>KN173734.1:40658-119647 GCA_000758425.1 Nilaparvata lugens yeast-like symbiont | reverse complement strand
GTTAAGTTCCCAACCTTCGTACGACGAACAAGATCACTGATGCAGGGTCGATGCACTCGGGTGTCGTTGTCAGTGACACAATGGGGTGAGTGCGCAGCCGAGCACTCCAACGGGCCTCAGATCGTTACAGAGCCAAAGTTCCGGGAATAGACGCATCTGAGATTGATGAAGGTGGTCGTGATGAGTTAGGGTTTTTTGTGGTGCCATTATCTAAACACAACTGGTCCATTGGCGCTTACTGAAGGAGCATATATTCTCCTTTGCAGTCTGCATCCACAATGTCTTGATTTTTCTCTTCCAATCGTTGCAATTCGTCATCCAGATCGTGGATTTCTCCGTCTTGGGAAATTGTCCATAAAGGAATGAATTCTGTGGCGGCGGGGTCAAAGTCATGGTATGGCATCATAGTTGCTTCGCTCTGGGTATCCGCGTCGTCTTTATGGTAGTCCAACCATTGATTCGCGGCATCCTCACGATAGTCCTCTAGCAACCAAGGATCTAAAGCTTCGGCCATTCCAGTTATTTTTCCGAGACGTGCCCATTCGTCCGCCATCTGAAGCACATTTAATTCGTCCTGCTTTGTTTCTTGTTTTTCTCCATGATTATTTGTTCTTCGAAAACAGACTCTTGCAAGGTGGCCAGTTTTTCCACATGAGTAACCGGTCGGAATGGCTTTTCGTTTCTTTGACTGGATCAGATCTAAATCCATGGCATCTCCATATGTCACATTCTTGGTCGTCTTTGTTGCCCTTCCAGTTTTGATGTATCTGGTTTTCCCGCCGGCTCTCTGTTTTCGCCTCTCGTACTGTCGGTCGTCAATCCGTACAGCAAGAGAGATATATTCGTTAAGAGTTCCAGGGCGGTCGATTTTGTAGATTTCATTCTTGACATCATCTTTCAAGCCCTCATAGAAGATAGCTATGAGTGCTTCATCTTCCCAGTCGAGTTTCGAGGTGATCTGCCTGAATGTCGAGGCGTATGCTGAGCCAGATGATGTTTGTCGGAGAAAGTGGAGCTTTGCTTCTACAGTTCTCTTCTCATCGACGTTCCCAAAAACTTGTCTGACTGCTTTTTCGAAATTTTCAAAGTTCGAAAAGATGTCAATGATTTCTTGGTTGAGCTCAATAGGGTTGTTGAGGTTTTCTGTGAAATTCCGAAGGATTGGCTCGAACTACTGCATAGCTAGTCCTTCTAGGCAACTAGCGGCTGCCATAACCTCAGAATGGGGGTCTGCGAGAGTGTTGGAAAAGCACAAGAAACATGCTTTCAATGCCGTGACAAAGGGCTGGAGTTTGGCGGACTCCCCCTTGAAGGTGGTCGGCTTCCCAATCTTCCAAATTTCTCCCAATTCCTTCGCCTGTATCTTAGGTGTGGCAGGTGCTTGTGCTGCAGGTTTTGCAACTGGACTGAGCTTGCTGAGAAATTTTCTTGTTTTTTGTGTGTTGTTGACTGAACTCTTTCCCTGAAGAATCAAAGAAGTCTTGATTATAGTCGAGCTGTAAACACTGCTGTTCCTTTTCTTGCTTTTTGGTGATATTTATCGTCGTGCCGGTTAGCTCAGCCCAGAGGGGCTACCCTACGGTTTGAAGATAACTAGAAATACAAGACCCTCAAACGAGATATTCGCAACAAAGCACATCTAGTGCCTGATTGCCCTTATACACGCACTCGTGCTAGTCCTCAGGTTAGATGGGTAGGGTGCATTCGCCATGCCAGGCATGAACTGAGGGAAAACCTCGTAGGAAACCCTCAGAAACCCCCATGCACCCTTTTACGGCGGGCCACCGAGTAATCATCCTCGGGAAAAAACCCTCACTGGATGGTGGAGGGAGCAGGATTCGAGCCTGCACTCTAGTAGTCATCCTAGGTGTTTTACCACTACACCATCCCCCCTCCTTTTCTTGCTTACTGTGACGGGCTATGGCCCGGGGCTGCCTCGGCTCACGACCGTCGACACGTGTGGCGGCACGTGCGTGCGCTGGGTCCGATCCGGCCTAGCGACGGGGACGCCCACAAAACGGCCACCCACTACACCACAAGATAGCTTTTATGTTTTTCTGTATCGTAGCCTATCTAGTCAAGACGAGTCTTTCCAGCCGCTTTTGCCTGCATAGGCCTTCACATTTAGGCTAAGATCTCTCCCTGCTGCCCTGCTGAAGAGAGGTATCACCCGAAACAGAAAGAAACGGGTAAACCGACAGAGATAGTCATAGCTCATCAGTGGAATGGGCGAGAAGAATTTCCATCGCACCATCGGAATAGCAGAAGCAACATAATGGAACGGACAGGATGGAAGAAAGGCCTCATAAACAACTGGAACTAAGTCGAAGCCGCCCTGGACGACGTGGAGATGGAAGGAAACACGAACATGCAAGGTGCTGAACAGCCAAAAGGGCCCGCCGCTTCCGTGGTAGCAGGAGGGTGCCCCTGCAACTATTCCTGCCGCCGCCCAGCCCGCAGACCCCCCTTCGGTAGCTGACTTCCAAGCCCTCCAAGCCCTCGTGCAGCAGCTATTGGCCGAGAAACAAAAAGGAGCCGCAACCGCAGCCCCAGTCGCGACGGCCCCCGCAGAACCCACTGACCCTCTCTGCCAGAATCTGTCAAGCCCCCAAAAGAGGCGGATGGGGGAGCCTGGCGAGGTTTAACGGCGATAGGGGCACGTATGCGGAGTGGCAGCTGGAGGCTCAAAACAAGTTGGAATTCGATGGGCCATCGATCGGCGAAGACAGAGCACAGCTAGCATACATCTATATGAGGATGGAACCAAGGGCCCAGAAGGCTGTACGTGCGTATTACGAACAGATTATGGTTGGCAATGTCCAGGACCCGCACGCTTTTATCAAGTACCTGGACGGGGTCTATTTGGACCCTAACGAGAAGGAAGAGACGAGCATTGGCCAAATTGCAGAATCTACGTCAGGGCGAGGGAGAGTCGTTCGCCACCTTCTTACCCGAGTTCGAGCGATTGCTGGCTGAGAGTATGGCGAATCACAGCGGACGACAGCACCAAGCTCAACTACCTGGAAAGTGCGCTGAAGTCTAACGATGGAGCCTCGCCTGGGGCGGGTTTGGGGGAGCAAGTCGAGGAGAGAGGCGCTAATAGTCGTTAACACGCTCAACGCGTGCGACAGCGGTGGTTCGCCAGGTCTCACACTAGCGAGCTCCGTCAAGCAAGCCCACGCTGCCCGTCCCACGAAGTAATATCGGGTTAACTCTTCAGTTCGATGCCCCGGATTCATAGAAACTGGTTAGGCCTAAAACGTGCGCCGCCCGACACGAGGCCCCAAAGCCCATTGCGTCGTTTACGCCATGACAGAAAATTTAAGGCCGCCCGGCAAGCCCTCGATCGGACTTATGGTCCAACACAAGGAGCAATTTTGAGGTATATCTCCAAGGAGCACATGCCCTTCCGTGAGAGACACAGGTCAACAAGGCATTCAATGGACGCCCCTGTAATGTCAGCAGATGATCTTCATCAGCTGATCATCACCCAGGCTTTAAAAAATGTTGTTCGTCAACAACAGGAACAGATGAAGGCCCAGCAGGGAGCAATCGCGAGGGATGACAGCTGAGATGAATCAGCAGCGGGCCCGAATTGCCGCCCAACCTCCCACCAGCACGAAAAGACCGTGCAACACCCACTGGCCGTGGACTGGGATCTGACTAAGCCGGGTTCGTAAATGTGTCAGCACATTGGCAGTGCGTTAGCTGCCTTTGAGCTACACGATAAAAGCAACAGGAAACCTGTAAGTCTCCCAGCGAGACAGTAATCATATGGATTGGGAGTCAACTGGTCCTCTTCGCATCGCGCAAACTCGGACGATTACCAATGGCAAAAGAGCTACCTGGGTTGACAAGAAAACGATTGCATACAGACGTGAGAACGCCGTCGTATATTGGCACTTACCGTTTCTTGCGTGCACAGAATCCCACACCTGTGAAAATTACAGTCCAGGTCTTGGATATGGCAATGGCTCAACCAGGTGAATTTGAGGAAGATGGAGAGGCAGAAAATGATGCGATGTCGGGAAACGAGTAGCCCTTGGACAAAGACGTGTGCAGAAGTGCAGATGGAAGGCAGCAACGATTGAGAGGATGCCACCAGCTAATCTAGGTGTGCACATACTCTAGAACCTATAAAGGTTCCGGCCCATTCCCAAAAACGGCCCACACCATCGCGTCGCGTTTGGCAGCAACAAACTTTCATCTCCACACCACTCCCCTACCAATTCTGTCCTAATCCGCTTCATTTTTTACCATGTCTTCCGCCGACTCGCGCCGTGAACAAAATATCAGGAACGCCTTGTTTAGCGGTCCAGGAAGGTGCGTCAGTGCGCGCCGCAAGTCGGGATTGGCAAGTGCCTCGGACGACGTTGTGCCACCGGCTCGAAGGCGCCCAATCAAGCCGCGCAGCAAAAGAATACCAACAACGCCTATCACCTAGGCAAGAAGAGGAGCTCGTGCAGTGGATTCTGGCAGAAGAAAAAGCAGGCAGGCCGCCTACGAAGCGTGAAGTTGTTGCTCTCGCACAGCACATCGCGAGCCTCGGCAGAAATGACAGTCCAATCGTTCACAACTGGGTCCAGCGGTTCCTACAGCGCAACCCGCTGATCAAAATGAAGATTTCGCGAAGCGTAGAAGCCCTTCGGTCGCTTAAATTCAACGGAGGCCCGCTTCCGCGATTTCCACGACCGTCTTGATCAACTGATCAAGACCAAATCTGTGGGGTCATCGCGAATTTGGAACATGGACGAAACAGGTGTCGCAGAGGGGGAAACACGTGCCGGAAAGGTCCTTGGCAGCCACCTGACCAAGCATGCCACACGCACAAAAGGCAACCCGGGCGAGTGGGCCACTGTTCTGGAATGCGTGAGTGCACAAGGTGACCGAATCGATCCGATGGTCATTTTTACAGGCACGAGCCTTCAAGGGCAGTGGTTTTCGGACGACTTCCCAGCCTGGGCCTACGACTGTAGCCCGACTGGATGGTCGAACAGCTCGCTCGCCCTGAAATGGCTGACGCACGTGTTTCTCCCCAAGATGGCACCAACGATGGCGTCCCTGTGGAGGATCTTGATCCTGGATGGCGCATCGTCCCATACCGACCTTGAGTTCATGTACACGGCCTGGAAACATCGCGTTTTCCTTCTCTTCCTGCCATCACACTCGTCACACATCACACAGCCACTCGACACTGGCGTTTTTGGCCCTCTCAAGGAGCACTATCATCAGAAGCTTGCCGGCTTCGCTGACTTTAATTGCACCGCACCTCACCAAAAACAACGCTTCATCCACGAGTACAAGATCGCCGCGGCCAAGGCCTTTTCGAAAGACAACATTCAAGCCGGATTCCGGGCATCGGGCATCTACTCGACTTTCCTGGAAAAGCCCTTGGCTTCTGTGATTAGGCCAGCCGATCAGGCGCATCCAAGTACTCAAAAGAGGCAGAAGACCGATAAGAGAAACGATTGGTGAACTCCCCGAGGCGGTAAAGAGGTTAGGGCACAAGCAGGCCTTGTTCCAAGGCGGTCATCTAGCGTTGATTGCGGTTTGCGAACGATGGCATCCAATACTGGGCACGCTATTGATGATATGAATAGCTCTCTGGCTACTTTACCAGCAGAGAACTCTTATCTCAAGGCCAAGTTGGCGGCCCAGCAGCCCAAGGGCCGTAAGACCGTAAGAAGGGACCCCAACAAGGTCTTCGCCTCGATAGAGGACATCGTGGAAGCTAAGGACGCGGCTGAGGAAGGGACCCAGAGGTTGGAGGCGCGTCGGGTGGCGGATGTGAGTGTTGCACCTTCACAGAATGCACAGAAGGTCGGCGGCAAGGTGATGCGTTAGACGCAGTTGAAGTGGTCTTGATTAGGTTTAATTTGAAAATTTTGTTCTATTATAAAGTTGCAATGTTCGCGAGTGTTTTTGTGGGTCGGTTTGGGGAGTGGGCCGGAACCTGAGCACCCCCGTCTGGGTAGATTGACCAAGTTAAACAGCTCATAGTTTCCCTCTTGTTTGGTAAGGGGGTGAACACAAGGAATTGTATAAAGCGCAACCCAATTTCAATGGTGACAAAATTGGTCCTATTGTACTTGTGGGGCAGCTTGAAGCCTCCCGAAGATGCCAATGAATACACGTTTCAAGGATGACACGCGGTCACAGCCCACGGTTCGCCATGGAAGGGTTCCTGCTTCTGGGGACACTGCCGAACGCACAAGACCCAGTCACCGGCGCCGACGACACGGAGTAGACCCTTTTTCTCCTGTAAGTAGGTGCGGGTCTGGGCGCGCGCTGCTTTGAGGCTCGACACATGACCGTGCCAAGGGAGCCTGGTGTTGACGAAACAGTTCGGCGGCCCAGGATGCGTCTTCCTCTACTTTGGGGTCTCTCGTGTAACTGGGGAAGACGTCGTCTGGGTCATGAGGCACGGCGTCCGGAGTGCTGGTTCCGTACATGAGGAAGAAGGTGCTGTGTCCGGACGGCCCCTCCAATCTATTGTACAGTTGTGTTGCCTTGGACAAGCGCGTGCGGAAGTCAGCGTCGGGATTGCCACGGTCAAGGCGATGGATCATTCTCCTGAGGATACCGTTGGCCTGCTCCACTTTGCCGTTTCCGCCGGGCCCTGCTGGCGTAACCGGTGCCACTCGTGCCTCGCTGACGATGGTACTCTCGAGCCTGTTGTCCTCCAAAGCAGCCCACGTTGTCCAAGATGATTTCCCGTGGAGTACTGAATTGGAGAGATAGGAATCGCAGAACGCCTAGCGTGTCTGAAAAAAAAGGTTGAGGGCACGGGCGACGAGATCAACCAGCCAGTGGCATATTCCACGGCGTTGAGGAGAGTCATGCCCTCGCAGACAATGCGGTCCATCGCTCAACGTGTCAGAGGCGGCGCCGGCGGGATGGGCATCAGATGCGGCAGCGTGGAATCTGGCGGTTTCGTGAGCTGACACGTCCGACAAGCGCGCAGGGCCTCGTGTGCCGCTAACGCCATTTCCGGATGCCAGAAACGGGCGGCCAGAAGTCGCATCGTGGCCCCCGCCGTACAATGTCCAGCTGCCTCGTGAGCTTTGGTTGCCGCCGTCACGAGTACAGCGTAATCCGGCACCCGAAGGAGCGTAGTCGCAGCGGTGGCCTCCGTAGAGCGCCCTTTGACTCGATGTAGCTTGCCTTGGAAGACTGAAGTGGCACCGGGTCCATTCCTCCGCAATCTTGGACGGTAGAGGTTCTGCAGAGGAGAGCAACTTGAAAATAGCTTGTAGATCCACGCGATTGAGCTGCTCACAGTACTCAATGGCCTGTCCCTCGGCATGGCCTGAGGAATAATTGGATCCTTCGGTGCCCTTCTTCCTCCTTGTCTTCGCCGAACAACGCGCTCGTGAGGATGTGTTTAATTGTAAAGTCGTGGGCGGCTTCGCTGTCGATATCCTCATCAGAGGGACGGATGAGTTCCACCCGAAACCGCTCAAAGAGTTGTTCCTCGGTTTCCTTAGGTGTGATTTTTCAGGATAGTCAGAACCGCTTCTAGGAACACGTTCTGGTTGACCTGACCTCGGCCCTTGGCCATGGGCCACATGCGTTTTATCCATTGCAATGTGTAGACTTCGCATTCGGAGTTGTGAGGGACTCACGATGGGCATCGGAGGTTCAATCGACCTTGTTCATTTCTTTCAGCCGCGACTATCTTGTTAGGGCGAGCTTCATGGAAGCTCGTCACAATTCCGTTCACCGACGCCAGCGGAGACTTGATAATTGGCTGGTGGTGGTGATGAGGTGGTAGTGTCCCTGGCGGTGGAACTGGAGGTTGACGGTCGCGCGGTTGACTGAAAGCGGCGCGCTTCGCCTGCCTGTTGGCCTTGGCTCGATCCTAGCGTGCCTGACTGGTCGCAGGGACTGTCCGGCCATTTTCCGTGTAAGCCAGGGCGGCGGTTGTTTCTGCAATTCCTTCGCTGGCTGGCTGCTGCGGGAACATAGGGGAGGTTCGTGACGACTTTCCTGGTCAGCCAAAATGGCTAAGACCTGATCGAACCGAGAATTCAGCAGCGAGACCTGCTCGTGAATTCCCTCCAGGTGCCAGCGCGTGTAGTCGCGTAGGTGAGCGACCGTGGTGCCTATGGGAGGCGCGGGACCGCGACCTCCCCCGGCTACAAGCGCAGGACCACGAACCTCACTTCCAGCAGTGGGCGCGGCTTCCTCGAGGGATTCGCGGGCAGGCTGAGTCCCAGAGGGCACACCAGCTCGGCTGCTATCGTCGTCAGTAGGAAATGCTCCGGTGGCTGACATCGTGTTAGTGATGGATGATTGTTGTTGGCTTTTTCCGAGATTGAGCAATGTAAATGCGTGTAAATACGTCAATTTGAAGAACTGAGTTCACTCGTCAAAAATACGTATTTTTGAGGCTTTCAAATTGAGGTGATAGATTGGGATTAGGTGTTCTCGTGGCTTCGCTCAGCAGTATGGCTGTACAAAGCCATGGTGAGATTAATCCTGAGTTCCTTCAATATCAAAGCCAGGATCCTTTTCCTAGGCGAAGTCCGGTCCGACCGGAAGAGTCCAGTCCGGTCGGAAGCCTCAAATACTGGATCCATTCCCCATTCAATAGAGAGGGGTAGAGTTTTCTCTACACCCCAACAATCCACACCTGCTACGAATGACCACACTCGTGATCTTCATACCTCACGTGACTTTACTCCGACTGTCCAGGCCGCCTTGCAGCTTGACACTATGAAGTACACTCCTTTTTGGGTCTCGCAATGATCTACTGTTGAGCCTAGCTGATACCACCAACGTCAAGATTGGGAAAATTTGAGTAGTAAATGATGGTAGAATTCGGTTCCAAAATTGTGATTACCGCAGTCTTTGGCCACTTTTTGGGAAATTCCTGAGGCCTGTCATCCATATACAGTGAGAATTATGATGACAAAGAGGGGGTGCACAGAGCATGCAATGTGGGGGGGCATACGACGTGCAGGCGCTCTGACACTCATCAATGTCAGAGCCCAGTAGTTCAACCAGCGTTGAGACTGGCAGTTTTCGGCACAGCGGAGCCCCATGGCGTGTTAGAGCCCTTGCGAGACCATAGGACAAGAAACGCGCCTGTGCCAGAACATGCAGCGCGGGCTTTACGCGCCTTAGCCGTCTCTTTCAAAGCCCACAAACGAGAAGTGCCAAGCGTTCATGAACCTCGGCCAACAGCGGAGTTTAGGTGCAAGGCAGCTGCTCCGTGACATATCGGTAGTTGACTGTGAGTCGTTGTTCAGCCCACGGGTCACCTGTGTACTTCTGCACGAGGGCTGGCACTGCAGACCACGGGGAAAGCTGGCCATTCGCAGTAACCATGGACTCGTATATTCCATCTTGGATTCCTGCTTTTTGTCAAACGGTCCAAAGAAACGAATATCGCTGTGGTGCGGTCCAGCGACGCCGCGGACTGTGGTTCCAAGGCCTGACTCCGTCTTGCAGGACAAGAGTGTGGACGAACAAGTCAATGGGTGGTATGTCGGCAATGGATGGACCGTCAGGATCTCCGAAGGAAAAAAAGCCCTCTTTACTTGTTCCAGCACATGCGTTCAGAGGCCAACGGGCTCACAGTGAAACATTGGCGTTTGGAACCACGCCTCAAAAATGTCTATGGGGATCTCGTAGCTGATTTTCCGTCGAAGCACGCGACGGTCAGTTGGGAGGTTAAATTCAGTAGCCACTCCGTCCGGCACTCGAGGCCCTGGCGAATTGTCGGCCGCGGGCTGTGGAGGAAAGGAAACGGCGAGTTCAGACGACGGGGGACTGGAATTGGACCTTGCCCGTCCAACTCAGATCAATGCCGCAGATCCTCCTCAAAGTGATATGGCCTGGCATAGAAGATTGACAGAGCCTGCATGAGTTTGAAATTGCTAGACAGCTGTCGCTCTTTCAGGAGCCGAGGCACGTGCATGGCCGGTGATCTAAGGTGGCATTGGCATCGTCAATTCGGTCTCACCTGAGGGTTGCAGTTTAGAGACCTGCCCAAGTCCACGCCGACACTCTAGTTTCCCGATTCAGATTGATCACATCGCTGCTTTCGTCCGAAATGTCGAACGCCTCATTGGTCAAACTGCTCAGTCTCTGTTGACGAATTCGACGCAGATCCAGTGTCTACAGTCAATTCGGCTTCGGGACCCACGTGACGCTTAAAAGGTCGGACGCATCAGGTGCCAACAACAATCTCTGGCGGTCCAATAAGGTTAATACCGGGCCTTGGATGGCCCGTCTTTCATCCCTATATCCAACACTTCCTATCCTCATCTGTCGACGGGATATGCCCAGGACTGCCCCGAGATCAGATAGTCCAGGTAGGCCCTACAAAATCGATGCATCATCCCTGATAGTATGGGCTGAGGTCGGTGGAGTTGGTTTCATAATGACCCAGACTGTGCTGGTGATTCCCTCGCAATTAAATTTGAAGACCGAGAAGGAGCTGACGGGTCTTTGGGCTGCATCGAAATTCGTCGTGATGAGCCCTTGAAAGCTGATGTCTGAAAGATCTCAAGTCAGCAATAAGCAATCTTAAACAAACTGCTGAGAGAGCTTGTTGGCCTTCGAGCCCCGATCTGTGTGCACCTTGTCGGTTGGTGGCGAAAACATGCATTGACTGGGACACTTGCCCACAGTCACAGTGACTGACAGTCGAAAAGTCTTAGTTCGAGAGCCTGTTTCGAACAAGTTGGTATTGTGGTCCCTGCGATGAATCTTGTCGAATTCTGTAGTATTAATCCCAACAGATCTACTAGACGCCCTCCCTTTTCCACGGGATGTCGTACGCGCGCGGGCATAGTCGTCAAAACTTGCGCGCGCCCTCTGGTGAAGTTTCCCAAAAGTCAACGAGGGAAATTGAAACCTTGATTTTTCTTGCCAGAGCGAGCCAATAGAATTCGCTTTCACCTTCTCTGGCCTTGATTTTCACCAGAGTTTTTCTCGTCTTTCTGGGAATCGTCTTTCCCGGCACCTTTCGTCTTCGCGGCTGATCTTTTGAGTCCGTCGTCGGGACCGCAGTTAGTGATAATGGTTACTTAACTCGATTGCGGCGCTTGGTCGTCGGTCAACCAATACCCGTTGGAATCGTCAACACTCGCGCCGCAGCCGCCGCCAATTCCTCTACGTTTTCGTCTTCGTCCAGTCCCAACGCTCGATGCAGGGAGGAACTTCTCATGTCGCAGTCCTCTTCGAGGCCGTGGGACCCATCATAAGCATCAACGTCGTCACTGAACGACACGCATCAGCTTATATCTGCGGCGGGCAAAGACGTAACCGCGCTGACACCCACAGCGGCACCATCTCCAGGGTCGAAGAATTTATTCAACCCGCCCAATTGATCCTTGTCACCTTTTTCGTTTTTGTCCAGTGCCAGCCCGAAACTCGCTTGGCACGCCTCAAAGTCCACTACACGTGCCCCTGCCACGAGTGCCTGACCACACATGAAAAAAGACTGGCTGATAGGGGGGCAGCGTCAGCATGCCATTCACGTAGGAGTATTTCGACGCCGATGCCGCAGGTGTCGGGGGAGATGACATCCATTGTGGGGTTGGAGCCGGAGGTCGCCATGCCCCCGGCCAGCCTCCTCAAACCCCACGTCATCCCCGGGTGGTGTGGCCGTTGTGGGAGGAGCTTGGGCCACGACAACTGCTACGACTAGGGCCTTCTGCGCCACTGGAAGCTCTGTCAGTGGAAAAGAAATTGACCGGCCTCCCAGTTGCACAGTGCGGGTGTCCAAGAGAGGGCTCGATCCTGCTGATTCTACCAGCGCGCTGCCACATCGGGCCAACCCAACACAGGGTCCAGGCCATAGCGCTTGGTGAGGACTGCTCAACTGTCTAGCCCGACTGGGAAGTATAGTCCTTAATGACTGACGCAGCCAGATGGTTAAGGGTATCATCGGCTCGCCTCACACGATTGTGTAATACCAACCGAGCTCACGAAATTCTCCAGCACAGCCCGCTGAAGCCAATGTTGTCGTTAACTTCGTAACGAAGATCCTGATCTCTCAGGTCCGTGACAAAGGTCAGAAGAAAATTAGTGAGGTAACGAAGCTGCAGATTGGCTAGTCAAGAGCCTTTCGCTGTTCCAGAGTTTGCCAGGTTGACACAATCCGCGTCACGGAGGACTTGCCGGGCTCGAATCACATAGTCGTCAATTGACTCATCCATTCTTTGAGACAGATCAAGGGTCTCCAGCGAGAGCCTAGGTTCTCTAGGGGCTTTGACAGGGAGCCTGTCCTTGAGGGCCTTTTCGAGGTGGTGAGGGTCGGTATCAGTAGCCAATTCGTGCTTAGCTTTCTCTAAAATAGTTTAGAGTGTGTCTGACTGTTGGCATAGTTGGTTACCTTCCCCGTGATACCAGGGTGGCTGCCGTTTAACCCTTCTTAGTAGACGCGTCAATTAGCAGAACAGGCCTCCATTCTTCAGACCTGCGTACGTCAAACAGTTTGTGCTCTTTTTCTTCCTCATGCTGTGCAAATTGCAGCCTTGCCTTGGCTTGCTCATCTGAGGTAGAAATTTTCTTGCGGGAAAACTATTTACAGATGCCAACCTTCAAAGCCCGAAGAATTTTGTCGCTAGGCTCGCTGGGATCAGCGTAGTTCAAGAGCTGTTTTTGCGTGATCTGATACTCGCGACGGACGATTCTAGTTACGAGCAATTTATCTTAGGCGTTAGAGTTCGTGGCCGAACGGTGCGAGTTTTTGAATAGCTGCACAAATTTTGGGCTTGAATTCAAAATTTTCGTGTGGTTTCCTGATATCATGGTGCTAGAATGACAATTTTCCGAAGTCCAAGTGATTTTCTATGTATGTTTTGAAATTGATTGATTGAATTATTTTACGTCGTGCGCGATCCGTACTTGTGCACGTGCGCCATCCCACTTGGGCAAACGACGCGGGGCACGTGATAGATACGCCCCTCGGTTCAACCGGCCTCACTGCCGCACAGTCTGAAGAGGGGATTCATGCCGGTCAAGCCAGGCCGATCCGTGGCACAGGGCGCCTGCTTACGGGGCAGAGGCAGAGGCCGCTGCCGTATGTTGTTTTGAAAGACAGTGAGTGATTGATATATTGAACGTCGTTCATCACGTGAGCTGCGAGGGAAGATGCTAAACTAAACTGAGGCGCGGAGCGCGTGTGCATGCGAAAACCCGCGCAGAATTTCCGATACCCCCACTGTATTAAGGTCCAACTCAGCTACAAAGTTTACGAGAAGCAGGAGCGGCTTCATTCGACTCAGGGCACCGGGTTAATGGAGCAACTCAGTCGCCCTTCTCACCCCGTTTCTGAAGCGTGTGGAAGGCGCTTGGCATATGCGCTAGGCTCCGTCACCCCGCGACGGCTCGTGAAGTGCTATTACTATTAACCCTGACCAAAGCAAAGAAGCGCAGGAGCCATGTTTGATGACGTCCCATTTCAATCGGCTGGCACGCGATGTGGCAGCAAGCGGGGGCCAGGGGGGCATCTTGGGGGGCGCAGCTGCGCAGTGCAAACCGGGAGGGGCGGAGGCAATAATGGCGATATAGCATGCAGAGACGCGTAACTAATTTCCATTCGACAATTGCATCAATTCCTAGTAAAAATGGACTGTACGAAATTGAGGCGCCTTGGTAGGCAAAAATCCCTGGCAAGGTCTAGTGGCGTAATCCCACGGAGTTGGGCAAGTATGAATCGCTACTCTTAGATCGCGTCTCAACCCCCCTTTCTTCAATTCTTCAGCCGGATGCCTATGGATCGTCACCACAATCACAACCGCTCTTCACTCTCTAGGCACTCTCAGTCAATCCCCTTGTCCATAAGTCCTTCTACTTCTTTCTCTTGGATGCTCGGCTGCAGATCCCGGGCCCAATTTCCTTCGCAGGGGCACCGTCCTTGGCTGACCAAGAAATTTTTTTTGTATTTCTCAGCCTCCAAGTTTCCCCTGCACTTTTCGGTTCAATCCCTCCGTTATTGACCTCTCCCCCTTACCTCTCCGATACGCCTGAGGCATCTGGCGCGCCTCTCCCAAGGTCCGGTCCGAACAAGTCGAGGCCACTGGCCGCTTCCGGTCGTTCCCCAGTCCGGCCTAAATACTGACCAGCGACTGACTGTTGACCCATATCAACTCCAGCCACTACGCCGCCATCCATTATCGCGTTCGCACCAAGGCCGCTCCTCTACCCTCGGCGCCCCGGCAACGACGGCACAACAGTCCGGATCGGCTCTCATCGCTTGCCTGGCGTGGTAACTCTTGGCCAACACTGGCTGCTTGCAAAGGCTCTCGGTAAGTCTATGCCGCCCCAGCCGCACGGCACGAGCTCGTCGTTCGCAAAACGCAGACAAGGCATTCCCCCGGCTGACATCTCCCCGCCAGTGTGTGTGCCTAGGCCGAAGCGTCAGCGTCCGCCGCCGCCTTTTGGGAAGCCTCGATGTCGTAGACTAGTGCGACTATTCTTCCGACATTTACAAACGACCAACATGATAGCTGCATTTTCCTCCCGCCACGCTTCCGTGGTGAACCGGACCGCCAGCAGCAGCCCTTAGCTCCCTCTCGCCTAGCCAAGAAGATAACGCCAGTGCTCCAACTCCTATCGAGAGCTGCATGCCACCACCCAATCCAGACCGTCGTTATTGCCGCGCTCCTAGCCAGCACTTCCTATGTCGGTCTACTCCAAGAGAGTCTTTTCGATAGCTCTAACAGCATAGGCAAAGCAGACTGGTCGTCCTTGATCGATGGCAGCAGAGATCTTTTTACCGGTCCCGACACCGCCTGGAAATGGAATAGCATTGAGCAGGATGCCACCACCACCGATGCCCAGCACCTTGCCTTACTGACTCTCGTGTTCCCCGATACACTCTCCACCGAATCTCGTAGCACTGCTCCGCATTCCCAAACCATCTTGACTCTAGCCAACCTCTCAATCACGCCCCTACCTTCGACTCAAAATCCCTTCACCACTTACTCCCAAGACAGCATTCTCGCGTACTCGCTACCGTATAGCGAGGCGCCGCAGTTTGTCTCCGCTGTTCAAGAGATACCTAATGAGGATGCCGAGGAGACGGTGACGGGCCATGGCCGCGAAAGGAAAACGTGGATCATGAGAGCCGCCAAAGTCGACACTCGCAACACCCTTGCTCAGTGGGCCAACAATGCCTGGAACGAGTTCCTTGACCTGCTCAAGAATGCCGAGATGCTCGACATTATCATCATGATACTCGGCTATCTGTCCATGCACCTCACCTTTGTATCCCTCTTCCTCTCCATGCGCCGTATGGACTCCAACTTCTGGCTCGCCACAAGCACTCTCTTCTCCTCTGTTTTTGCCTTTCTCTTCGGCCTGGCTGTCACCGCCAACCTCGGAGTTCCCATCAGCTTTATCCTTCTGTCCGAGGGTCTACCCTTCCTCGTTGTGACCATCGGCTTCGAGAAGAATATTGTCCTCACACGTGCCGTCCTTTCCCACGCTGTCGAGCATCGTCGCGCCCAAGCCCAAAGGTACAAACCCAGCCACCAATCTCCGACACAAAATGCCATACAATACGCGATCCAGGCTGCCATCAAGGAAAAGGGCTATGAGATTCTCCGAGACTATGCTATCGAGATCGTCATACTGGTCCTAGGCGCCGCATCAGGTGTTCAGGGCGGTCTTCAACAATTTTGCTTCCTGGCTGCTTGGATCCTTTGCTTTGATTGCATTCTGCTTTTCACTTTTTACACTGCTATTCTGAGCATCAAGCTCGAAATCAACCGCATCAAACGGCATGTTGACATGCGCATGGCCCTCGAGGCCGACGGTGTCAGCCGCCGGGTGGCCGAGAATGTGGCAACTGGAGAGAACGACTGGTTGCGCGCTGATGGTAAGGGCGCGGAGAATGCCACGCTTTTCGGCACCAGGATGAAACGAAATAGCGTGCCTAAGTTCAAGGTGCTCATGATATCGGGCTTCGTCCTCATCAACTTGATCAACATCTGCACAATTCCTTTCCAGAGCGCTAATTCCCTGTCGACTCTTCGCTCCTGGGCTGGGGGCTTGGGTGGCGTCGTTTCCACGCCACCCGTGGACCCATTCAAGGTCGCGTCCAACGGTCTGGACGTCATCCTGGCAGCAGCCAAGACCAAAGGCAAAGCCACGCTGGTGACAATTCTCACACCCATCAAGTACGAGCTCGAGTATCCATCCATTCACTATGCCCTGTCCACGCCCCTTTGCGATGGGAATGCAAGCACATGCGAGGGTGTGAGTCACTTTTACGGCTATGGCATGGGGGGCCGCGTGGTTGGTAGCCTCCTCAAAAGCCTAGAGGATCCCATCCTGTCCAAATGGATTGTAGTAGCTTTCGCTCTTAGCGTCGGCCTGAACGGCTACCTCTTCAACGCCGCGCGGTGGGGTATAAAGGATCCCAATGTCGCCGAACGCACAATCAATCGAACAGAACTGGCTCGCGCCCAGAGATTCAACGACAACGATTCGATCACGAATTCTCTTGGTGAATACGCGATTCCCACACCGCAACGGTCTGGGTCCTCAGTTTCCACTGGGACCGACGACGATTCTGACCTTGTCTCTATGAAGAAGCTCAAACCCATCGACTCCGGCCCTTTAGACAAACATCGGTCATTCGAAGAGCTGGATAAAATGTTGGCTGAAAGGCTTGTCCCGGAAATGACGGATGAGGAAGTCATTTCAATGTCCATGCGCGGTAAAATTCCTGGATATGCTCTGGAGAAGACGTTGAAGGATTTCACCCGCGCCGTCAAGGTCAGACGGATGATCATCTCACGGACAAAGGCCACACTTGAGCTCACCAACGGGCTCGATCAATCGAAGCTTCCGTACGACAACTACAACTGGGAACGCGTTTTTGGGGCGTGCTGTGAAAATGTGATTGGCTACTTACCTTTGCCAGTCGGTGTAGCAGGTCCCATCGTCATTGATGGCTTGAGTTATTTCCTCCCCATGGCCACGACGGAAGGGGTACTAGTAGCAAGTACGAGCAGAGGCTGCAAAGCAATCAATGCTGGTGGTGGCGCCATCACCGTCCTGACAGCGGACGGCATGACGCGTGGACCCTGCGTCAGCTTCGAAACGCTGGAGCGGGCCGGTGCTGCCAAGATCTGGCTCGATTCGGACCGTGGACAATTGGTCATGAAGGAGGCGTTCGATTCAACCAGTCGATTCGCCCGTCTACAAAGTATGAAGACAGCTCTTGCGGGTACCAACCTGTATATTCGATTTAAAACAACGACGGGCGATGCCATGGGGATGAACATGATATCCAAAGGAGTGGAGCATGCTTTGGACGTCATGGAGTCTGAGGGCGGTTTCCACGACATGTCTGTCGTGTCTTTGTCCGGAAATTTCTGCATCGACAAGAAGTCAGCGGCCATGAACTGGATTGATGGACGCGGCAAGAGCGTTGTGGCTGAGGCTATCATCCCAGCCGAGGTGGTCAAGAACGTGCTCAAGAGCGACGTCAACTCGCTCGTGGAACTCAATGTGTCGAAGAATCTAATAGGATCGGCCATGGCCGGTTCCATTGGTGGGTTCAATGCGCATGCGGCCAACATCGTGGCTGCCATGTTCTTAGCAACAGGCCAAGACCCCGCGCAGGTGGTGGAGAGTGCAAACTGCATCACAACGATGAAGAAGTATGTGTACTCCGCACATGACTCCAAGGCTCGCCCTCCCCCGAATTGAGACTCTTAACTTTTCCGGGCTACCGTCTTGATCAATCGAGAGATTGATTGCACACTGACTTTTGCGGCAACAGTCTTCACGGCTCCCTCCAGATCTCGGTCTCGATGCCATCACTTGAAGTGGGAACACTGGGTGGTGGAACTATTCTGGAACCGCAGAGTGCCATGCTCGACATTTTGGGCGTGCGCGGTCCCCACTCAACGAAGCCTGGTGAAAACTCGCGACGGCTGGCGCGCATAATTGCCGCAGCAGTATTGGCGGGCGAGCTGTCTCTATGCAGTGCCCTTGCGGCCGGTCACTTGGTCAAAGCTCACATGCAGCACAACCGGAGCGCTGGTCCGTCACGGACGGCAACACCTGCTCCGCCGCCTATTGCGCCCGTTTCTCTGGCGATGACGAGTGCACAGAGCAAGGTGTCAGCTTTTTCCATCTCGCCGCTCAGTGCAACAGCCCAACAGAGGACGAAGCGATAACGGAGGTTTGGCTGGGGAATCTCCCGGCGTTGAGCATGACGCGGGCGAGGCGTTTTCCCATCGGGACACGAGGGCCCCATACCGCCCCTTGAAAATAAAGGGAAAATAAGTATGGATGCAAGACCAGAGGAATAGTTCATTAGAGGATGCGTAAAGTGTCCCCCGCATATACAGAGTCCCACCAGGAGCAAGCGGCTACCACCGACGCAACGACGTGAAAGTTGCTCGCATAGGTGGACACAGCGCATCGCATCATACCAGGCATGCATACATCAGGATGTTGATGGCTGTTTTTAGTTGGGAAATTCTCCGTTAGCTGACGGACGAATTGTTTGAGGTTGCGAGAGGGGCCGTAGGGTGTCCGGCTGCAGAAAAGGTACGACCGGGGGAGTGCGGCAGTGATTTGACACGGCGGACCTCGTTACCGTCGACAGAAATAAGGCGGACGCCCTTGTTGAAGATTTGACGGTCAGAGTCAGGCCACTTGTCAGGATACACAGGCTTGGTACCCTCGGCCACAATGTAGGAAGTGAAGCCCTCGTCGCTGGCGTGCTCGGCGGTGCGGGCGACGCAAAAGTCGGCGGCAAGGCCGACGATGTAGACGTGGGTGACGTTGTGGCGAGACAGCATAGCGGACAGGCCGGTGTCGGTGATGCGGAAAGGGTCGTAGAAGGCCGAGTACATTTCGAAGCGGGGGTCAGTGCTCTTGTCGACGATGGCGTCGAGATGGGCGTCATTGAGCTCGGGAATGAGCTGGGCGCCGGGTGAGTTCTGGAGGCAGTGGACGGGCCAAAGGGTGGTACCATAGGAGCGGGACGCGTCGAGCGGGTGGTGGACGACGGCGCGGAAGACGAAGGGCGCCGGGTTGGAAGCGTGGTTCGAAGTAAAGGAAATGTGGTTGGGTTGGTGCCAGTCACGGGTGGCCAGCTTGAGGGCGAAGGGAAGGGAAAGCATGAGATTGACGACGGAGGTGATGGAGCGACCGTCGGGGACAGCCAAGGAGCCAGACTACGCGCAAGGGAGACGAGGCGATGTTTTAGTCAGAGCGGAGGAAATGGTCATGGCACGCTGTTGAGGCGATTGGTGGTGATGGTGGTGGCATTGGTGAGGACGAGGATGATGGATGATCCGGCGGACGGATGGGATGACGTGGGAAGAGCAGCCGCAACATACCGGGGGGCAAAAGTCCTCTTGGGATTCAACGACAATGAGCGCCGGTGTAAAGGCCGTTTTCTTGGCAGCGGCGGGCATGGTCCTCATGGCGTATTGTGATTCCGCAGCATGCCAGGGTCAGCCTAGCCTGAATGATGCTTGTTGGGCTGCGCGGGAGGGAAGGCGACGGATGCCAGTCAGAGCCAGGTCAGTCGGTGCATCGTGTTGTTTTGCAGGCTCGAAAACAAGTGGCCTCGCTTCTCGGTCGTCCGCACACGGCATCCACTGCAGGAGATCCATGGCCCCGACTCGCCGGGTTTTGTCCCCCTTCAGCTTAAAGCGAACAGGCGACACGGAACCCTTGGCAGGGGGGAAACCCATGCGCTGCCACTGCGCCATTATCGGCTTTGCGAGGCCATTTGCACGTATTACATCCGCAGCTGCTGCTGCTTCTGCTGCTTCGTAATCGCCGCCATTACATCTTAGCCTACCATCGGCGGCAACGAAGGCAGTGGCACTCGATGTAAGCCGTTGACGCGCTCAGAAGCGTACCCACGGGGAAAGACGACAGTGCGTCGATGTAAGTGTACGAAGCTTGTTTGGTTTGATATTTTATCGTGTCGGGCTCTAGCCCTGCACTCCTGAGCATGACCCGTATGGAGGCAACTAAGTTAGAATACAAGACCCCCAATCTGCAATGACGCCCAACTAGTGCTCGACTTCCCTCCGCGATACACGCCAGTCCTCAGGTTAGGTATGTAGAGGCGCATTTGCCATGACAAGCACGGAACTGAGGGAAAACCCTCTCGGGAAACCCTCAAAAACCTCCTTGCACCCATTTACGACGGGCCGCCGGGTACACATTCTCGGGGAAAAAACCTCCCAGAGAATGGTGGGGAGAGCGGGACTCGAACCCGCTGTACAAAGCTTGTGTGTAGTCACACGACACAACCCTCACGGACCGCGTGTCGGTTCGGTCAGCCTGACAGAAATGAAGGCTGGCCACACACGGTAGCGGGCTTTGACGCTGCCCCGCAAAGCAGGCGCTTTGCGCCACAGAGCGGGGGAGTGGCGGATTTCTACGCAGTCCTGTCAGGGCTTTTCCAGTCACTTGTTCACTCATCTCTGCCTCTGCTTCTCTTGCCTACCGATATGGGTATTGAGGTCAGGGCCAGGAGCTTGAGGAAGACGTCGGAAATCGCGGATACTGTCACTCAGTTGTATGTAGCTTGCTGCTAGGTACTTCTCCGTGAAAGAGCTCCCTCGGGCAGGCCCGAGAAAAAGCTCCGGCCGACCAATCGTGGCGCTTGGATCTTGGGTCCCATCGGACTGGACTAAGCTTCGGATAATTTTTGACTATCCTTCAGGTCAGCACGTCGGAGCTCTGCCCGTCAGGTCCAGAGGCAAATTCGGATCATTCACATGCATACGCATGGATTTTGCACGGCACCGAATAGATCCGTCAACGCAAAGTGGCCATAAACGTGCTCTCTATCTATCGTTAACGCGTCTAGCGTAGAGTGAATGCTCTGCTCGCATGCCGTGCTCCAGCCTGTGCCTTACTGGTACAGGGTAGGAAGAGACCTTCAAGCATACCTCACCCATCAGAAAAAAGCGTGGGTGCGCCAACCATTGAGGAGATTCACTTGGTTACCATAAATGGTCTGCCAGGCATGGTACTGCTACCTAAATCGAGGCGTGCCACGCCTCTGCTTTAACTTACAATATTATGTACTCTGCGATCGCCCCGTGAAAAGAATCCGGGTCCCTGGCACAAATGGGCCGCGGTAGAAAGGAAAGCACGGGAGAAAAGCGGCAAGCGCGTTGCGGAGGGGGCTCCTATCAAACACTTGGACGAAGTAATAAAAGTGTGTACACGGTTATTGTTCCTGTACCCTCTTTAGTTGGAAAACCTTTTCACCGCAGCGGACCTGATGGGAAGTAACTCAAAAAAAACCAAAGATTGGGAATCCCTTTATATCATAATTAAAGTCGTCGATATGCATACAAGACGAACCGCAGTGGATATCATCGATTGACTGCGAGTATGGATTCTCACCTGCCCGGTTAGCTCAATCGGTAGAGCGTGAGACTCTTAATAAGAGGGTTTCTGGTCATCTCAAGGTTGCGGGTTCTCGACCCCCGCTTCGACCCCCGCATCGGGCTTATCCTATTATTCTCCGTACAGCAGGATGAGAATTTATTTTTTGGCGCCACCTGTGCATCAGTCCCCGCAGCGCTATTTGAAATGGGTTGGCGTGGCCTCACGACTTTTTTTTTTGCGAAATACGCCATCGCCACGATCCGAGACATGTAATAGGGAATGAGAAAGTCTGAAGATTTGGATGATCCGGTTATGTTTACTCTGCGCCACCAGCGGAAGAGAAAGGTTCCAGCGCTAGAGTTGTGGTTAGAGTTGAAGAAAATAGCATGCTTCAGAAGAAAAAGACACCAGAGGCGGAGAGGAGGAAGGGGAGGGGGGAGGATGGAAGTGGGCATTACAGGTATCGCGAGTGACGCGTACCTTAGCGTGCTGCTGCTCGACGGCACGCAGTGTGCGAATGACGGCAAGTCTGTAACTCAAGACCTCTTGAAAGCAACGTCTATTTGCGAAGCTAGCATGCACTCTGTCAAAGAAGTCAATTTAACCTGGGGTAGCTCAGACCGACTGGCGCCGTTGGTTCGCGGACCGACCGAACTCGGGACTCGCGGAAACAACGTCATCGGCTGCAGCGATAACTAAGACATACCAAAAGAACCCTCGCCGTCAACTGCTTTCTGCCCCTGCTCCCGAATGCCGCTCGTCAACGCTCCTTACCCTCACCCCGTCGCCCTCCCGTGCCATCCACCGGTAGCGTGTGCCTCGCCATGGCGCCGGAGAAAGAGAAGCTCTTCGCCTTCACCGCGGGCGATTATACCAAGTTCTTTGCCGCAGGCGCTTTGGCAGCCATGCTCACTCATGGCGTAAGTCCCTCGAGGAAGATGATTTCGAGATTAAGAAGGATCGAGAAGAGAAGAGGGGACGATTGGCAGAAAGACTTGAGCCTGTGCAGAGCAATCAATACCCAAGAGTAGGAGAGGAACTCAGCACTGACCGATGCACGACAGGCTGCCACGCCGATAGACGTCGTTAAGACGCGCATCCAAGTCGACGACGCCATGAAGGGTTTCAACATGCTCCGAGCAGGCCGCACTATCGTTGCCAAGGAGGGCGCGTCAGCCCTACTCACTGGCTTTGGGCCGACCGCCGTGGGCTACCTCGTCCAAGGCGGGAGCAAGTTCGCCGGCTATGAGTTATTCAAAAAAAATATATATATATATCTGCCCTGGGCGGACGGGCCGAGGCTGTCAGCCACCGAACAGCCGTATATCTGTCGGCCAGCGCGACGGCCGAGTTCTTCGCCGACATCCTTCTGTGCCCGCTAGAGGCGACCCGGATCCGGCTCGTCTCGCAACGGGGCTACGCCACGGGGCTCGGCACTGCGATGATGCGCAGGGCCCGAGAAGGTCTCCGAGGATTCTACTCGGGCTTCGTGCCGCTGCTGTTCAAGCAAGTGCCCTTCGCCGTTGGCCCGTTCTCCGTCCATGAGGCCGCCAACGAAGTCATCTACCGCATCATAAGGCCAGAACGCAAGGCATAGCTCACGTCGGTTGAGTCCATGGGGGTTGAGCTGACATCCGGTCTGGCGGCGGGGGCTGCAGCCGCCGTGCTCTCCCATCCAGCCGACACGCTGCTGTCGGCCATCAACAAGGGAGGAAGTGACACGTGGCAGAGCGCCACGGCCAGGATGTTCCAGCTCGCGCGCGAGTTTGGCCCTAAGCGTTTGCTGCTTTCCGGCCTGGGACCGCGACTAGTCATGACGTGCGGGCTAGTCTCGGACCAGTTCGTGATTTACTCGCGCTGCAAGGCCTTGACCGGTGCACCGCCCCAGCATTGAGATCCACAAAGAGACGGCATTGTGAACCGGCAAATAAATGTAGGCAGGACAGAGAGTGCGGAGGTAAATCCTATAATACTTCCAAGGTAGGAAAGAGAATTTGCTGGACACCTCATCCCTCAGGCCGAGCTCTGTCGAGGAGCAAGTTTCTTCGAGTGCTAATAGACTGGACAGTCGCCCCCATTATGTCCAGGAGACCAAGCCGGCGAGCGGTGACCCCGGCGATACGAGCCGTCTACATCTCAGGCGCTGGACAGCAGGTGTACTTGATTCGCATTCACTCCAGATTCACAGCGGGCCAAGTCGGCAACGGGCGATGACTATGCGAATAGCTGGCCGCGAATGCACGTTACATGATGGGGACTGGTGAGCAACCGTGGGGTACGTAGAGCAGGACCACATCACACAGGGGGCCGGATAATAGAGAAATGGGGATAGACACGGTAATTTTTATCGAGGCATCAACCAACCAACCATCTTGTAAGCCTCTCTGCAAGCTGTGCGCTGGATTGGAGTTGAGGCCCTGAGGTGAACGCCTGGTATTCCGCAATCTGGATCCACTCTGGCAGTCATATATTAAAGCGACGCGGTGAAACGGACTAGCTGCCTCAAAACTGATTTAGCTCGTTAAAAACCAGTCGAGTAACTGGGTTATGAATCGAACCAAGCTGAGGCGGTTGAATAACTAGTAAAGTACATCGCCACGGGATTGTAGTTAGTTCCCGCCCGAGTGGTCCTGGCCCATGGCCAATGTCGCGGGAATGGATCTCTGGCAAGGTTCTGGCAGCTCAGCTGAGGGCAGCAAACTTGGATCAGTTGGTCTGATGCTCAGTGACTTCGCAGTGTCTCCAATCTGGGTTTCGCGCTATTAATCTTAATTAACGTACGGAGTTATAAGGTCATGGCCGTCTACCTAAATAGCCAACTAGCAGCTGTGTCGGTGGATCGCCCCCTGGGATGCCCCTGCGCTCTTGCGCCTGCCTAAGCCAGCCGCCAAAACACCCCATTTCCCTCGGTCCGTCCATCCATCCGTCAGCTCCATCCTTCAACCGTCTCTCAATCGCCTATCTGTGATTTATGCGCCTCTCTTCCTCATCTCTTCTCTACCTCTCGTGATCTCCCGGCCGACTTGTCTCCTGTTCTTCCTTCGTACCCTTCTTCTGTTGTCCTCCGTCGCAGTCCAGGCTCGCCCGCCAACCGCCCTGCGGGCCTCCGCTCTCGCCTTCCAAACGCCATTCTGCCGCGTTTCACCCTGCCTCATCGAATTCTGCCAGCCGCCATGTTTGGCTGTCTCTGGTCGTCTCCCATCGTACGCAGCACTCGCTCCTTGCTCGTGCCCCCGCTTGAGCGCCTCGGCGTCATGGAGGATGCATCTCCAGCCATGGCAGTCGCCCCTCGGGACCACAGCAACCATGACTATTACGCTCTTCACATCGCCCCCTCGACGTCGCCCCAGGAAGTTGCCGCCCGCCTTGACATGGAGTATCAAGGTCCATTGTCAACACTCAAGGACCACCACATGTTCCGCGCCCAAAGGTCCGCACACGACATCGTCAAGCGGGAGCTACAGCTGCGAAAAAGCAGGAAGCGGGAACTTGGCGACCGTGACGTTCTCGATGCCGTCCTCCTGGCTCAGAAGCAGCAGCTCCGCATGCGCTTGGAAAAGCGCACAATACCACCTTCGCCGAGCGGGCCCTTGCGAGCCCATACAAATGACCGCAAACCCAACGCCGCCGCCGTTGAGAAGCAGGGTCGGCTAATGGGCCAGCTGCATATCAAGGACCCGATCTTCAAGGAACAGTGGCATCTTCTCAACACAGTCTTTCCGGGCCACGACATTAACGTCACGGGCTTGTGGCTCGATGGAATTACCGGTGTCAACGCTACTGTTGCTATTGTTGACGATGGCATCGATATGAACAGCCTGGACCTAAAGGATAACTACTTCGCCGACGGCTCATGGGACTTCAACGACAAGCAAGCCGTGCCCAACCCAAAGTTATCAGATGATCGCCACGGTACCCGCTGCGCCGGCGAAGTCGCCGCCGCGCGCAACGATGTCTGCGGTGTTGGTGCTGCCTACGATTCCCACGTTGCCGGTATCCGCATCCTGAGCAAGCCTATCAGCGATGCCGACGAAGCCGAGGCCATGATCTTCAAAAATCAAGACAATCAAATCTATTCGTGCTCATGGGGACCTCGCGACGATGGCATGTCCATGGAGGCTCCCGGCATCCTCATCCAGAGGGCCATCCTCCAGGGCATTCAAGACGGTCGAGCAGGCTTGGGATCTATATATGTTTTTGCCAGTGGCAATGGCGCCGCCAGCGACGATAATTGTAACTTCGATGGCTACACCAACTCTATCTATAGCATCACCGTCGGTGCTGTTGACCGCGCCGGAAAACACCCCTATTATTCGGAACTCTGCTCCGCACAGCTCGTCGTGACGTACAGCAGCGGTGACGGTGAATCCATTGTACGTGCCGTCCCTTATATTTTTGAACAGTACTACTCTGATGCATGCTAGCACACCACCGATGTTGGCAACAGTCAATGCACCTCGACTCATGGTGGTACATCTGCCGCTGCTCCCCTGGTCGCCGGCATTTTTGCCCTCGTCATGCAGGTTAGGCCGGATCTGACCTGGAGAGACGTCCAGTACCTGGCTATGGACACGGCCGTGCCTGTCGATGACCAGCCAGACAGCTGGAAGCCGACGACCATCGGCAAAAAGTTCAGCCATTACTTTGGCTACGGCAAGATCGATAGCTATGCTCTTGTCGAGAAGGCCAAGGTGTGGAGAAAGGTCAAGCCCCAAGCTTGGTTTTTCTCTCCCTGGGTACATGTCAAGGCAGCCATACCTGAAGGAGAACATGGGCTCATTACGCACTTTGATGTCACCGAGGACATGCTCAAGGAGGCAAATCTAGGCCGCCTCGAACATGTTACTGTGACCATGAATGCCAATCATACCCGGCGTGGCGACCTCAGTGTTGACCTTGTCAGCCCAAACAATCTTGTGAGCCATATCGCGACCGCCCGGGCGCACGACAGCCATGCGGGAGGTTACGAGGACTGGACGTTCATGAGCGTTGCCCACTGGTAGGAAACCTGAATAGTGGATCAGGAAACTCCGGCTAATGTACCGTCAGGGGGTGAATCCGGCGTCGGCAATTGGAGTCTGGTTGTTCGTGACGTGAAGAAGAACGAACGCACCGGCACACTGGTTGACTGGCACTTGAAGCTCTGGGGAGAGGCCATCGACGCCAACAAGGCCTATCCGATGCCCATGCCCAATGCCACGGATGACGACGATCACGACCAAGCTCGGCCTACCGTCACTGGAGTCGCGGTAACCTCGACTATTGGAAGCACAGGATCTCAGGAGGAGCCCACCCCTATAAGTCTACCCACCGATCATCCAGAACGCCCCACGAAGCCCGTCGCCGAATCTTCTCCCATCAGGCCGAGCTTGGAGACTATCGCTGGCGTACTTTCCGGGCCCCCTCTGAGCAGGGCGGGACCCTTTTGGATATACGGGGCTTTCAGCCTGATCATCGTCTTCTGCGCCGGCTTGGGCGTCTATCTGTGGGTTGCAAGACGGCGACGTCTCCGCAATAAGGCACGGGATAATTATGAATTCGAGCTCCTCGACGAGGAAGAGATAGAGGCCCTGGACGGCGGAGAGAAGAGGGTCGTAGGCGGCAAGAAAAAGCGACGAACTCGCGGCGGAGAGCTATACGATGCTTTTTCCGGTGGCAGTGACGACGATGACGACGAAAGGTCAGTCGAGTATCGAGACCAGTCTGAAGGGTTGGCCAGGTCGCCCGAGCCGGAGCAATATGTGGTGGGCGAGGAGAGCGATGACGAAGATCAGAGGCCGCCTGATGACTCGGACCCGGAACTGCAGGGCGCTTGGACCCAACGCGCCGGCATATAATGGAGGCGAGCTGGCAGCGAAGAGGGCGTTTGGGCATGGATAAAATTTTGAAGGCAAGATTACGGTCAGCCGATATCAGCTACGGCACATCGAGGCAGAAGGGCAAGGCCGGGCAATGGGGAAGAGGGGCAAATTAAATAGCCTCATGCGCATTATTGTTGTGTTGCGACCTTGATTTATCAGCCTGCGCGGCGTGGATCGGGGCGCGTTCGTCCAGCACTGGAGACGGCGGGAGACGGTTGATTATAGCATAGTTTGTGCTGCTCGACTCACGAGCGCCTCTGGGCACTTATAGCGGGAGCTTTGCATCTTTTTCAAGACTGTCGAGGCATCGCTTATAATCTTCATGTCGTAGTAAATGCGCTACCTACTGCAAGTTAAAGGCCGAGGAGAATACAAAAGGGTAAGGATACTTCTGGTTTGAAAATGCCGCTCGATATGCAGTGATGCGGCGAGGCCGGCCCCCATCATGATCAGTACCACCCCCGTCAATCACGATGCCGCCGCCGGGCTGTCTCGGCTCATCTCGTGAACGTAACGCTCCCAGACGTCGACAACGCCACCGTAAAAGGCCACGTGGGCATCGGCAAGGCTGCCGAGTTGGGCCTTGAACTCGGTGCGCTTGATACGTTCAAAGTCGGCTACTTCGCGCACCACCTCGTCGTCGAACAAGTCGCTCGTTTGGTGAGCGCGTTCGACCTCGGTCGTCAGCTCTTCGATACGCAGCTCGAGCTTGCGGGTGCGCTCACGCCGAGCCTGCTCATGGTCCACACCGCGCACGTCCTCAATCTTGGCTCGGATGAAGCCCCCAGCGCCTGAGGCGGTATGCCCTGCTTGCAGCGTGTCGCGCTCGGCCGTCGACTTGTTGAGGTATTCAGTCAGTTGCTCGTAGTCGAGCTGCTTCTGCTCGCGTGCACGAAGCAGATTCTTGAGCGACAGCGAGTAGGCTTGCATGTCGCGCAGCGAGCCCAGGTAGTCCAAGTCGGTGACGTCGCGCAAGTGGCGAAGATGAGTGGCCGTGTCCTCGATTGACGCAGCGAAGGCGTGAACGGCCACTTCAACGCCGGGCTCGAGCATAATGAGCTTCTGAAATTGTTCGGCTAGGTCTTTAAGATCGGTCTCGAGGTCGGCTTCGCGGCGGACAACGCGGGCAACAACCTTTTCGATATGACTGAGGTCCTCGTCCAGCTTGTCGCTCTTGTCTTTCACCTCGATGAAGCGGCGGTCGGGCTTGTGTATCTTGGTGAAGGTGTTGATGAACGTATCAGCGAAATTGTCAAAGACGCCGCCGCTGCCGCCACCAGCTTGGTCGTGTCCCATGCTGGGGCGGGCGCTGCGACTGTGCATCGTGGCATTCCAGTCGTGGCTTTCGAGAAAGACGAGTAACATCGGGGCGCGGCGTAGTGTCAGATGTAGGGAAAGGCGGCTGAGGAAACGCTGGAGCGAAAAAGCGCGGCGGGCGGTGAAGTCGGGGCCGAAACGGTCGCCGCGGACGTATTCCATGCGCTGCTTGTCGGGAAGAGGTGGGACAGCAGAGGCGGGGTAATCGCGCATAAGCTGTTTGTAGAGGAAGACGAAGTCGGTGAAGCGACGCCGAACAGACATCGACTGCCTCTGAAAAGACGGGAATGTAGACTGACTCGGATGAATTTGAAGTCAGTAAGAGATGGCGGAGGAGGCGACGGAGGGAGCGAGATGGAGGAGAGTGAGGCCTACATGTGTGGTGATGAGGTATGACACAAAGGCGTCCTTGCTACCGTCATTTTCCTTGAGCGGCGACCCTAAAACACACTCGAGCCTCTCTTTTTCAAAGGCCTCGGGCTCGTGTCCAACATTCATGGTGTGGCCCGACTCCTCGGCCGGGTGCAAGGATCGTGATGTTTTCTGACGCACATGTTCGCTCCAGGAGACACTAGAGAAATTATCGTAGTCGGCGACAGTCATTATGAGCGCGTCGTCCTCTCTGTTGAGAGGTCGATGCCTGAAAGCCGGATTGTCTCCTCCCCAGAGCCCTTTGCGTCACAGACGACTAGGTGCACGAATGAGAACGGACGGGTGAGGTGTAGGCTGTCTGCAGGTAGACGACCGGTGGGTGGTGAGGCGAGGCGAGGTTGCGCGGGACATTCAGGACTGGGAGGCAGACTGTGGTAAATTAGGCAGTAGAAGCAAGGAGATGAACGCAGGCGGAGAAGAGAAACAGCGAAGGAGACGGGTTTGAGAGGAAGGCTTGAATCTAATGATGATTGTTTCCTGATGCAGCAAACGGCTGAATACAGGTTCAAGACATGAGTAGTTAGTGTAAACTAGGTTAAGGTATTTAATGCCTGTACTTGAGTATTACTATTCGTACGTAACACTTATCTTTCCGTGCATATGCTCCGCTTTTACCCACGCTAGCCACTGGGCTGCGCCACACAATTTTTGTATGAGCGCGCCTGACGCCTACGGTAGCCGCCCCAAGCACGGGTCAAAATTTCAAACCAAGTTAAGGAGAGAATAGTGAGCATTTTCAGTTCAATTAAGCACCTAACTTTTGCTCCATAAGAAGCTGCTTCTAAGAATCAGGGATCCCAACGTTGTCCAAAACCTTTCGGGGCCGGCCTCGGGGGCTCCCGTGGGTGCCAGGCAGGCTCATACACAGATGTGTGGCGCAATCCAGTGGCTAGTGCGGTAAAAGCGGGGCTCATGTACGGATAGATATTTGTGTATGTTCGAATAGTAATACTCCAATGCAAAGGTTATGCAATCTCTCAACTTCTTCACGTCCACGTCGACGCCTTGCACGTGGCCTCGAGGCAAGATCACCCACCGGATTTGCGTTTGTCTAAAGGCCGTCAGCCGAAAGTCGCCTACTGTCTGCGCCAGTCATAATCGCCATCGTCACCATGTCGAGACGGGCCCCGAACCCCACTGCCGAGCGGGCGGCGCAGAACCAGGCTACCATCAAGAACCTCTTAAGACTGGAACCAAATAAAGTCTGCGCCGACTGTAAGAGGAATAAGCGTGAGTCTCTTGTGGATTTTGAAAAGAAAAAAAAACCCCTTCTCGAAACCCTCTCTGACGACAGATGTCTGTGGCCACAGACCCGCGATGGGCCAGCTGGAACCTAGGCATCTTCGTATGTATCCGATGCTCTGGCATTCATCGTGGCATGGGCACGCACATCAGCAGGATCAAATCGGTGGACCTCGATTCATGGACGGACGAGCAGCTCCAAAGCATTCTGAGCTGGGGAAACGCTCGGGCAAACAAGTACTGGGAAGCCAAGCTGGCCCACGGTCATGCTCCGTCTGAAGCCAAAATTGAGAACTTCATCCGAAAAAAATACGAGTTGAAGCGCTGGGTCATGGACGGACCCAGGCCCGACCCCTCGACACTGGATTCTGATGGCGACGACGACGTGCCGCTTAGTTTGGTCAAGGAGAAGCAGGCGATTGAGAAGGAGTCGATCAGAAAGGCGTCAGTCGGGCAGTCGCAAGCACCTACGGCTCTTGCTACCCCCAAGGGCGACCTCATCGGCGGAACCGATGATTTGGTCTCGGATGCGAGGCTGTCCGGACCTAGGGCCTCCAGAGTGTCTTCCAAGGGCGAGCCGGCGCCACCCAAGGTGACCAATATCAAGGATTCGTTGCTCGGTCTGGAATTTCTAGGCGGAGCCGTCGTGCCGCCGCGGCCATCGAGCACGCCGGGCGTCGCATCGTCTGGTGGACTGTCGCGGCCCGACCTAAAGCAGTCTATCCTGTCGCTCTACGCTTCGGCTCCGAAGCCTCAGTCGCAGACCGGTCAGCAAGTAACGCAGCGCCAAGGGTCATTTGGTGGCATGCCGTCGCCACCCGCGGTCCAGCAGCAGCAGCAGGGATCGACGGGCGTATTCTGCAACGCCGTTGAGCGGTCTCAACATTTCCAGAAAACCACCCACCTCCGACCCCTTTGCCAGCTTGGGCAACGCTTCATCCAACAGCCGAGCAGCCTTGCACGGCCGCAGCAACAACGCGGCCTTTGGCAGTTTGGGTGGAGGAAGCTTCTTTGACAATAAACCGGCGTCGCAGGCTCCGATCACGTCGCATCAGCCGGGGCTTTCTGGCTCGGGCCCAGGCATGCCCAACCCTCTGTCTTCACCGGCCATGAATCAGTCGGTGGTGGCCACCAAGTCCGTCCAGCCATCGTCGTCCGCCATGGACGATCTTTTCGACTTGTCATCGCCCGTGACACAGTCGACGTCTCCTGCGATCCAGACACATGCGTCTCCTCCTCCGCCGGCGTCTATGTCGGTGTTCAACCTTTCGGCCAATCAAAGCAAGCCCGGCGCTTATTCGACTACGACCAGCGCGGGCGGACTCGGTGGGACTGGTATGCTGGGAGCTGATGTTTGGGGCGGCAACGAGTGGAGCACCACGGACACGGCTGGTGCCGCTCCGATGGGAGCAAAGGGCCCAGAAGCAATCAGGCCGCTAGTACCAGGCACAGTGGGCCTAGGCGGCGGCGCATCATTGGCGAGCACGGCAATTGTGCCGGGGTCCGGTGGGGGTTTCAATTCGGCGCCCAAGGTGACGGCGGACGAAGAGTTTGGAGGCTGGACAGGCAGCACGGTGCACACAGGCATGAACACAACCCCGACCAAGGCAAGCGGCGGCTTTGGCGGAGATAATGATCTTTTCTCCAACGTCTGGCAGTAGACGACGACGACGACAACGACGAGAAGACACAAGGAGGACCTATGAAGTTGAGCTGGGCGTTTTGCATGATCAGGGTCTAGATAAATCGCGACAGGTCGAACGGCCATATGGTTTGCAAAGTTGCCGCAAACGCGAAGTGGTGGGGTGAAATGGGAAGCAACTCATAGCATAGTATGGACGAGGCGCACACCTAGCCCGAGACCTAGCACCAACGCCAAAGATGAACCGAACCAAGGGTATTTTGTCCGCGCCCCGTAGAAAAAGACTAAGAGGGTAGGGTGCATTCCCTCTCGTTTCGTTGCCACGGTGAAGAGGCGACGTTCCTCGGATGGCTGGGTCGTTCAATAGCGCGGGGGCTGGTAGTTGGCAGCTACCGTGCCAAGGGGAAAGGAAGGGCCAGGCAGAGAGTATGAGGCGTGGCAAGAAGCGTGGCGAGTATTTAGAAGAAGATTTTTATGGCGTAGTAGAAGACGATGAAGAAGGTAATGATGATGGCGGAGAGCTTAAGGATGGCAACCTTGTTACCCGAGGCGGCCATACGGATGAGGCGGACAGAGGAGCCCTTGATCTGAGTTGTCATGGAGGAAAAGGTGTCGGACTGGCGGGCATCAGCGGAGAGCGGGCAAGAAAAGGGGGAGGCGGCGAACGGTGTTTTCGATGAAATTCTGGGTACAAGCATTGTCGTAGATGTCAATGGTGACGCCGCGCAGGGCAGAGACCTTGGCAGAGAGCTCGTCGAGGCGGGCGTTGTTTTGCCGCTCGCGCTCATAGGCTTCGGACATGGCGGTAGCGGCGCGAGAGGCGGAAGCAGACGCGTATGGAGGAGGTGCAGCGCGCGAGGATCGAGTGAGCGAATGGAGAAGAGAGGAGAGGGGACGAGAGTCGCAAACAGAGGGGCGGGCGAGAAGTTGACGACGGCGGCGGACAGGCCTTTGCGAGACCCAGACCGTTTCGGTGGCGAGGCGAAACTGGCGAGGTGAGTAAGTGGGCCCGAGGCTGCGACAACGGGCGCACCGCCACAGTATGGCTGCGCGGCGGCAAGGTGGACGGGTCGTCTCGGTCGGACGGACGGAGGATGTCACGAAGAGTTTGTGCACTGAAAGACAAAGACTCCAAAAAATGGCATTCGCCGGCCAGGGTTTGTTGCTGACCAAAGGCGCACGAGGGGAGGAGAAGAATGGAGTTTTTGCGGTTGGTTGGCTGAAGGCGTGCCGTGGCGCCACACCTGGCGAGCAGCTGACGTTGCAGGCAGGCGTTGCTTGCAGCATTACAAGGGGTACGAAGTATATGTACCTTTGACATCAGTCCGCCTTTCACCAGGAAGCGGCCGGCCGGTCCGGCGGCTCTACGTCGCCACACACCCAAGCACAGCAGGGCCAGCCGGCTACAACAGAACAACCGTCTTGCGATTCTCGCTCGTTCGTCACGCCAGTTTTCGCCGGCTATAGGACCACGCCGAAGGACGGGCCGCGCCGGGAAAGCCAAGACGAGAAGAAAAGGAAAAGCAGGAGGCCCGTCGACCAGCAGACGCAGGCAGCACGCTCTCTACCAATCGCGCGCGCGTGCCCGTGTCTCCATCCACTCGTCGGCTCGAGGAGGAGAGCGTCGCGCCGCCATGGGCCTCCACAGTCCGCTTCCGTCGTCGGTCGAGTGTGCGTGGCCATGGCCCATGATCGTCAAGGGTCCCCCCCCCATTCAGGCGTTGCAGCGGGCTGGGCTAACGTTAGTCGTGGACTGCGCAGCCGAGTGCCGAAAATGCAGCAAGATCCTGGCGTCGTTTGTTAACCCGCGCCAGGCATTCGGCCCCGACAAGGTGATTCCGCCGACGATCCTGTCCAACGCCAAAGGCCTGGCCGTCATCACCATCGTCAAGGCCGGCTTCTTGGGGTCGGGGCGCGTGGGCAGCGGCGTCGTGGTGGCGCGGCTGGTGGACGGGACGTGGAGCGCGCCCAGCGCCATCATCCTCGGCGGCGCCGGCTTCGGCGGGCAGATTGGCTTCGAGCTGGCCGACGTCGTCTTCATCCTCAACGACGCGCATGCCGTCAAGACGTTCGCGCAGGCCGGCTCGCTGACGCTGGGCGGCAACGTGTCGCTGGCAGCCGGCCCCGTGGGGCGCAACGCCGAGGCCGCCGGCGCCGCCTCGCTCAAGAGCATCGCCGGCATCTTCAGCTACTCCAAGACGTGCGGTCTGTTCGTCGGCGTCTCTCTCGAGGGCTCGGCCATCATCGAGCGACGCGAAGCAAACGCCCAGCTGTACGGCACGCGCTACACCGCCCAGCAGATCCTGACGGGCGCCACGCCCCCGCCGCCGGAGGCCCAGTGCCTCATGACCATCCTAAACTCGCGGGCCTTTAGCGGCATGAGGGCCGGCAGCGTCGCGGGCGACGCCATGTACAACGACAGACCCGTCTTCGCCGACGAGCACGACGACGTCGGCTGGGAGGGCCGCCCCAAGCGATCCAGCACCTGGCAGGACGATACGTACGACCGGCCCGGCAGCTTCGGCGTCCCGTCGCGCTCGCAGACATTTGAGACAGGCGACCACGGGCTGGGCGGCACGGCACCGGAGAAACGGATGGGCCCGGGGCGACCGGCGATGCCCAAGCCCAGCTACGGCGCGGCGCAGGCCCCGACCAACAAGGAGGCCGTCGCGCTCTTCAACTTCGAGCCGGACCAGCCCGGCGACCTGGGATTCAAGAAGGGAGACGTCATCACGGTGCTGAAGAAGACGGACAGCGATAACGACTGGTGGTATGATGCCGAGCGCACGGCCCCCTCCCCCTACTCTCTCAAGCCGTCGAGACGATAGTGCAACTGTCTAACGCAAGAGGTCAGGACCGGCATGATTGGCACGCGGCACGGCATCTTCCCCCAGCAACTACGTCAGGATGAGGCAGTAGGCGAATCGGTGCGCATCCTTTGGTGGCGTGGGCATTTCATGTATGTATTCGCCGGTCCGGTGCGCCAAAGCCCGCCGCGTCGGCCGGATGTCCGTAAGATGCTCCTTTCTAGCGCCTGTCGTGTCCTTTGTTTCCCATATTTTTCTTTTTCTCTTCTTTTGTTTTTGCTCTTTGTATTCTCCAGAGGCCACGGAGGAGAGATCCCGACCAGGGTACTCGCAACGGGCAAGTTTTGGGTGTCTTGCCGCGCGGTGGCTGGGCCGGCGTACAATGCGGGGACCGGTACGAGAAGAGAGAGAGAGAAGCGAGGAGGAGAGAGAAAGACGGGATGTTGCTGATTCGTAGCGGCCTCGATACCCTCGACAGGCGCACGGTTGTCGGGCTTGGGGCGTTGGAGACTTGAGCCACGTGGCAGGTCCGGGGATAAAGCAGCAATTGTAGCGGCGTGAAGCAATGCGGCGGGGTGATTAGAGAGTGGGCGACCGTCGGGCGTCAGGGGAAGCCGAGACTGGAAAGGCAGTGGTTGGCGGCGATGCTGCCCAGCTCCCAGCGCTCGCCGCCCCGTGCCAGGGCCTCAGCGAAGCGGGTGATCCAGGCAGCGGCGTTGCACTTGCAGACGGGCAGGGCGCCGAAGACCAGGCGAAGGCGGGCACCGCGCTGCAGCCACTGGAAGACGCCAGGCGCGGCCTCGGCGGCAAAGTCGACGGCTTCGAGGTCGGCGGCGCAGACGTAGGCGGGCAGGGCGTGCAGGGTCCAGGTCCAGAGGATGACGGCGGTGGCGGACAGCGCCATGTAGACGATCAGGTCGGTCGGGCCGGCGGCGGCGTCGAAAAGCGGCGCGGCCTCGTGGTAGGTGCGCCAAACGAGTAGGGCGTGCATCGTGCGCTCGCGCTCCACCGCCTTGAAGCTGAAGCAGCCGTTCTACCGCAGCGCGCCGACCAGAAGGCGTCAGCAGGTGGCGACAGCGCTTGATGCACGCGGCTCGCTGCATCCAAGACTTGACCGTCAGCCCAAGAGGGAGGAGCGGGGAAGGGGAGTCGACGAGGCCATGCACTCACGCCGCTTTCGAAGGCGAAGATGACGTTGAGCAGTGTCACCTGGTACGTCTCCAGCGGCCACGGCCGCGACGGATCGAAGGAGTCGTTGGCCTGGCGCGCACACCATCAGCTTGTCCTGCTCGGGGGCCACAGGGGGGAAGCGGAGCCCGCCTGCGCATCAGCTTCTCCAACGACTGCTCGACCAGCCGGTCGTGCATCTCCATCAGCACCTGCTTGCAGCTGCGGTCGTGGTTGAGCCAGGCCGCCAGCATGACCATGGACGCCACCACCGGCACCGGGTCCGTCGTCGCGTCCGCCGCCGGGCCGTGCAGCACGGGCCAGCGATGGTGCACGGTGGCCAGGTAGGAATCGACGCACGCCGTCAGCCACGTCTTGGGCACCGGCGGCGGCGGCGGGCTCGCCGCCAGGATCGACTGCAGCGCCGTCCACGTCGCCACCGCTCCGGGCTCGGGCCCGCGCGGGGACTCGGCTGGTGACGACGCCGGCATCGACGCCGCCGACGGGCTGGGTGGGGCCGCATCGTCACCGGCGGCCACGGCTCCGCGGCCTCAGGGGTGACGCTGGCCGCCGTCGCGGCCTCGCGCCGGCCGTAGGTGCAGGCGACGCCGCGCTTGGCGCACAACGAGCACTGCGGCCCGCCGTCGCACTTGGTTTTGTTGGCGTGACAGGTGTCGCAGGCCTTGCCACGGCGCGAGTCTGGCACGGCGGCCACGGCGCCGTGGATGCCGGCGTGACGGCGCAAGAGGTCGCTGATGCCGGAGAGCAAGGACCCAGCGGGAGGCAAGCGGAGTTGGACTGGTCAGAGACGCGGACGGCCGACGCCTAAGCGCATGCATAGGAGGGAAGAGGGGAGAGGGGGGAGGGCGCGGGAGAGAGGACTGAGAGACAGAGCGAGAGAGAGAGGGCGGAGGAGAGAGCAAAGGAGAGCGAGCGGGTAAACGACCGAGTATATCCTGCAAAACGAACATGTACCTGTGGTATAAGAGTGCGCGAGAGGAAGTTCGGGATACCATGATCATAGTAGAGATTCATATAAGGGCTTATGCGCTTCGTCTCCTTGTCTTACACGCGCGCGCACACACATTTTCTCTCTCTCTCTCTCTCTCTCTCTCTCTCTCTCTCTCTCTGTCACAGACAAAATAAGTATAGTAGATTGCAGCAGCAGGAAAGCAATTACATGAAGTTGATACATCTCTCTCTCACACTCTCTCTCTCTGCTCTGCTTAAACCTCTCGCCATCACTCTAGAAAGTGTACAAGCTTCTGTCGACGTACCTGCGGCTGAACGACCGGCCGCACACCTGGCAGCTAAAGGTCGGTCTGCCGTGCGTGGCCTGGTGGCGGCGCAGATGCTCCTTACGAATAAAGCTTTTGCCGCAGTGGCAGCTGTGGTGACGGACCGGCCAAGTCATGGCCCAACCGGTGGCGGCGGCGAGATGCATCGCCCGAGTGCTGCTGCTGCTGCTTTTGCTGTTGATGCTACAGGACGGCCGTCAGCCCCTCTGCTGCGAGACAAAGAAAGAATTGACAGGACCATTCCGTACCGTCGATAAGGAATTACGTCGATAGTATAGGACGAGCACGTTGGCTTACTCGACGGACCCAGGACGTTGTCGACTTACACGATCTTGGGCTTGGCTTCAGCTGGCGCCACGAGCGGCCCCTCCACCCGGCCGGCACTAGAGGTAGACAGAATGAGACATGATATGCAGGTGAAGAATCAGGTGATCTCTATATTCTATACCGCAGATCCCGGGAAGGAAGAGGGGGGGTTTGGAGTTCAGGGGAAAAAAGAAACGAGCGACAAAAGCGTGGTGGAGGGGGTAGGGAGGGGGAGAAGAAGAGGGAGGCGGGAAGGGTTGGAGTGGCAGAAAGGGTGTGTTCCAAGGAGAATTGCCCGGGGGGAGACAACAAAAAGGGGGGAGAGGGTAAGGGAGAGGGCGAGAAAAGCAGGAGACAAGGCTGCCCAGACACCCGCGCCGAGCCCCAAGATAATGCTCGCCGTGGCCAAGTGGGATAGACGACGGTTTAAGCTTCTCGGGCCCTGTGGGCGCATGACTAATGCCGGACCGCAGGTTGAAACGCGGCCATCCCGCACGGCCATCCCCGTACTGGCCATCCCACTCCTCCTCTGCGGGGCGCGCTCATCCCACCTGGTCGGGACGGGCGTCTGTCAAAGCCAGCAAGGCAGAAGCCCGGTTCATTGGATCCCATGCGGCGCCGGACGCCTCCGCCATGCTGATGCGTACGTGCGTTGTGCGTGGGTGACGGCTCCGGAGCCAGGGCCGCTTTTGGCGGCATTCGCTGGCCGGGAGGGGAGAGGAAAGGGAAGCCCGTGGGCTGGCGATATGACGACCATGGCCAACAAAAAACAGAACTGAATGGAAAAATAAAGAAGCAAAAGAATAAAAGCCTTGTCGGCGGTGAGCACAGATAAAGTTTTTGGCCAGCCTTGTCGAGCTCCATCTGCAACGTCGCCCTCGTCGGCGCCCGCGGCACTCTAACCCCTGCTGCTGCGCCACGTCATGACACCGGCCCCATCCGCCCCTCCTTCATCCACCTCCCCGGCCCTCGTCGACGCCGCCATCGCCCACCGCTTCTTGCTGCCCTCCGTCTTCAGCGCCTGACTTCCAACCCCCGCCCGCCAAGGTCTGCCCATCGACAACCAACCTTCAAGCCGCTGGCGCGCCCCGAACTCCCCCCCTGAACCCTACGCCGTGCCCCCCCCATCTCCCCTTTCTCGACTTCGCTCTGCAGCCGGGCTTTTCCGTCTCACCGCCGTCTTCGCTCCCACACTCCGTCGACGCATGCGACCGTCGTCTTCGGCGCTGGCGCTCGCGTCTCCATCAATCGTCGACCTCGTGCCGCATCCCGATGAGGTCGCCAACTCGCGCGGTCCTCGTCGAAGACGTCGGACTCGGCCCCTTCTTCGCCCTCGCTGACGAGGCCGCCACCGAAAATAAAGAAAGCGTCTCCACCCAGCAGGCCTGGGCGCGCGTCCGTGTTTGGACGATTTGGCAAAAGGGCCCATTCAAGCAACATCAAACCGCTCCCGTGACTGACTGAGATGGATGGCCTCCTCGCACTGCCATCATCGCGTCTTGAGTGGGTCGCTATCAATAACATGTGCGTGCCTGAGGCTCGGCTTGGTACCTACCCCTTAGGTCCGCTGGCGCCGTTCCCTCTCAGCAAGCCCCACCCGGATGCGGCGCGGCTGACGTCGATCCCATTGGCTGCCGTTGTCTTGATATGTCAGCCCGTCTGGGGCGTTGGATATACAACCTCCGTCCGCAGGCTAAAAAAAGGCCTGTCTCGTGGGTGGAGCCGCTTCAACTGACCACGCCTACTCGAAAGGCCTTTATAATACGCATTTCCGTGCGCCCGAGAGCATGACCTGATACGGGCCCTCATGTTTCTGCCATGACGAATAATAGAATTCTGCTGCACTATACCATGGCCGCCACGGGAAACGACACCGCCCATGGCTGCTCCATTTCCAAAGGAGGACCGGCCCGCCGCCCGCCGGCGGGCCGATAGCGAGGCACTCCTGACACAAAGCTTCCCCATGCAGTAGAATGAGGCGCACCTCGCCCCGTCACGGCCGTTCGCCCGTCCTACCGGCCTAACCTGCCTCCTGTTCTGTCAGCGGCGATGCCAAAAGGCGCCGCCGGTACAGCCCCGTCTTGCCGGCAAACCAAACCACTCGACGGCGCCGTCGTACAGGTCGCTGACGCGTGCTTCGGTCATAATCCGCATCTCCCAAGTAGGCAGTTAAAAAGAGGACTACATGTCAGTCATACCGTTGTTGCCTGTCGCAACGCGCTCCAGGGCATACAACTCGCCAGTCCGGCCGCTCCTCAAGGCGCGCAGCCGGTCCAGTCAATCGAGCTCAAGCTTTTGATTGTACGAAACGTTGACGGTCTTCAACACGCGCCCCCTCTCCTCTGTCCTGGACACATCCTGTCTCTGTACTAGGTAAAGTGCTTTCTGAAGCTTCTCATCAACGCGTCGAATCGTGCTCTACCATTGGCTATCCTCCTTGACCTCGGGGCAGGCCCGGCCCACGCCTGGTGCGCGGCCTTGTGCGAGGTCGGGCGCTGTATAGGAATGAGGCACCTTGCTGATCCACGCCCATGAGTTGAGACAGCCAAAAATCTCGTCGACGGCTCCGCAAACGCTCCAAATAAAACCGTGAGCAGACTTACTCGTTACATCCTCTCGAGGCATCTGCCTGGTACTGCTCAAGAAGCACCGACGTCATTGAATTCAGCTGACGCATCGCCCTGGCGTCTGTGATGAGAAGAGTAGATCGCACGTGGTGGGACGGCTGTCGAGACTGCTCTGTGATACCGACTGCCTTGGGACTGCTCTCAACGCTCACGCGGGACGGCCTGATCTGCTTCACATCATCGATGGGCTTCGACCAAGAGTTGCCCGGCCTGACACGTCCCAGCGGCAAACCATCATTCTCACGAAAGTCATCGCTTTCGGCGTCCTGCCGCTATTTACGCTTTAACACGTCGTCCTCCGCTTCTTGCCAACTGGAGGACGGTAGATGATGCCCAACATTTGCTTCCGACAGCCGTTGCCCGGTTTGATGAGTCTTGGCGTCCGCAAATGGTAGATGGCGGCGTTGAGGCATGAGATGCTGAAAGTCATGAGCCGCCTGAGCGGGCCGCCTATTCGGCATGGCTGCCGTCGTAGTGCTCAACATGGGATCTATGCAACTCGTCAATCGAACTCGGCGACGACGGTTCCCATGTATGGCCGTCGTTGACGCCCAGCATTGCTTCGGACAAGGTTACGGATCGGCTTGCGGGCGTATACCCGACTGGATTAGTCGAAACACTACTCCCCGCAGACGGTATGCGAGCCTGGATTTGCGCTGCCAGGGTGACGTCTCGAGACGAGAATGAATTACGTAGAGGGGAGCTCACTCGAGGCCGGTGGAGATGACCAGCAGAATTCGCCACAAGAAAGTTGTAAGGATTGAGTAGCCGTGTTACCTCGTCGGATGTCATGGCCGGCTGCGGTGCGCCCACCAGCCTCTCCATGCCAAGCACCGTGTGCGTGTTTTGTACATTATGAGACCCAGGCCCAAGTTCATCGACTTGCGACAATGGAGACATGGAGTAATCTCCGCTCGATGGATTGAGCAGAGACGTCAAGAGGTTTCCGCTTTGCCTTGCGAGTTCGTACTCCGTCGTCAATCCGGGAAGCGGGGTGACCGAAAACAAACGCGGTGCCGGGTTGACCCGAGTATCGCGACTGAGGGACGGCAGTCTTTGACCATGTCTCAAGATGGCCTCTCTTCCACGCTGAGATGCCTCGTCATGAACAGGAAAGCCAAACTTTTGAAGCATGCACACAGAGAGGCTAAAGTACCGAGCATCCTCAAACGTGGCTCTGATCTCATGGTTTCGAAGCGAGACTCTGACTGTCAGCCGCAGAGTTCCCTTGTCAGCTCCAACTGCATGTGCAGCGCTAAGCCGATCTCGCAAAAGGTCGGACAACCTGATGGATAGCTGCTGGCCACCTCAGCCCGAGCCCGCCCGAGAGCCGAAAGCGGAGAGGGCAGAGGGCAGAGCAGAGCGGACACGCACCATTTTCCGGCAGTCGCAGTGTACCAGGAGCATCAACAAGTCCCGTCCGGTTTCCCTGGATTGCTAGCATTCCAAGGCAAGCGTCATGCCGCCTGGAAAGTGCGCCGCTTCGAAGACTCGGGATTCGGCACCGTCACGGACCTCCAGACACACAAGGGGACAGGCCGAGACTGGTATAGTTGGGCGCGACATGGCCGGCGGCCTCGTGGGCAGCTAGTGGTATGGCGGAAGCCAGAGGAGACATGACGGCATGCAGATTGCGTCGCCGAATCGAGATGGGTCGGCAGCCTCTCGTCACTTTATCGCTGCTTGCCGCGGCACTGCGGTGATCCTGTCGACAGGCTGCCTTGATCACTGCGTTAAACTGGCCAAATAACTTGGTCAATCGGTCCGCCAACTCGTTAATGACTGCTCAGTTGGTCGGTTGACTGTTTTCACGTCATGTGTTCCCTCGTCGGATCCGATGGCAGATCTGGGTGGGGGGCACCGCAATGCACTGATCCCGAGCTATAATGCGGAAGCGGGGTGCGAGAGAGAGTCGTCTTGCGAAGAGCCGTTCCAATCTTTTGTCAGTACAGTAGAGTAAGATAATTGGCCGGTACACCTTTGCAAGATATCTATCTTGGTTCCCAAGACCTGGGTATATCAATACGGCCAGTGAATGATGATCACGTGTGGGCCGGCCATGCATTTTGATGGCAAAGGATAGGCTAACTAGCCAACGAAGTCAACTAGTCATCTAATTGATTACTAATACAATTACCCCCTTTTTTTTAATCCAGCCGCCAGCTCACTGATAAGTACGAAGTACTTGGTAGATAATAGTCATAGTCAACTAACGTTACTTTCGCAGTCGGCTAGCCAGCCTGGAAGCCAGCCAGTTCATCCCATCCAGATCATTCATCCATCCATCTATATCCACCTTTTTCGCACGTTAGCAGAATATCCCCTTCCCCTCCATATGCTCAAACGCCCGACACGTGAGCAGCCAATCATCTTTGGCCTGCGGATGGTCCATCATTCGCTGGACTCGGCGCCACACGACACGGGCTGCGCATCCCGCGACGCGAAAACGCGACCAGCGCCCCAGACGGGGGCGGAATTGTTGGCGCAGCGGCAAAAGGACGGGTCGCTTGTGTCGAAAGCTCCGGTATCGACTCTGGATCCTGTCCCTGTCTGCGACTGGCCGCCAGCATGATGTCTTCGCTGCAGGAGTTACAGCTGCACACCATCGACCGCACCCCCGAGTACGAAGACTTCATGAACAGGCTGCGAGAATACCATGCCAAGCGGGGAACGACGCTCGATCCTGAGCCCAAAGTCGGCTTGATTCATCTCGACCTTTTCAAGGTCTTTAATCAAATCGTGGCCAACGGCGGCTACGACAAGGTTTCGGAGGAGAAGCTGGCGTGGCGTCGCATGGCCGCCGAGCTCGGCCTCTTCTCCAATAATGAGGCTTCGACAGCCTTTTCCCTCAAGGAAAAATTCTACAAGAACCTGGCCGCCTTCGAGATCAGCACGGTTCACGGCAAAGAGCCCCCACCCAAGGATATCCTCGAGGAAGTCACGGCCAAGGGCGCCAGCCTGCTCACCCGCACGCGCGAAAACTTTCGGACCAAACGAGACAGCGGTAACGTCAACACGACCGACTCTGCTGCCTCGGGAGACGATGGAACGCCAGCCCGCGAACGCCCTGTCGCCGAGAAGTCGACGGCCAGCTCGCGGGCTTCGCGCGGCCTGCGTGAGACGCCGGCGCAACGTGTCATCTTCCAGCCGGATACGGGCTCCAGCCGGGTGACGCGCCACTCCGTAAACCAGCAGCAGCATGCCTCCCACGGCACTAACCTAGGCATGATGCAAGTTCCGCATCTTGCCGGCATGAACTCCATGCCACCCGGCAGCCTTAACCAAGGGTCGCGCGGCCCGGCCATCCTTCACCATCCGCCCAATAGCGAGAACTCGTCGCAGCTGGTGCAGTCGTACCAGCCGAAACAGCTAAAACCCTTACCTTTCCGGGTCGCCGCCACTCCCAGCAGCGCCCCCGGCGACTTTTTACGGCCTGGCCTGCCTCGCCGTTCCGTCCTTGTCGATTCCGAGAGTCGGCAGTCCATCGTCCCAGGCAGTGAGTCTACCTTTGCAAACTGCTACCTGCCCGATGTTAACGCGTCCCCCTCTCCCCCTTTTCCTTTTTCCTTGCCCCGCTCAGCTGGTTGTGAAGGGCCAAACATCTACACCCGCTGCATGAATGCCCTGCGATCCGGTCTTCCTGCCGAGGAAGCCTTTGCCCTCTCTCACCTGGTTAAGATCTCGTATGAGCGGGGTGACAAATTCAAGTTCGACGTCTTCCCGGGATTGGCCGAAAGTCTTATCGACAAAGCTCTTCAGGTTGGTAACCTCTTTTACCATGTTGACTGGACCGTGTCTTGGGACTTTGTCGTCGACTCGACCGACGTGGGCTGCCTAGACGGCAACAACGGCACGCCCGACATCTTGGAGCGCATCGAGAGCCTGGTGGAAAAAGACGTGCTCGAAGTGTTGCACACGGAGAGTTTTTCTGACAAGCTCGTGCTCATCGTAGAAGCCGTCTTGACCATACGCAACATGGTGACGCTTTCGGAGAACGCGCAGTACATGGCAGACTGTAGTCCTCTCAAGGACCTCGTTTGCATCATCTTGCATCTGCCGAACAAGGACTGTGTGGTCGAGCTCAAGCACATGGCGCTAGATATTGCGGAGCAGCTGACGCCGTTTATGGTTCTCGAAGCGGATGACGCTCTGTACACGGCTCTTCTCGGCCAGCTTGCTTCGGAAGACAGGGGTACGATCCTGACAGCACTACGCGCCCTCGGCCGCATCTCCATGAACCTGGAGGTCACCAACGCGCTGGCAGACGTGACAGTCAAGTCGCTGCAGCACATCACCCACTGGCTGCTGCTCAACGACAACGAGCTGATCGATGCCTGCCTCGACTTTCTCTACCAGTACACGGCCGTTGTGGCGAACCTGGAAAATCTCGTGCACTCTGTAGCCATCGAGGACCTCGTGGAACACCTGACCCGCCTGTTATCCCATGGAGCACGAAAGACGCAAAAAGAATGGATCTTGTTCCCGGAACAAAGGGTCCCGTCGCGAGACGAGATCACACCAGTGCCCGAGGACCTCCTGCGGGAGTTGGTGAAGCTGGAAGAGCCGGAGCGGGTGCACCGATGGGTCAAGTGCTTCTTCGACGAAGACGACCATTCGTCTGTGACGCAGATTGCGGCGTGGCAAGCGTACCAATCCGCCTTTAGCGGCCCGCTCGAGGCTGCAGGGAAGTCGCTGATCACGCCGGCCGAGTTCATCCGTAACATGACGTCGGTGTATAAGAAATCGAACGCACAAGTGGTTAGAGATCCCGGCGAGGCGTCACAGAAATTCATCATCCACGGGATCCGCGCGCGAGCACGACCGCTGAGCATCGACGGGACTGAATACGGCAGGTGCCTTTGGGCAACGAACGTGGAAAAGAAGAACGAAAAGTGCGGCCAATTTTGCCTGAAGCCGGAGCAGATGGCGGAACACATACTGACGGCGCACCTGAACGAGAAGCGAAATGCCGAAGGGAAATTCACCAACGTGGAGAGAGAGTTTCGATGTACGTGGGGAGAGTGCTTCAAGTACGAAAAGGCCACGGAAATGCGGCTGCGGGACTTTGTGCGACACATCAACACGCACATCCTGGCGCTGCTTCCCGGTGCGGAAGCACAGACGAAGCGCCACCTGAAGCCGTGGGTGATGCCAGCCAAGACGATCAGCATGGCGTGCGAGGAGACGATGACGGTGCGGGACGAGATGAACGCCAACCCTCACGCGGCCCCGGAGGCAGCCGGCATCCCGCTGAGCGCGGTGCTGGTGCTGCGAAACATTGCACGCAACGTGGTGAAGACGGACGCCGAAGAGGAGCTCGTCAAGCAACAGCAGACGAGCGGAGGAGAGCGAGGCGGGTGGAACGAGAGGCTATTCCGTCCGGTTCTGCGGCGGCTTTTTGACATCTTGACTAAGAACCGGGCACTGGTATGTTTTCCGAGGTGTGCAGGGTGGTAGGGCGGAAAGAGTAACCAAGGGGGGGACGACGTGCTAACCAAGGCGTGCCACGACAGAGCCCTTACATTGCGTCGCTGCTGGATCTGATCCGCACCAACTGGGAGGTGAGCGAGGAGAGCATTGCATAGGCGGAGTCGCTTTTGCTTGATGCGGTTTGAAGGTTGGATGTGAGCGTTTTCTACGACGCGATAATACCCCCCGCGGTGGCGTTTGGGCGACTACGTTTGCGGGCTCGGTCAAGGGGGCGGCATCTCGGGGCATCTTGGGAAGAGACGGCCTGGATGGATGGGATTTGAGAGTGTGTGTCGACACACGGTCGAGGCAGGACGGAAGCAGGAGGGGAAGAAAGGGGGAAGGGTAAGCTGGGAGGTATCAACTTTGGGGGCGGCGTGTGATATAACTAGCTGGTCGTTGAGAAGGAAACCAGAAGCGGCTTCTCAGCGAGGAAATCACGTGAAGCGCGAGTGGGCTGGGGTGGGAAGGGCGTGGGGTGAGATGTGGCCGTAGGGTAGGCGGATCACCTGGAGAGTGCTCGCGCGTGTGGCCGCCAAGCCCTACGCACTACGCATGGCATCATGCGGCATCTGCATGCATCGGAGAGGAAGCCCCGATTCTGGAATTGGCACACTGGCTGAGTCATGCGATCTTGTCGTTTCCATCGGTGCGGCTTTGCATGGCGGTGCAAAAGGCCAGGGGGCGAGCGTTGCCCGATGCGCCCTCGCCGCTGATTTACCCGCAGGCCATCTTCCCTTGGGTCTTCGACTGGGGCACATGATCTTCCCCTTCCAGGCCGGGTCCAGGCTACCGTTGCCGCCGGCCTCAGAAATGGGAACGACGGTATTACCTACCAGGGCCGCTCGCGCCTTGTTTGAGAAAACAAGCGCGAAGGGTTTTGGCTGCAAACACTTTCCCGCTGCCGGCTCGACGCCCCCTCCCCCTTCCCCTTCCCCTTCCATGTTGACGGGTTGGCGAAGCCACAACGGCCACATCCGAGAAAAAGCGGTGGCGCATTTTCTCATGGTCGAAGACGATGAGGAAAAAAGAGTCCCGGACAGAGCGAGACATGGAAGTGCGATGGCGCACCGCCAAACTTAATCAAAGCCCCTCGGTTCGTGTATTGCCCATGTTCATCCTGCTCCTCGGCTGTCTCTCCCCTGTTGAGCTTGTCGCGCAGGTCGGGAAAAAGGGACAGGAGAAGGGAGCGAGACGAACGAACTTTGTGTGTAATAACGTGCAAGCTACTCTGGTACGTCCCACCTCGCTTGAACCCCCCCTTTTCCCACTCATGTCTCCGGAAATAGAATGCCTGACTCTACAGAGCTTGCAACCAGAGGGCCGAGGCCTGGAAGCGGGTGGGGGGAGGGGGCGAATTTAAGACCCCCTACTGGAGCAAAGAAGCCAGCATGAGCAGCTTTTTTCGCTGCATCAACACATTTCGTGATGTGTCCTGCCATTCCCCAAACGGTCGCTGTCAGAGAAGGCGGACCGATCTTGACTCGGGGCCCCCGCAGAACGGCCAAGGGCACCGAACCGCTCCGGCCAGGCCTGCGGGCTTCGGAGTGAGGGTGAAAGAAGGGGGAGAGTGAAAATAGGCCAAACCTGCCAAATCAACGTCCTCAACCCAACGACGTTCCCAGCCAGGCTCGCCCGTCCACCCTAGACACATGGGACGAGATATTCAGGCCCAGCCAACGACAAACCCGCACCACGCCCTCTCCTCCAACTCTCGAATGCTTCCTCTCCCCCCTTTGCCATGACTAAAATCATCCAAAAGCAGGGCGGCCCACTCGCTTGCCACCGAGCGAGGTCTCCGTCTTCATCTCGACGGCCGTCTCCACCACCATGGCTCTTCTCTGTTTGCGCTCTGCTCTCTCCTTATATCGCTTTGTTTGCCCATCTTCCTCCTCTGCTGCCCCGTGCCCAGTGCCGTCTCACAAGCTTCTCGGGTGCGGAAACTCGTGACTTTGCGATCCCGTCTGTCCATCCCTTCCTTGGTCCCTTCCTCCGTCTTCTCTAGGCCCTCCCTCGGGCGGCTCGTCTCGGTAGAGCGTTGCCCCTTTCCTCTCCCCCGCCGCGGCTCCCTCTGCGTGCCAACTCCCGTCCCTTTTCCTCTGCCGCCTGGTGTTGCTGGCCGCAACTGCCGCACAGCATCTTCTCATCCATCATCATCCCCTCGCTCACGGGCCAAGTGGAAAATCAAAGACGAAAGAGGGGGTAGGTATAGGTGACGCATGTATAACGCGGGCGGCCACCTGGTCCGCTCCAAGACCCAATGACATCTTCACCGACTTCCGCTCCCTCCCAATCTTTTCGAAAACACAACGGCCGGCTTTCCGACCCGGTGCGGCGTGCGGTAGACCGGGGACGGAGAATGCAATGTCTATGTAGTAGGATAGAAGTGTCCACGAAGAGGGGAAAAGGAAAACAAACATCAACATCCATGCTTCTCTCAGGCCGTCAATCAAATCAGTGATGAGATCTTATTTAAAGCATCATATCCGGTCGCTGAGACCCGTGTGCCTCCAGCCTCGAGATCTGGCGTTGCCTAAATAGCCGGCTCGGAGTTAGACGAGCCTGACTGCTAGTTGCTTCCTTGCCGTCCCTTGTGTCGAGAGTGAGACAAGTTTGGGGGAACGAACGAGATGCCCGAAATTCGAGAGCTCGATTCGCCAATGCCTGTCAAGTGTGGCCGCGTCAACAACCTCTACTCGGATCGAGCTCAACGCGAGCCGGCATCAAGATGTTGCCCCGCAAGCCACTCCGACAGCCGCTGCTTACTAGTGCCGGTAGTGATAGTCGCATAGCAAGATGCTCACGTCGCCTCCGACTCGTCCAAGATTTAAATTTCCGCTGCAAGGGCAACTCGGTTCACGATGCTGCGCCAGGGACTAGGGCCCAGATACGGTGTGTATCCCGTCACTCTTGCGAGGGTTCCTTGGAGCTTGATGGCTAGCCTTTTCATTTCAAGCCCTCAACATGAGGACAGTCATCCCCACCAGGCTGTTTCCGATGACCTTCTGGGCAGGTCACGGGCTCTGAGGAGCAGCACCGGGCCCAGCTACTGCTTCCGTGCCTTTTCTTGAGCTCGCTGCTCCTGTGCGGCTCTGACGAGAGGTGACAGCTGTGACAGGTCGACGCATTGCTTCATGAAGTCGTGCTGTTTTTTTTTCCATCTCAGATTCTGACCAACGATGATGGCGGAGAGGGAGAGAGGGAGAGAGGGAGAGGCCACCAGAACAACGTACTTTGAGCAGGTCGTGGGCACTTGCCCGCTTCTCGGGGTCCACTTTCAGCGAGAAGAGGAGGAAATCCTTAAAAATGGGCGAAAGCTCGTGATCGCTCTTGATCTGAGGCGTTCCGTTGGTGGCAATCAACCACAAGGCCCGCAACGGCGACTCCGTCAGGTACGGAGGCTCTCCCTCGATCATTTCAATCGCCATGATGCCAAGAGACCAGATGTCCACCTTGCGGCCGTATTCCTTTCTAGTGACGACCTCGGGCGCCATCCAGTACGGAGTCCCTACCATTGTCGTTCGCTTATTCTGCGCCTCGTTGATCGTGGCACAGAAGCCGAAGTCGGCTGAAATGTGCCGGGTCAGTAAAGCGGAGCTGTCACGGCATGTGGCGCACGGTGCACTTACTGAGCTTTATGCTCCCCTCGTTGGACAGCAAGATGTTGTCCGACTTGATGTCACGGTGAATGACGCCCTTGGAGTGCAGATGCTGTAATCCCCTCAGCGTCTCCCGGCAAACTGAAGCAATCTGGCCTTCCGTCATGATGTTGAATGTGACAACGTCGGTGAGGCTGCCGCCTTCCATAAACTCCATGACCACCCAGAGCTCCCCGCCGCACAGGTAGCTGTCAATGAAGTTGACGATATTGGGGTGCGAGCTGTCCTTCATCACCAGGATCTCATTGATGATGAGGTCCTTCTTCAGTTGCTGCTCCAGGTTCATCTGCTTGATGGCGACGAGCCGGTTTGTGCCTCGCTCATAGCCGGTGAATACGCCGCCCGAGGCGCCCTGACCAATCTTGGTAAAGCCTCGGAAGACATCGCGCGGGTCGCCTTCATTACATATGCGCTTCAAGGACGCTACCACGTCGATGCCGCTGCTCTGCCGAGCACGGTGCCTTGGTCGGGCCGCCGGAACAGCGGGCTGGCTGCGAGTTGTGGGTTGGTTATTGGTCTCGGGCGGTCGCACGTAGCCAGGGGCGTGATGCGGGCCGGCAACGGCGGCCTGCGACGGTGGCTGTCGCTTGCTCGGAGTCCGGCCCATGTGGCCGGTCATTGCCGCCTGGGCCTGGGTCATGGTCTGCTCTTGATATTGTTGCATCAATTTCTGGTGTCCGGTCGGCTGCGCCGCTGCGTTGGCCTGGGGAGTCGGCGGGCTGTGAGACGACCGTCCGTTGACGCGCGAGTTGGAACGTGAACGGTGTTCTTCCGGTAGCATCGGCACGTTGGACTTTGCCTGACCGTACGTGGCGAGCAGGGAATCTTCGGGTGTATGGCCAATGGCGATTCCCGAGTCCTTGGTCGTGTACGTGCCCAGTGGTATCGGCTTGTTGATGCCGTTGTTGATGCTGACCGGGGGTTTCGGCGCAGGCCGGTTGGGAACCATTTCCTTGGCATGAGACGGCGCTACATTGCGGCTCGTCGGGACGGGCGGCGGGGGCCTAGGGTTCTCGAAACTCCCTGCAGCTCCCGCTTCAGTCAAGAAATGGCCGAAAAGGGGACAGCCAGAATATCTCGAGCATACTTACCCATATAGTTGGTCGGGTACATGACCGGCGAAGACGAGCTGAGGGGGGATGAGCCTTGTAAAAACAGGTCAGGAGAGGCTGCATGATGGAATTTTTCCAGGATTTGGTCCTCGGCCGATCGCTCCGTCGTTTCCTTGTAGAACTGCAGGATATCCCACCATCGTCTGGGGGTTTTCTCGCCGTTCCTTCTCCGGAATGCCGCTCTCGCTGATCAGTCTCTGCCATTCCTTGGGAAGACCCTGCAGGTGAAGACGATCAGCTTCACAACATACGCCCAAAGATTGGGTTTGAGCCAAGAGCAAAGGCAGGCTGACCGTGAATTGACCGGTGGTGCTATCGTATCCGACATGGGTGACATGAACGGGGTTCTCGGGCGCCGAGATGACGGGCTTCTTCTGTGAGCCGACCAAGCTGTTGACGATGGCGGACAAGCCTGACTTCTTGCGCAGGATGCCGGGCTTGGGCTCTTTGGACTCGTCGGAAAAGCTTTTCGGAGTCGAGACTTGGCTGCTGTCGGGCACCCTCGCGGGTTGCGTCTTTTCCGAAGCCAGCGGATCCATGATGGCAAAGGCGGAGGGGGAGCGGGCCATCGGGTTGACAAGGCTGGCGTCGGGCTCCGCGGCAACGGACGGAGGAGGCGGAGGCGGCGGCGGAATGGAAGGGCGTTGCAACTCGGGTCGGGGGCTGGACAGGCCGTACGAGTCGATCTGACTAAGATGGCGGTGCCGTCAAAGGGCGCGCCGAGCAGGTCGTCGGAGGCCTTGCGGCTCAAGCGATGCAGGACAAGGTCGGACAGACGGCTCGACGGTGTGGCGGATGCGGTGTGAGCGCTGCCGAAGTGCTGGGGCAGGGCGGGCGAGGCATTCGGCGACGACCACTGTGCGTGCCGGGGCGACGAACTGGATGTGGACGAGTTTGAGAGCGAGGAACGCACGGGTAGAGCCGGCTGGGACAGCGGGGCCAGTAGGGGCTCAGTTGGGACTCTGCGAGCTGCGTTTGCTGTCGAGGGACTGAGCGTCGTCGGGGCCACCAGAAAAAGGGGAGCGGCGGTGGGCTTTTGCTTTCTTGAGGAGATGGTGACGTTTGGGAGAGGCCGTTGGAGGGCTAGCTCTGGCCGCCGTCCATGATACTGGCCACCCTTACCTAAAAAGGTCTCAGAGAGCGGGCCGGGGCAGAGGGGAAGGGTGTGCGACGAGCGAAAAGCGGTCCTGCGGACTCTGTTATTACGACCAGAGGCCGAGGAATAGGGCACGCCCGACGGCGTGGGATGCAGATGTCCCCAGTGGAGGGAGTGGCGCCAAAGCCGGGCGCTGGAGGCGGGGAAGCTGGATACCTGGCGCGCCGCAGCAAGTTCCCGGGACGGCGACGTACCGGGTGAAAGAGGACAAAGGGGGGCGGCGCTGCTGGCTGGTGCTGTCGGGTGGTGCGTGCTGGCGCTGCGCGTTGCTGGCGAGTTACCGCGAGCACAAACAACCCCACGGAGGTCGCGTTGCCCAGGTCGATTAAGAGCCCAGGTAGCCAGACAGCGGCCCGTTGCACGTACGGCGCGCGTGCGGCCTGCCTGCTAGACCAGTTACCCGCGGTGCATCCAACGCCGCCCTGTGGTCGCAAAGAGCGCGTACAGCTGACGACGGGTCGTTGCCGCCGCCCGGGGCTGTCCTGTCACGCGTCGCCTGTCACTCTTCCGTCCACGCCAGAGTCGACGGCAGCGACGGCGAGGGGCGCTCGAGGGGCACGGCGGAGCGGAAGGGGGGAGTGCATGTCTGGCCGCCGGGGAGGGGGTGAGCCTTCGGCCTCAGCGTCTGCCGTACCTGGCGAGGGCTGGCGGATACGGTGCAGGCTGGCGAGGCAGATCGGACGACCTTAATCCGTGGTGCTTCGTCCTTCAGACGCCGGACGGTCGACAGGCCGCGCAAACTGGGCGAAGACGAGGCGAAGGCGAAGCTGGCGATGATGAAGAGAGAAGAAATAGAACAGCCGCGAAAGTGTGGAAAGTGAGCCAAGGGATGGATTGCTTGTGAATGGACGACAAGCAGCATTTGCTGTCAATGCCGTTCGGGGCCATGTTGCAGGTTGGGCACCACGTTAACACGGCCGGGCACGTACGGCGCCGCACGAAAACAAAGGCCCATTCGCTTAGCGCATACCTCAGCACTACATACACTACCGCAGGCGCCGCCGCCGCGACTCGGCGTACCAATAGCGGCATGTCTTTTGGGCCTGCATGACGCTAACGCGACATGGATAGATGCATGGCGACGCTCGGTATTGGTTCGCTTAATGCGATCGACGCACATGCCTGTGCTTCGGTGATAGCCATGCCATGTGCGCTTGGGCACTATGTCTGCGCGCTAAACACCGTGCAATCCGCCTCCTCCACCCTCCCTTTCGAGCCGCTAGCAGTCGACTCAGCTGGCCTCTAGTGCCGAAGAAATACCAGCGCAAGCATGCAAGTCGTAAAGAAACAGAAGCGTATCAGCACCGACTTGCGCCGCACGGCCATGCACGTCTGGTGGAGCGGCGGCGCCTTCCCACGTGCCCCCACGTGCCCCACTTGTCGGCCGTTGGTGGCCAGGCTGCTGCTGTTAGATTCCAGTAGAGTCAATATGCTGTGCACTCACCGTACCTAGCACGCCCCAACTTCGCGAAGCTAGCTGGCCCTCGGCCACCTACCCTACCACGCGGCTTCTGAGAAACACGTTCGTCTCGTGCAAGCGGCTCATCCGCCACGAGGGAGCGATTTCCCACAAAACCTGACCACCGTCCCAGGGACACCTTGCCTTGCCCCATTGCCCTGCAAGGCATTGCCAATGAAACCGGCCTTGCCAGCTTTTCTGCTACGGAAGCTTTAACTGGCTTTTCACAGCCCTCCTTTGACGGCTTGCGGCCGTCGTACGTGCCGACCGCAGAGAGGAGGGAGGAGATACTCGTGCTTAAGAGAACGTGTGAAGAACGCCGGTCGGGGCCAAGGTGAGGAGGGAGTGGCAGAAACTTTAAACACACGCGGACTCATGGTCAATACTGCGGATCGCGTCGGCCTGGTCCTGCCAGTGTCTTTCCCATGAAAATGAAAAACCCCCCCAAGTCCGCTCCGGCCACCACGCGCCCGGATCCTTCGCGTCTGACGCGCAATACAAAGCCGTCGGAACAGGTCTCTGGCCCGCTTTTCATCCAACTGGCCCGACGCCCCCCCACGGGCACGTCGGCAAACACCCCGTCGTCGCGTATTCCACGAAAAGCTTCCACCCCTTGGGCCCAAGGAGCTTCTCTAGTAGCTTGTCAGGCGGTTTTTGCCGTCGACCTGCGTCTCTCCACTTGGCCAGACCTTCCGGCACTCCAAGATATGTGATACTCCGCGAAATCGCCGTGGCCTGAGCGGGCTGTCAACAGGTAGCCCAGCTCGCGGCGTGGAAGACTGAGCTCTTTGGGCAGGCCCGTGCAGGCACAGATCTGCAGCTGCTGGTAGGATGCTGGAGCTAGACCCCCCAGCGGGCCGTCGCTGCCTCAGCATAAAGCTCGTCGGCGAGGTGTCGGGCCCGGGCGATGGATGGCAGGCCTGACGGCACGGGAGACTTACAAGCCTTCTTGGCCAAAGTGTCCGCCAGCTCATTGCCGGGGACTCCTGCATGCCCGTGGCACCAGCGAACCGACACCTCATCTTGTTCTGGGCCTGCCCTGGAAAGGGCTGCCCATTGCTCCGACACCTGCTGGAACTCCTTGAAGGCACCGTATGAGGATGCCGTGGGGAGTTTCAGATGCAGCCTGATAGCTGTTTCTTCGTTATTCAGCCGCATCGACAGATCTATGATGCCATAGAGGGAGTGCACGGAACATGCAATGTAGGGGGGCAGCAGCGATTGATTGAGAGCATGAGACCAGCACAATTGGCTGCGTGCTGCCTCTGGGTCTATATAGGCTATCTGTGTAGATGACCAACTCAGGGCTAGGACCTGGAAGAATGAAGCCGAATGGGAGCATCATGAAAAGGGCGTCATAGGGATGACGCGTGGAGGCGTAAAGCATAGAGACCTGATGCTCCGCCGTATAATATTCATAATGCACAGAGGCAGGAAGGTAAGGCGTTATAGGCGACATACGCCTAGCCGTAAGCTCACAGGGTATTATAAGCATAATAGGCCTAACCTAGACTTACACCCTAGCCCGCAACAAGATCAACTAACGATACGTACTTTTAGAGCGAGCCTCGTAGTCTACACGACGCAAAAGGCTGAGAAAAACATATACTCATCCCATAGCTATCTCTCTTCTCTGCTGTCTTGATCTTCATTCTCGCCATCATTACAATCACCACTTCTGCCTCTGCCTCTGCCATCGTTTCACATCATACTGGCGCACTCTTTAGCCAGTCGCTGCTGCGCCACGAGGCAGCGCCTTTCGTCCTGCTCGGGCTACCTCTGCCTAAACCGTCCATGTGTACGCCATCATGGCGCCTTCGCACCATCTCGGCAAACGCGTCAAGCTGGTGCAGATCCGTCGGTCCTTCGTCGTCGGTACTACCGCCGTGCCATTTTCTGACGCAAATCCCAAGCCGCCTGGCACGCCCGAAAACCACACGCACTCGTGGCAGGTCTTTGTCAAGGGCCTCGACGATACCGATGTCGCCTACTGGCTGCGCCGCGTACAGTTTAAACTCCACGAGTCCATCCCCAATTCCGTGCGCAGTACGTGACCCTTTGCTATGAAAAAACCGTCGCTTGCAAGGTCTATCTTTTCCCTATTGTGTCCCTTGACCGCCTCTTACGCGCTCCTGCTCACCCTCTGTCGCTAGTGGTAGACGGCGTCGCCGGAAAGCCGTTTGTCGTCAACGAAACTGGCTGGGGCGAGTTCGATATCGCCATCAAACTCTACTTCGTCAACGAGTCCGGCGAGAAGCCTCAAACACTATACCACTACTTGCGCCTGCATCCCTTTGGCCGCACGGAGGTGGAGAAGCAACTGATGTTGACGCAAAAAGGCGAGGTCTGCGCCTGGAGCTACGAGGAACTACTCTTCAATGAGCCTTACGAGGCTTTTTTCAACCTGCTTACCACTGGCGCCGTCCCGCGTGGCTGGAAGTCCTCGTCCGGCGGCGCCGGCAAGGGCAAAGGCAAGCATCGCGCGCCGCCACCCCTCCCCGACTCAGACTGTGGCGACGTCTGGGAACGGTCCGCTATGGTTCCAAAAAGAAACCGCCCTGGCCATCCCTTCAGCCGTCAGACTGAGACCGTAGAGATGAAGAAGCTTCACGATGCCCAAGTCAAGACTGAGGAAATCAACCAGCAGCTTCTCGCCGACATGAAGGAGAGAGAGAAATTGCTCCTCCAGCTCAAAGCTGAGAACAACAAAGTCTCCACTACCGTCGCTACGCGTCATGCTTAGAGTGCAAGGAAGCGTAAGCCTTCGCGCAAAACTAGGGATTCTTGTTAGGAGCCGCCACCACCACCAGATAGCCAGCCAAACGGGACCCCAAGGCTTTCGCGCCTCAAATGATGTCTCCGTTCCAATCACGCCAGGTCCCGCTGCCGAGAAACAACGACCTCGCAGAGCGGCCCTTGCTTGGGACAAGTAACGGGCCTGGTGATGCATCATCGGCTGAAGCTCGAGCTGCTGACGGAAAAAGTCATCAACTTCAACGACTTGAACCCTCTTCTAGCTAGTTCAACCTTTTTGAAGGTAGCTTGGAGAGGAGACAGGGCGAGGCAAGCATCGGCTGTGCTGATGATCCCTCCGACCCGCTGACGGCACCGTACTCTCAATCATTCAACACTGAAGGACTGTCTTCAATCTAACGTACTTCACCACCTAGTGAGCCACTGATCTTAATCAACTTTTGAAACATCAATATCTCCACCCACATAGCAAAGTATGGTCGCAATTGTAGCTAGCCAGAGCATTCCGTATGAGACAAGAATTAATCTTGCTGTCCAAGCCATTCAAGCATCCCAAGTTCCAAGTATCCGAGCAGCTGAAACCCTGTACGATGTTTCTAGAGCTACGTTGCAACGTCGACTTCTTGGTCGCGGCACACTGCGCGTCGCTCAAGCCAACAATCGCAAATTGACAGCAACAGAAGAACAGGCGCTTCTTGATCGAATTATCTCACTCAATGAACGTGGCTTTTTACCTACTCTTCCATTCGTACGAAGGATGGCCGATTTTCTCCTGTCACAACGCGTTCCTGGGTCGTCAGTAGGGAAAAATTGACTGACGCGATTCGTACAGCGCCACGACGTGCTTGTGTCGAAGTACCTGCGGAAGTATGACTAACAGCAGGCAAAATGTGAAGATTCAGAGGAAATCAATAAATGGTTCAGCCTCGTGAGGGCAACGATTGAAAAATACGTTATTGCGGCGGAGGACATCTATAACTTTGATGAGACGGGGTTTCAGATGGGGTGATCGCAACTGCGAAAGTCATCACACAAAGCAGCCCACAGAAGACAACCCAAAATCAGTTCGGACTAATTCAGGCCGCCCAAAGGTCGTCCAGCCGGGGAACCGGACTTGGGTTAGTCATCGAAGGAGTTAACGCCACGGGCTGGGCCCTGCCGTCTACTATTATCTTCGAAGGCAAAGTCCACCAATCAAATTGGTACCAGACCGGAATTCCACCCAACTGGGTAATAGGCGTCAGTGAAAATGGCTGGACAAACGACCTTGGGTTCAAGTGGTTAACGGAGGTCTTCGATAAACATTCATGCGGTCGTTTGGTCGGGAGGTATCGGTTTCTCCTCGATGGTCATGGCAGCCATTTGACTCCGGAGTTCGACGATTTTGCAAGAGCTCAATCATATGGCTCTGCTATCCACCGCATTTGACGCATCTTTTGCAACCTCTCGATTTTGGGTGCTTTTCAGCACTAAAAGGCTCATACGGCCGGCTTGTCCAGGATAAGGTAGGACTGGGGACTTTCCACATCGACAAGACAGACTTTCTGAACCTCTACTACCAAGCCCATAGGATGACATTTACATAGAAGACTAAAGAATGCATTCGAGGCTGTTGGAATTGTCCCATATGACCCACAGAAGGTCCTTTCCCGACTGAATGTCAGAACACCAAGTCCTTTGCTTCAGCAATCTACCCTCGATCCCCAAGGCTTGGAAAGCCGACTGTTACCCCAAACGCCTCACAAAATCATTGAACTGGAGGCTCAGGTTAAATATTTGCAGGAACATCGTACGAAGGCATCGCATGAGCAAAGCCAGCCCAACCGATCAGGCAGTGCGTTACTTGGTGAAGGGATGCCAAATGGCAATGCATAACGCAGCTCTCCTGTCAGATGAAAATGAGCGACTCAGCAGGGAAAACCAGAGGCAAAAGAGAAAAAGAGATATGCGACGCTCGTACGTAGTGCATGGGGGTGTTTTAGCTGTTGAGCAAGGTGTTCGGCTTGCGGAGAAGGCGAATAGGGTCCAGAGGTCAAGGGTACATTTCGGCGCGACCGAGAAAACCGGCGCACAACGGCTTTGAGTGGCTGCAAATTGCCCGGGCATAATATTCGATCATGCCCAAGAGTTAAAATTTCCACTCATGTAGTTGTTTAGTTTATTATTGATTCAAATTGTGTTCAATCACACTCAGAATTGTGAGCGTTTGAGATTTGAGCTGGGACTGGCTCACTAGGTGAAGTACGTTATGGTGTTGATAATATTTTATCGTATCGGGCTCTAGCCCCGCACTCCTGAGGAGCATGACCCGTATGGAAGTAACTAGAATTAGAGACCCCCCAATCTGCAACGACGCCCACCCAGTGCCCAACTTCCAAACTACCTATGGTGTAAGTTAAGTTGGTTACCATTTTAAAAAAAAATTTGAACTTTTAAGGTGGCAGGCACTAGCCTAGCGCCCTGAGGCACGCCACCGGTGGGGCCGGGCTGACAGTGTCATGACGTCTTCCTCGTCCCATCCGCGGTATCCAGCCTACGCTTAGCACATACGATGTTGAATCGAGTGTGCCTTACGCCCAGATTTCCTCCCCCATTTCCTGGCCGGCTGGAAAACTCAGCGATTCCACCGCAGAGGAATTTCGTAAAGTTCCGACCACCACGCGCCCGGACTTCTTGCCTCTGCAAGAATCCGCCACGAACGGTACGTAGCCGCTGTATCACGTGACAAAACGGCAGACCTTGAAGGGTGTGCATGTAGTACCAAGACACGTACTTAATAGAACGAGCGTTGCCAACCTTCGTGAGATGTGCTCGCCACTGCTCGTTGAACCGGAGCCCCTGACGCGGCCCAACGTTTTCGTTGCATTTTGTCTACGTCTGTCTGACTCTTGACTCTCGATTGTATTGTCTACCATGTCGACTGGACATTGCAATCCAATCGCTTCATCATGAGATGCATGCGAGATGCTCTCGACATCTTCCGGGCGAGTCGCCGTCCTAGCCGCCGCGCATTTCGTTTCTCAGCTACGCCGCCGCCTCAGCAGCCTCGACATGGCTTGTTCCCAAGAATCTTGGGGCGGAGTGGCCGGATCCTGCGTGTAGCAATTGCTGCAAGCGGTGGTTTGTTCATCTGGGGGCTGTATCCGTCCGAGGACCTTGCACGACTCTCTCATCCACAGAACATTACGAGGGCCCGCAAAACTCGAGACCTGGATCAAGTCTGCGAGGAGGAAGATGGCTGTGAGACGAAATTTGATCCCGCCGGATGCGAAATATCGACATGGGCCGCTTTGACCAGACGCTTCGAAGGCCTCTCGCTCATGACGGATCTCGAGTGGTCTGCCCTGTCGGACAAACTTCTCGGCGCAGTTGTTCCCGAGTTGTCCAAGCTATTTCCTGGCTACGTGAGGAAGCTTCAGAGGGAACTGTCCATGTCTCCTAGCTCTCTTGCCCATGATATCTGGCAAGAAGCCCACGATCCCCTCATCCACCCGGAGATTCAATATACTGCAAAGGTCCGAGTATCTCCCGATCTATGTGACGAGGAGAAAGAATTCCTGGCCCGTTGACGGAGATTCACCAAAGTTACCTTGGCGCGATATCTAGGCCTCGACGAAGGTGATATTCACTCAGACGATGTATCGATCATTGCCGCGTGCGGTTCTGGTGGTGGACTGCGAGCCCTGATTGCCGGTACTGGGTCTCTGCTCGCGGCTGATGAGGATGGCCTCTTTGATTGCGTCACGTACACCTCTGGAGTGAGCGGCTTCTGCTGGCTTCAAGCGCTCTACCTGTCGTCCATCGCCAAAGGAAGCATAAGGTCGCTCGTCGACCATCTCAAGGCCCGGGCTTCTACGCACATCGCCTACCCCCCGTCGCTCTTCATTCCCTCATCACCCTGCCGACGAGCAAGTGTCTTCTGAGTGGCCTGGTCGAGAAGCTCAAGGGAGACGCTGGGGCAGACTTTGGCCTCGTGGATATCTACGGTCTGCTTCTAGGCGCGCACTTTCTCGTGCCCAAGGGTGAGCTGGGCGTCAACGATCGAGACTTTAAACTGTCAAACCAACGAGAATATCTCAAGCTTGGCCAACGTCCTTTACCCATCTACACAGCTGTCCGGCACGAGATACCAGAGTTGAATGACGGCAAAGCCACCCAGAGCGAAATCCAGGAAGCCAAAGAAAGAGCCAAACGAGAGTCTTGGTTTCAGTGGTACGAAATCACACCGTACGAGTTTTTCTGCGAGGAACTGGGTGCCGGCCTCCCAACCTGGGCCATTGGTCGAAAATTCACCGCCGGCAGGGATATACCTCCCGAGCATGGCTTCCACCTGCCAGAGATAAGGATACCGCTTCTCATGGGCATCTTCGGAAGCGCCTTCTGAGCAACTCTCAGCCATTACTATCGGGAAATCAGGCCTCTGGTTCGGAGTGTCGCGGGATTCGGCTCCCTCGACGACATGGTGTCGGAAAAAAACGAGGACCTGAGCAAAGTCCATCCTATTGACCCCGCAAATATCCCCAATTTTGTACACCAAATGCACGGGATGTTGCCCAAGACAACTCCGCAAAATCTATATGAAAAGGAATACATCCAGTTGATGGACTCGGGCATGTCCAACAACCTGCCTATATATCCTCTTTTGCGTCCCGGACGACAAGTCGACGTTCTCATCGCCTTTGACGCGTCGGCGGACATCAAGACCGATAATTGGCTGTCTGTGGCGGATGGTTATGCCCGCCAACGTGGCGTCAAGGGCTGGCCAGTAGGCATCGGATGGCCACAACCGGGGAAACCTCGCGGGCAGACCTCAAGAGAGCTTGCGAGTGCCGAGGCGGGAAGCCTTCGCGAGGCCGAGCAGAAGTTGAAGAGGGCCATGGATGCTCAAAGTAATCAACATTGACAAGTAACAGACGGCACCAGGGAAAGCGCGAGCAGTGATGCCAAAGCCAGGTTCGCGCCTGGGGACACGGGAGCTGGCCACCTGGGCTACTGCACGGTCTGGGTGGGAACGACTCAGGAACGGTTTTCTGAGCCGCCGCCGCCGTCAAAGGCCGTTACGCATGCCAACTCTTGGCAGTTGATGGATCCAAATGCCGGCATCACCGTCGTATATATACATTTTCTGTCCAACGACAAAGTGCCAGACGTGTCCCCGGGAACGTCGGAATTTCTCAGCACATGGAACTTTGTGTACAAGCCCGAACAGGTGGATGGCGTCCTGCGGCTAGCCCGCTCCAACTATGCTGAGGGCCGAGAGCAGATCAGATCAACAATCCACGCCGTCTACGAGCGCAAGAAGCAGCTGCGCGAGCAAACCGAGAAGCGCTTATGAGACGAGTCTCAGGAAAATGGCCAACTTCAGATTACTCGGCGAAGGAGACCAGTTCAGCTGAGTCTAGCATATCATGACTCGGGTCCGAATAACGCGCCCTGTATTCGTAGCTGTCGCCAAGTAGATAGACGCGTCGCCCGAAAGGAGCCGATGCCAAGGGCATATGGATAGATCGTTCATCATCCGCCGCCAGGGCCCTGATGAAACAGGAAGAATGACCCTGATGTGCGGTGCAGTTTACTGTACAATTAAGCTCCTTGGAGCACAGAATGCTGGTTCCGTGGCTCTCAGCGCGCCAGCCAGTGTCATCGTGGAAGCCTGATGCCTTGGACTGGACGGCAGTTCGTCAAACGATCTCTCCGATGTCGATATACGGCGCCGTCCAGGGCTTTGCGTCCTCGGCCATCATGTCGCTTGGCACAGGCACCTTGTTCCCGGGACTGTAGAGATACCACGCCTTTAGTGTCGTGATGCAGGCCTTGCGTCGGGCGATGTCCAGGCTCGGTCCGGCGCCCTCTCCTAGCTTTTCATTGCCACTGTAGATACCCACGACATAGACAGGCGTTCGTGTCGCCCGACCGGTCTCACTCTCGAGGCGTGCGAGCGGCGGGTCAAAGCCCTCACGCGCACAAAGCCAGGACAGCTCACGAGTTGGGATATGGAACTGGAAGAGCACTGAAGGATCAAAGGATCGAGCCAGAATGTGCGAGGCGATGAATGATTTGGCGGCCTCGCGGCCGCAATGCGTATGCACGCTACCAACGACAGCTAGGACGAAGGAGGCAAATGCTTTAGCTTTGCGATAATGCATTTCAGGCTCTGTCGTGCCGGGTTTGGGTAACAACATGTCCCCAAAGTCGTCGTCAAGGACTATTCGACTGCTGATGCCACGACGGAACTTGGCGATGTGTTTCACGTCTGGACGAACATAAGCCCACTGGGCATCACCCACAGGTCGCTTGTCGGCGTTCCATTGCAACAGACCAGGGTCGACTTCTTCGCCGGGTGCGGCAGAGGCCTCGACGCCCCATCGGCAGGCAACATTGTGGAGCGACTCAGGCCCGGCATATGCCCTGAGAGATTCGTAAAGGACAGAGACGGGTAAACGTGGCCACTTGCATACGAGGAATTCGCAGACATGGTAGTTGATGAGGGTGCTCCCCAGGAAGGCGAGATTGGTGTTGTTGAATCTAAAATCGGGGTCGGCGGAAGGGGTGATGAGGGCTCGCGCCAGCGTTTGTGGGGGAATGTTCTTAGAGAGCGATAATCTGGCATGCAAGGCGGCCAACTTGGCTGAACTGACGGCCTTTTCGTGAGAGGGCGGAAGTAGGGATCTTCGGGATACTGGCTCTTGGTTGACTTCGGAATCACTGTCGCCAGTTACCGGGGGCGCATATGCTGCTATTTCCGCATGCTGGAAGCGGGCTGTGATGGTGAGGAAAGACTGGTGAGTGATCACGGCAGCTCGCGGACGAGCCCAAAGCAACGGGCCGCTCCATTGCGCGTGGCGTAGCCTCTTCATGAGGGCACAGCGAAAGCGGACTGTCCTTGTGCGGCACGATGCCCACACCTCGAAAGGAATTCAGACTCGAAGGGACTTCAGACCAGATCCCAGATAGGAGGCAACGTTGCAACAGGGCCGGCAACGAGACGGTGTTATCGCTACAGGATGCCCTTTGCCTAGCGCACGATGAAAACTTCTACGTGGGAGTTGTGCTTAATGCTGTCTATACGGAGACACCAGGAACACGGAATATTCTCGGCCCGCACCTGACAACTGCAACGCCTCTGCTGCAGCCTGCCTGCAATTAATAAATCAGCTCGACTCGACTCGACCGCATCGACCACGAATATCGTGGGCAGCCTGGAAACCCGTCGCACACCAGCCAGCTCGACATACGATGGTAATTTTTCTTTCTGGGATTTTTTCGTGTGCGCTGTGCGCTAACAGAGATCAACAGGGCGGCCACTTCCATAAAGTCCCGTAAGTAGTCGTGCAGGCCCGGCAATCTCACCGCCCTCCAATCACATCCTCACGGCCTCCTTCTTTCTAGGTACCCCAAGCACGTATGGTCTCCTGCAGGCGGCTGGTACTGCCAGCCTATGAACTGGAAGTCCAACACCGTCGTTGCGGGCGTTGTCATGGCCGGGATCGTGGCCCTCGCCTTCAAGTTCGGCACCGAGCGAGAAATATGGACGAAACGGCCGGAACCGGGAGCATTTTCTCCCAGCAGATTGTATGATAATGTCCATTCACATCGTTTTTTGAGTCGAGGCAACGATGCAAGCGCCCTGTCACTGACAAGGGTGCGCAGGTGGTCGCGGCACTTGATTGAGATGGACAGACAGGCAGCAAGGGAGGAGGCGGAGTCCCAGGTGAGGGCCACGGCGGGGCCAGCAAGTGAGAAATAACGGACGAATGTGGTTTTCGCACGGATCCAATCGGGGCGAAGAACCCGAGTCCAAATGGGCACGCCTCGTCTATCAAGTCAACATAGCTCTATCGTAGTGGACATGCTTGATGGCAAGTAATTCCAACCATCTCAATCATGTGCCACAGTTTGGCTTATGATTGATGTAGAGTCGCTTCGCAGAAGCCGCTTATTAGGTGCAGTGCGGGCGGTGGGAAGGACAGATCCCGGAGTATGTGTGCCGTGGCGGGTGTAGGGTAGATAAGACTTCCCTGCTCAAGGCAAGCCGTCACCCGAGGGTGCGGGATATTGAATAAGTAGGGGACATGCTGCGCTGCTGCGTGTCCGAAGGTGCAACTCGGCTGCATCTTCTGCGTGGGCTGTCCGAAAACGTGCCTATCCTTTGGGACAAGGATCGCTTCAAAAAAAGGGCAAGAATGGATGAAGGGAGGAACGGAGAGGCCGATGTCGCTGCAAGATAGCCTGCTTTAGCCACGATGACCGCGTCTGTTGAATGCTGGGCTCAGGACATAAGCTCGCAGTCGTTTCGAACGCACAAAAGTACGCATCTTTGTCATTATGTCATTCCTACACATGCAGCTGCTGGGTCTTTCTTGGCTCACACGAGTGGTACTTATCTACGGGACAATATTCGACTCTGTTCCCGTCTATTTGATAAACCTGATAGCGTCCTTGGAAAAGACGTAGCTCATGCCACTCCATACAGTTGTAATGGCGACAATCCAGCTATTCGCAGTCAATTTCAGCGCGGCAAGTGGTTGGGGTTAAGAGAGCCCAGGGCGCTTAACTGTAGGACGCCAAGTGCTGACGACAAGTCGGTGTCGATCAGCGGCGACGCGGCGGTTACGCCGACGAGCATCAGCTGAAGAAATGTGCTGCATTTGCTAACCGCAGTCGGACGCACCTCAGCTGAAGGGAGGGAAAAGTTCCAGTAGCGCGAGAACGTCTTGGGCGGGGGCAAAGATATCCAGCGGTAGTAGATGGCGGCGAAAGCTAGGCCCACGTCTCTACCCAAGATAATTGTTGCCAACCAGACTGTACAGGTCAACAGTCAGTGCGTCGGCTTGTCCAGGTTAAGTTTCCTCCGACGCACCGGGAAGACTACCCTTGACGGCTAGACAGACCGTCAGGACAGTCATGAGCATCTTGTCTGCCATAGGATCAATAATAGTGCCAACAACCGTCTTGCGATTCCAGCGTCGAGCAATCCATCCGTCTACTATATCAGTGACGGCGGCGTAGGCGAATAATCCAACCGCCCAAGCGGAGGCGTCGTGAAGCACCATGTAACCGATAGCCGGAGCGGCGGCGAACCTCGTGAGAGTGAGGAAGTTAGGAATGGTATATATGTCTTCACGCAAGACCTGAACAGGGCGCCGGGGGTCGGCCGGAGCTGGCTTCACATTGGGTTTATCGGCCTGTGGTCGGGTAGTGACATGCCTCTTCGCCGGCGGCTTCAAGCTAGGATTTTCGTGTCAAACGGGAAGCTAAAACCCATTCGAATGGATATTTCCAATTTTGCCGGACTCACCTGCTTTGCGGGTTCTGTAACTCATGTCTGAGGACCGAGCGAAAGCTGCAGTTCATCGCAAGGCGCAGAGCACAGGAAGCGCTTGGCCACGGCATTCTACATGGTAGACGAGATACACTTCGACCTAGAAAGGCTAGCGACATCGGGAAGACAAGATTAAGTTAAGTTGTTGTGATGGGACCTTAAGCTGCTATGATGGTGCGTCCGCTTCGCCTGCACCGGCTAATAAGTGCTTCATCAATCTCACCTCCGCCTTTGCTCACGTTCAGAGCCGATGAGGGTCGTCTTTCTTGCTGACTAAATATGAAGTAGGTACCTTTTCAAGAAATCTAAGCTGGCTAGTTAGTGGGCCAATAACATGCTTGTATGAGCAATGTCCAACTACGACAGGAGGGATAGTTACACAACACGCCCTACTATCCACTTGCGGAGTTCCAGAACTCTTGTGAGCGTTCCGGCGCCCTGTCATAGTGTGAACCATACACACAGTTGCTCGTATCTATCGATGCTTCGGAATTTTTTTCCCACCCGGGCGCTGCCGACAAGACCCCAACGGTCACATCCCAGGAACTGAAAATAAGCTCACCTGCGTTCATCCATCGAAAACGGGTGCTTGGAGCCTCAGCGAGCGACAGCAACACATAACAAAAAGAGGTAATGGCAAAAAAAGGAATAAGGGGCATTATGGACGTGGATAAAACGATGTAGACGCTAGCGTCGACGGCTGGCCGTGCAATGGCATCGAGAGGCATGCGTCCCTGACACCGCTACCATGCCTGTTCCTGATTCTAGGTCATCATGAGTGATAGTGTGGTTGTGTTCGTTGCTGACTGATCCCCAAAGACAAGTCATGGCGTCTATTTGCCGCATGAATAAACATCTATAGAGGCCATGGAGTAGACGAGGGGAGAGAAGGTAGCTGATACATATACAATTTATTCCAATGATCATGCGAGTTTAAATGGCGGTCGCATGGTAGGCGGGGGGTGGTGATCGTTCGCTTTCGTCCCATACAATTGGATGCTGACGCTTTTTTTCGTCATAGACGTGGCGAGCGATCTCGTCGGCCATTTTCATGATCCAAGCCTGCTCCATGATCTCAGAAGAGGTATCAGAGTTGCCACATGGCGCATGATACTGAGGCTGGCTTATGTTGCTCGAGCCGGGCGTGTGATTATCAAACGAGGAGTCAAAAAAGGGAGTCGGAAACTCGCAAACGTTTCTTTGCTTCTGGGATCGAAGACAAGACTCTTGGCGGTCTTGCTGAAACAGCTCCGCAGTCAGTGGTTGGCGCATTAAACGAGGCTTTTGACCAACAGAAGTAGAGCCGATAGTGCAATTGACGGTCTCTTTGGTGTGCCGGTCGGTTTGCTCGGTAGTTGAAGAGACCGGTACAGGTTCGGCAGATAGAACAGTCACGGCATCAGTGTCCGAAATCTTATCATACATCTCATCGGCAGGGCGAGCTTCCAAATGGGAACGCCGGAGGTTCAAAACTCGCGTCTTCTTCTTGCGACCCGGACGTGCGCGGGAAATGGGTCCCGGGGGCGCCGAGCCCAGGCTGATGACGGAAGCCCTACAGGCAAGTTGGTCTAGAGTTAAGTTTCCAGAGTCAAAGGAATACGATGTGCTGGCGCTGGTGGGAAAAGAGTTCGTCTTGCTGAGGCCGGCAGACGCAGGATATGGTGCATTGGGCGACTCGGAGCGGTCTCCGTGTCCAGACCATGCACGAACCATGACGTCCCGAATGCCGGGGGTGAAAAGAGATAGTGTCCGGTGGCAGTCGGTCAATGCGGCCAGGCGTAGTAGGCTTCTCTGTGAGAAAAGCGATTGCATCTCATCGCTTCCGTCGAGAGTGAGCTCGGAGAGTGTGCGGTCATTTAGTAGGTTTCCATATGAGTCAACGGGATCTAAGGGTAGGCTCGCAAATGGATCGATACGTGGTGCATCGTCCATGTCTCGTGGTGGCATGTGCATGCCTTTGTTGGCTTGTTCTGGGCACCAGAGCTGTAGAGACAAGCGGTGAATTATGGCAGGGAGTTCATCCATCATCAAATTTCGCAATTGCTGCTCGATAGTCCGCTGTAGATAGTCGCGGACAAACTGGATGGAGTCGAAGGTGGACGACACCTTGAGGGATTCGAGAGGGTCATTGCGAAAGACCAGGGTGAGGCCCTTTTGCTTAGAGAAGACCAAAATGATGAACGCAGAGAGCTTAATGTCCGATAGAGTGATGGAAAGCGGGATTGTGAGGCCTGACGCGGCTGCCAGCGGTTGAGGAGAGGTGAAGGCTGGCTTTGAGTAGAGGTAAGTGTTGAGGGGGTTTGCCTGGTGTTTCGCAACGCCCGTCAGTTCTCTGCAGACTTACATGCCCATTTACTCACACACTTTTATCCACCAAGATCGGGTTGAGTAGGGAAGCTGTTAAAGACGTTGCGGGACGAGGTTGCAAGACGGATTTGTGGGTTTTGTATCAATCTGTTGACATACCTGGACTCGAGTCTTGAGCGTCAAGAAGGCGTCGCCCGAGTAGCCCATCCTGAAAATTCCGCGAAATCTATCCTCGGCCAAGTCGCCAATCTCGAGAATCTCTAAGTCGGGAGGAACAGTGCCAAGATTGAGCTCGCTGACAAGGATATCGTCGACGATGATGGGCGGCTTAGGTGATTTATTTAGCGCCTGGGTTAGAAGATGGCGCGCGCGCCGGTAGAAGTCGGCGTCGGCCGTCAAAGGCAACCAGCTGAAATTGAAGGCCATTTTGAGATGGCGTTGAGGGTCTCGACACCATGAGCGCAGGAGGGAAGCGAGGGCCATCCGAGAGGCCCTGATGAGCGCCGGTATTTAAGTAGACGGCGGCGGGAGACGACGGTGGGCGGCTGCGTCGAGCCTGGGAAATGGAGGAAGTAGCCAGATGCACGAGTTTTAGGCCCGTGGCTGACGAACAGAGTGCTAAAGCAGTACTGTGCAGTCGGATGAGACTGGGATGGAAGATGCACGGTGGTATTCGTGATTTGGTGAGATTCAGGGTCGATGAGAGGAGATTTTTCCACCTCCCTTGTGCAGAAGCCAGGGAATGATGACGCTGCTGCACCATACAGAGGTGTCGAGCGAGGTGGTTCAAGTACCAGTACGAAGTACCTGACGTCTTTTCCGGGTGGCGCGCCTTCTGGAATCGCGCATAGACGCCGGGAAATGATGACTTGCCACGAGCGGTCTAGTCATAGAAAGCAGCCGGCTCTTGTCTTAGTGATCTGCCTCGCTCAATCTCTCCTCTCGTCAGTCTCAGTCGTGCGACAGTCCATGAGCGGCGATGCTGCTCGTTTATAACACGGGCGTGCGTAGGTGCCGTTATAATTGCGGCACCGATGAGGCCAAAAGAACCTGACGGATGTAGCGAGCGGCAGGAGGTACCACAGGTATTGGACACCTAGAGCCGAGCACTCCGCGACCGCAGACGGCCGATAGGTCTCCGTCTGAAAAATGTAGCGAATACGATGGCTCTACTTCCCGCGGTATGCCCTTCGAAGCTTTTTGTGACCGTTGCGCTGGTAGAAAGGCAGTTTCGGTCGTTGAAGGTATCCGTGCTCGTAGCCTGGTACATATCTGGACCCCCCCAGAAAATACCAGAGACGGCGCAGCAACGTCAGGGACCTAAACACACGTCATGCGGCGCGAAGCCAACGACGGTGTCTCGGAGGGGGAGGGACGGCGTGTTTTCTGCTTATGCATGGCAGCATGTTAGAGAGAGACCCTGCTACCCCACCAGTGATCGATCTCCTGCGGAGTACAGCGCAACCTGGTTCAGTCTGGTTGGTTGATGGTCGGCAAAAGGCACGCGAATCCCTCCGACCTTGTCTCCTCGGGCCAGCCGGGCAGGACAGAATAAGGCTTCACGCGTCGTTGAGGCCCCAGGCTACATGCATGGCCCCCTGGCATTGCTATTTAGGTTAGCGTTTCGGGTGTCGTTCATGCAGTCAGGATGCCCTTGCAAATAACATGAGAGAAAAACGCGAATGGTACATTCTTGATTCCAGGCAAAGTCAACAAAAGCGCGCTCCATGGTCAGCCATCAGGCGCGTGCGCGACACAGGCAAAGGGAGACACGGATTGCTTTTGCCCTATCAGGACTGGATCGCATGCGTGCCTGTGAGCGTTTTGCGGCGCTGTATTTGCGTGCGAGCCCGAAGTGCATGAGAGCAGATTATGTCAGGATAAGCCGGAGCGTCCCGTAATGGCGGCTCTGCGTTGTCTGCGAGCGAGCCGCGGCGCAGGCAACAGAAGAGGAACATGCAATAAACCGCGAGTGAGCCCTTGAATATTCGTAGGGCAAAGTGTCATGCCATCTGTGTCGCCGTGGACTGGAAACTTCTTGAGTCGTCCTCCCATCTGCGTTCGCGTCGCCAGTCAGCTAATACACTCTTCTCATGTCGTCATACGGCCTGTCAAGCGCAGCGCGGCCCTTACAGGCCGCCCGACGATGCATCACAGCCAAGCAACCAGAGTGACGGCTGGACCGTTTCTGTCCTTTGTCTTCCGTAGTTGTGTGTGCTCGTACTGCCAACTACGCACGCCAACGCCACGACTGATCAGGAACGGCACCAAAAAAGAAAGCCCAGACACATTGCTCACTGGATGGATGCCTCAACGCCGTCGGCCGCAGTGCACAGGCTGCGGAGCAGGGCGACCAAGGGCGACAAGAGGCTCCGTCTGGCCTGGTGATCACAAGGAGGCAAGGAAGGTACTGAGGGATATTATACTGTCATAAGCAACGACCGGGAAGGCCTGAAAACGCGTCTGTCTGTGGGAGGAGCATTGGCCCGATCTGATGACTAATAATCCATCGCCACTGTCCTGAGCTTCTTTCCTCTCGACGTTCTCTGCTTGCGTTCCTCCGTCTGCTTCCAGACCCTCAGCCCCGGCCCGCCTATCCCTATTCTCCTTTCCCGACCTCGGTCCCCTGCTGCGGCGTCTTGTGCGGCCTTCCTCTGCGTCGGCCCGCCCGCGCTCCCGATCTAATTGAAAAAAGCCCTCCCTCTCCCCGAGGCCGGTGCACTTCAGTCCATCGCTGTCCTTAGGCCAAAGATACGGAGACGTTGTCGGATGTGCGGCGCCGCTGCACCAGAGACGTGTCTTGCAGACAGAGCACAGTTCCTTGCATCGATATGCAGGGTCGCCCGTCTCCAATCATGGCCTTGCGCACTGTGCCACGCCAAGTGGCTTTGCATTCGGCTTCCGGCCGGGCTGGCTCTGCTGACGGTTGCTTCTCCAATGGCGGCGACGGCTCCGACCTGGGCTTCAGCTCCCCTTCAAACCAGTGTTCGCCTGATGCGGAGGCCGACGACGAGGACACGTGGATAAAGCCGCAGGACATGGCTATCCTTAAGGCTCTCGACGCCTGCGCCAACGCCAATACGCACAGCCTACGCCGCCAACCCCAGCAGCGAATTCCCCGGCTCACCACGTCGACCTGCCCCTTGCGGCTCGTCGGCGAGGGTGCTGCCAATGCCGTCTTCGAGATGAAGAGTGATTGCGTCGGCGCCGAACTGTCCGGTTTGTCTCTCCTGCCCGTTTCTCCTGCCAAACCTGATCGCAATCCTTCCTTACCCTGACTCGGCGCCTCCTAGGCATGCTCCTGAGGGTCGCCAAGGTGCCGTCTCCTTCCCACCCGCCTACCTACAACTACGTCGACCAGCAAAGGTTCTATCAATCCTCCATCAAGCCTCTGCTGGGTCGGTACGCTGTCCACCAAGAGCTTGTCATTCTTCACAAATCTGGCATTGTCGATAAGCTCAACAGGCTGCTAATGGACATGGACCACGTTCGCAAACCAAAGTTTAGAGGCTCCGTCATCGGCCAGACCGACTGGGGGTTTCTCGTCGAGGACATGCAACCGACAAGTGAGCTGTTTACCCCCGTATAGACGCGCGCCTTGCCTGCCATGCCGGCTGACCGACGGATCCAGAGCCCGAAGAGTGCCACCTCATCGAATTCAAGCCCAAGTGGCTTTCTCAGTCTCCCAGTGCACCGCGGAATGCGGTCCGCTGCAGGCAGTGCGCCCTTGAGCTGAGCAATCTAATCCAAGACCCGTCGGGAGAGAGGCCACTGCCAGAGCTCAAGCCATGCCCTCTTGCCCTTGTCAACGACGAAGCTCCACCTGAGGTGTGCTCACCCTTTCGTATCGCTCCGCAACTAGCCACCGGCGATAACGTCGAACATTACCGCAAGGTTCTCGCAAGCATTGCCTGCCACTCGGCCATACGCGGCTTGAAGACTCAGCAGAACTTCCACGACAGCCTCGGCCCACTCCGCGCACAGCCCTCGGACGCCTTTCTCATCGCCATGACGCTTCGTGACTGTACTTGCTTCGCTCAGATCTCTCGTCGCCAGGAACGCGTCAAGCTGCGCCTGGGCGACTTTGACTGGAAAGATCCCCAGGTCAAGTTCGACGGCTGGCGTCGTGCCGAGGATGAGCTCATCCGAGGAGGCTTCTACACAATCGAACTCATTCGTTGTGGCGGCTTGTTCTACATGCCACCGACCTTCTGCACTCTCGAGTTCCCCTTAAGACCCCACAACAGCAGGTCGCATGTTCTCAACCTTGAGGATCGTAGCGCGATGGCGACAGGCGGCCTAGACACGCATCGCTCGGGTTCAGCATCGGAAACTGTCGTCAACCATACAGTAAACGTTGCCGCTCTGCAAAAGCGCTTGGCGCGATTCAGAATTGCAGCGCCTACCGACTTGGCCATACCCACCTGCCGTCCTCCGATCGGCTTTCCTCCGTAGCCCAAGTGCTCGATCCTGTATGACCTCATCCTCTTTCTCTTCCTCTCACTCTGTATTCTTGTTTGTTATATACTCGTCGCATACTCAGAAGGCTATGTCATCCGTAGCTACGGGTGGCAGTTGTACGGCTTCATTTGCAGAAACGTTATGTGGAAGTTTGGCGTCTTGGGGGTCGCGTTGCAGGGAGGGAATCTGGCGTTGGTCGCTGAAGGTAGTAACACAGAAGTTCCTGTACTGGCAGTGGCGTCGCATAAAAGGCATGCATGCTACTGGGATGGATGGCTGGACGTTTCACAATATGTTTGCCTCTGAAAGCGGTATTGGCAAATTTCGCTACATCTACAACCAACGGATGTTTTGAATGACAAAGCTTAAGCGCCGAAATGCCGAGCTGATGAATCCTAAGTAACGCTTTTGCAATTGCATATGAATACGCGTGCGTTGCCGTGAACCCGCTCGACACCATTCGGGGATGGTGTGCTTCACACATGAGCGCTCTATATGTCCGACAAGGAAAAGCTCAGCAGGCTGCCGAGCGTCAGGCCCACGACGAGGCACAACCCCATAAAGCCGCCGGTGGCCTCACGCTCGCCGGGCTCGACCCATTCGCTCGAAGCCATCATGAAGCTGGATCCTAGCCAGCCATTGGACAGGCCGAACAGCAGCTGTACGATGAAGAGGTAGAAGAAATCGCTCGGGACGGCGGCGCCACGGCCGCCAATGTTGCAGAGAAGGTAAAGAGGCAGCTGGGCAACGCGGACGGCAGCGAGTAGGAAGAGTACGAAGGGTCGATGTCTGAGAGAGAAAGGTAGGGCCGAGGCCATCCTGCCGGTGAGATCACCGAGGTTCCAGAAAAAAAAAGGCAAGGGGAATGAAGGCTGCCGGGCGGAAGAGAGGGCCGGCGTCCTCGCGGACGGAAAGTATCTTGGCCGTAAATACTGGAAAAAACATGGTGACGGCGAAGGTCAGTGCTACGCCGCTGGCTAGCCAGCGAAGCTTTCCAAAAAGATGCCACAGTGAGGCAACCTTGCGGATGGCCTGTTCAGCATCTTGTACACTCGTCACGGACACGGCCATGTGTTGCGGTAGGCGACTCTCAACCACATGATGCCTCCGGACGAGGGGCACGAGGGCGACGAGGGCAACGACGGAGATGACGACGGCAGTGAGAAAATAGAAAAAAGCCGAGAGCTGGCCTTGGGGTGGCCGATCAGCCTCGGCCTGAGGAGAGGTGGAAAGGTCGGTGTGAAGGGGCGGGAAGAGAAGCACAGTGGTGACTTGGGCTACAGCAGGTAGCACGCCGGCGATGCCCTGACCTGCCATTAGGGCCTGAGTATATTCGGGACGGCCGAAGCTGGCGGCAAAGGCAAACGATCCGTTCTGGATCAAGCCTGTAGCCCACGAGGTGCCGGCAACCATGACGAGTAGAAATGCGAAGTAGGGTGTCGATTTGGCATTCAAAACAAGCACGGTGGAGCAGGTGAGGAAGGCGAAGACGGCAATGTTGATGAAAAGAGCGAGGTATATGCAAAAGGCGTATGAGGCAGTGCGTTGAATATTGGTGAGGACGATGAGGGTGCCGAGATTGGTTAAGGTCGAGACAGTCAGAATGGCCGACTGAAAGTTGACTTCGATCCAGGCGTCACTGGCGAAGCGCGAGGTAAAGTATGGTGCGGAGGCGAGAAACATATTCCTGGAGAAAGGTCTCTAATCAGCGCTATTGAGAGCATAAAGCGTTCTATGTCGTCCGACGCACCAGGCCCAGAGCATAGCAACACCGAGAAAGCCGAATATCGAGTACTCTACCCACGAAAAGGGCGCGACGTCGTCGTCCTCATCGTCGGCAGATCCATAAGCGTTGATCAAGGATGCGTCACCCGGTTCGGCACCAGCCAGAGGCTCATACTCGGCGGCATTTGACAGCGACTGTCTCGAGACGCTCCGAGCGCGGTCCATACCACCCGCGCCTTGACCGACGGTCGGGGGCGGCTTGTCGAAGCGGCCGGAGTGGAACCCAATGAGGAATTTTCGATGCGAGCGGGGGACAGTGTGCAACGAGAAGCGCTGGTGAAGCTCCTTGGACAGGGAACTTGCGCTGATAAACGGACGACAAAAGGCGAGGGATGCTTAGGGTAGAGCCATGGCCTTACCACTCATGAGGCAGAAGGAGGAGGTTTGAGCTGGAATGACCAGCCAACGGCTCCGGCACTGTAGATGAACTACTGTTCTTCGACGCCAGCCCTTGGAAGCCTTGCGCTAAGCAAGCAAACAGCGTGATCTGTATGCGACACGTGACATACTTTCTCAGGCCCTACATACATACCTTCGTACACCGTCGCGATTCCACGAATTTCGGCGTCAGTTGACATGCCCGGCAGGGAGATGATGTCAGGGACAAGACGATGATTGGACGTGCACCTCCAAGTAGCGGAACCTGTAGACTTTGACCACAAGACTGGATGCGACGCAAACAACTCGGAGTAGGCGGCGAGGAACATGATGGCAGCAGGGCCGGGTCACGTAGTTAGATGCTGTCAGCCAACCCCCAGACCTTGAGACTCATCCGTCACTGACCAGCCAGCAAGGGCGTCTGTCAGCCGACCAAGAAGCAAAGCCACCCATTCTGTCGCCAACGCGTGCTTGGCACGGCCTTCCTTCGCCCATCTCTGCCGTCTTCGTCTGCCTGACATAGCCGGACGAGACAGCGTTTGTGCAACAAAGCAACGACGAACTCTCGAAAACATGCCAGCCAATCAGACCCAGCCTCCCCTTTGGTGACTTGTCCGTCCGGCGTGGCACGCCCTCGTCAGCCACGATGCTTGTTCTGCGTTTGATGCCCTCAGCCTCGCCCGGGACATGGCCTCGTGGTTGATAAAAGGCCCAGGCGCGCTGCTGTATCCCATCCGTCATCACCACGATGCCCAACCTGGCCGGGTCCCGCGACTGCGATACGCAGCCCAAGCGCCACAGCATCGCCGGCCGCCTGCTCGGCCCCTTCGGTACGGCGCGCAAAAAGACGACAGCGACAGTGCAGCGGCGCGCATCCACGTCCGTCTCGATCTCGGGCCAGTCGCCCATCCCGCGGTTGAGGCAGTGGCTGGACGTGTGAAACTCCCAGCATGGATTGCATTGCTGCCTTGACCCACGCCCCGACGTCGTGACCTGGCGCCCGCCTCATCTCATCGACACGGTTGACCGCCGCCTGGTTCGCGCGAAGCCTACCGATGGCTATGCCGCCCTCAGCTACGTCTGGGGTGTTACGCCGCGCCACGCCTCCAGCCCGCATGCCACCGCCCAGCTGCTCTGCTCTAACCTCGACGCTTTCCAGCTGTCGCTGCCCGACGCTGCCATCCCGCGAACCTTCCTCGATGCCATATGGCTCTGCAAGAAGTTGGGCCTCCGCTACATGTGGGTGGACAAGCTCTGAATCGTTCAGGACGACGAGTCAGACAGGGCCGATCATGCCCGTCATATGGCCTTTGTCTTTGCCAACGCCTATCTTACCATTGTCGCCGCGCATGGAGACGCCGACACGGGCCTGCTCGCCCTGGACCCCCGGCGACCGTCGCGGGCCGGGAGGGAGCACGATGATCTTGTCCTCGCTGCGAAATGGAGCACACGAGGCTGGACGCTCCAGGAACTATTGTACTCGCGCCGCGCCGTCTTCCACGAGGACACGGTTACTTGGCAGTGCCACTGCAAGACCTGGCAAGGCACCAACATGGGCGTCATACCGGCCATTCGCGGCAAACGGCGCGACTGCCCCCATCGCGTTTTTGCACCCGCTCTCTGTTTCCAACATACGCCATGGCCTGACATGGACGAGTACGCGCGCATCGCCATGGACTACAGCTCCCGAAAGCTGACGCTGGTGGACGACACACTCCCGGCCTTCACGGGCATAACCCAAGTTCTCTCGCACGTCTTCGCCGGCGGCTTTGTTTACGGCATGCCTCTCATGTTTCTTGACATTGCTCTCCTCTGGCGGCCGCAGGCGACGATTCGGCGGAGAGCTTTGCCACGAGCGCCCTTTCTCCCATCCTGTCATGGATGGGCTGGTGGTTCGACGGCATTCCCATCGATACGACGCTATGGAGAGCGTCGGCCGACTATGTTGAGGAGACGCAGTCATCGCGACGCGGCGCGGCCCACAAGCGATTTCAGCCGACGCACTCGTTCCGAATCAAACCGTCAGTGGTGACGTGGTACCTCACTGATAGGATGCGTACAGTGCCCGTGGCCAATACGGGCTTTCAATACAGAGGACTGATGTCGCGTAAGATGTCAGGCGTAGCCCTGCCGCCCGGCTGGTCGCGTGCGGGCTCTCACTTCCGGCATGACAGCGACGAGTCGACTGTGTTCAAGTACCCAATCCCTGTCGCCGATGAGCCGCCGACAGAGGGGGGCAATGAGCCGCCTCTACAACAGCACTAACCTTCCCGGGCCACTGCTGGCGTTTCAGACGACGAGCGGGTTTTTCGAAGTCGACTATGCGATTTCCATGGTTCTTCGCGATAAACCTAATCCGCCCATTGCGGTAGGCAACATCTGGGACAAGTCTAATCGATGGGTCGGGGAGTTTCGGGCTCACGATGGGTGGTTGGGCGTGCAGTCATCCAACTATGACGGAGACGAAAAGCTAGAGTTCATCGCCATCTCCACCGCCATGGAGCGCAGGGGCTCGTATGTCTTCGGAATGGACAGGTTTGAGGAAAAAATGGACGCAGACGACATCATCGACATTGTTAACGTACTGTGGATCGAGCGAATCTCCGGCGTAGCCTATAGGCGAGGTATAGGCCACATTCTGCAAAAGGCGTGGGAGCCCGAAGCTGTCAATGAGGTTGAAATCCTGCTGTGGTAAATTCGCCTCTCTGGCTGTTGGATGGCGCATCCATGGGCCATAACTTTTCTCGGTCTGATGGCAAGAAAGTGCGCGACGGTACGCAACAAAAGAGCAGGGCCAGATTGGGGCTTGGCTGCAGAGTTGAGGCGGAACCGACGACTGAAGACGTTCTCACGCGCTGAGAAGATGAGAAAGCGATCAAGGAGAAAGCTGAGACAGGTGTCAGCCGCACCGCGAGTCGCGCATGAGGCGATGACCCTGGTATTGGCGAGCCCGTGATGCTGGCATCCGAACCTTCCGTCCGAAAGCCCCGGGCCAGGGTGGCGCTCGCCGATGAGACAGCCTGCGAAAAGTAAGCTTTCTGCTCAGCGACTCTGGGCATGCAGATATAGCTCTCCGTTGACTTACGAGGCCTGGCTTATGTGTCGAGCCGCGTCATCGCCGCATGTCCCTGAATGTTTCGCTAATAGTGAAGTACCACTCACAACTCTACGCAAACCCACGCCATCAGAGCTGTAAAGCTGCTCCCTGGCAAGATCGATCATGTGCCTGAGAAGTACTGAGTGAATATCTGCGCGCCGCTTCATTAGCTGAATACATATTGGCTTTCATGTACCCTGCTGGTATCGTGCCAGTACCTCATCAACACCGATGCAGGACGCACTTTGGAGGCGCAAACATAGTTGCGCTCATGGAGGGATCCTGAGAAGTGCTCTCGGAGGGCCAATTACCTCGACCTTCCGCTTGATAGCTCTGAGCGCCGCTGCCTGGCCGAAGAGTCGCACGACAACCGGCCACTGGAGTGCTTGAGCCGGTATGGATGCCGACCTTAGCTCACGTCCCGTCCCGCTCACAGAGTGCCGACTTCAACCCACATGTATACACAAATGAGAGACGCAGTCTCGTGAGTTGCACAACCTCAGCCCGGATGAGATCAGGCATCATGCTGGAAAATTCGTCCTGACAGAGCTGGACGGAATGAGAGGCCAGATACGGCATGTGCTTTAGTCCGTTCTTTGACACTCTGACAACAAGATCATTGAGCTTGGTGTGAGCTTACTCCGCCATTCTGAGCGCCAAACCTGGCCGTACCAGCGTTGTAGGCGTCCATATGACGGTCGAGTCCGCCACCCGCCGCACCGGCCGCGGCATTTACCGCACGATGGAGGCGGCGGGACTTAGGACCTTGGCATTGGCTTCTGCGGGTAGCGGTCTTCGCGGCATCGGCAGCGGATCATGTGTTTTTTCCCGGTTTCGCCGATGGCAACGAATGGGGCACAGCAGCTTCTGCAGGAAATAAGAACAGGATTTTGGAGAGATGGCAACGGCGCAAAGGATGCGGGCGCTTAGGCGGCCACACCAAGGTCTGGGGCCGAGGCTTGGCACCAAATGCTCAGGTCCTCTGCGGCGACATGACACATCTATATTCGTGTCTACGAGCTCACTATCTAAGCGACTCGTGTGCGCTTCCATTGGTGTGCCATCCGAGTCCTCGGGCCAAGGCCGTCTCTCGCCATATGCGACTATCGACACGATCCCGTCACCGTACATTGCGCACCACGTAGCTCAGATGACGCAGGCTGAGAAGGATGTCTTTAGGAAGGGCGGATAATACGCGTAAGGCACTGCGCTCGTTCCTCGCGTAAAACAAGCGTAGTGCCTACGAGTAGGTAAGGCAAGCCATGAAAAAAAAAGTATGCGACGTGTTGGCGCTCTAACCATCTTCAGAAGCCCAGGAGCCGGCGGCTTCTCAGCATGGCACATCCAGGCACAGCGGGGGCGGCTCAGCTAATTACCCAGAAAAGTCACGTGAGATGCGACGCGTTTGCTCCACCAAGCTGGAGGGGGGGAGGAATAACCAAACATGGAGGTATGATCGCCTGCCTTCAGATATCCAGCAACCTCGAACCCCCACGCCGCTGCCCGCCATGGTTCTTCAGGACCTTGGACGCCGCATCAATGCGGCCGTCAGCAACCTGACAAGAGAGCAGAATCTTGACGAAAAGGTCAGCAGCCTTTCCCAAAAGAACTCATCAAATTGGCCCGTGTTGCTGATTCCGGCCGGCAAAAAGGCCTTTGACTCGATGCTCAAGGAAATATGCGCGGCGCTCCTCGAGGCCGACGTCAACGTGCGTCTGGTGGGGCAGCTCCGCAAGTCTATCAAAAGCACGGTCAACTTCAAAGACCTCCCCCTGGCGGTCAACAAGAAACGGTTGATCCGGAAGGCCGTCTTCGACGAGCTCGTCAAGCTGGTCGATCCTCACGCCGAACCTTTCAAGCCGAAACGGGGCAAGCCCAACGTCATCATGTTTGTCGGCCTGCAGGGGGCGGGCAAGACGACAACGTGCACCAAGCTGGCGCGCCACTACCAGACTCGAGGCTTCCGCTCGTGCCTGGTGT
>KN173734.1:25869-40007 GCA_000758425.1 Nilaparvata lugens yeast-like symbiont | reverse complement strand
TAGAGCACGTGCAGAGCCTCAACCTGAACCAGAAGGACACGATCAAGCACATTCAGGAGGGTATCTTCACCGTCCGCGACTTACGGGATCAGCTGTCGAACATCATGAAGATGGGACCGCTGTCCAAGATGGCGGGCATGATCCCAGGCATGAGCAACATGATGCAGGGAATGAGCGACGACGAGGGCGGGCGAAGCTCAAGCGCATGATTTATATTTGCGACTCGATGACGGATAAGGAGCTCGACTCGGACGGTAAGATACTGGTTGAGCAGCCGAGCAGGATGACGAGGATCGCACGGGGCTCCGGCACGTCGGTGCGTGAGGTCGAGGATCTGCTCACGCAGCAGCGCATGATGGCTGGCATGGCCAAGAAGATGGGAGGTAACATGAAGAACATGCAACGAGCGCAGCAGGCCATGGGTAGCAGCAATAAGGCTCAGCAAATGACAGCGATGCAGAAGCGATTGCAGAGTATGGGCGGCGGGATGCCAGACATGGGCTCGCTGATGCGGATGCTGGGCGGCGGGGATGGGGGAGGAATGCCAGGAGGGATGGATCTCCAGGCCATGATGCGGCAGATGGGCATGGGCGGGGGTATGGCAGGCTTATCCGGCGGTCGTGGCGGGCGCGGGCGGTTGTGAGGCGAAGGGCCGAGTCAGAGGGTGAGCAGAGGGCCCTCTTTGTCCAAAGCCGGACAAGGCCAGGAGGAGGCACGAGGAGGTGCGCGCGGGCACGTGCTTGCTCGTGTGCTTTTCCTCGTGCCACGTATCATGGCCGGCCGAGATGGGGCCATGACTCTCAGAGCGGAGGGATCGAAGCCCGGCTCTAGGGGTGGCGGACGCGGCTCGCTCACGGGCGGGTCGGAAGAGCATGGGACAGAGACGAGGCCCGAGGAGCGAGGCCCGAGGGGCCCCGTCCCGGCAGCCGGTCGGGACCACGGGGCAAGACCGCATTCTGGCCGGGCCCGGCCGCCCTCGTCGTGCTGGTGCCAGGGCATAGCGGCATCTGGCGAATTGCACCGGCCGGTCTGCGGCTTCCGAGGACCCGCAGTGGGACGTGAAGCGTGTTGTCCGACTTGCCCACTTTTAAGCAAGCAAGGAGCAGTATTAAGGTGTCTATTGGTAGACATAGGACGCGGGCGCACGCATGACCTCTTGCCGGGGCCAGAAGGGCAAAAAAATGGTGCCTTGCACACAAGCCTCGCGTAGCTTAATAGTCGAGGCAGCAGTCGTGGTGTGGCAGAAAAAGGAAAGCAGGCGAGAGATCGGCAGGCGGGGAAAAGGACCATCGAGCAAAGCAGAAGCCGAGCTTCTCCCTCAACGACCAACGACGGCGATAGCAAAAAGCCCGGCCACAGCAGCGCAGCAGTCATGGCCGCCGCATCGTACGATTCCATCTTGACGCTGACGTGCCCCGACAAGCCGGGCATCGTGCACGCGGTCAGCGGCATCTCCGCCGCGCACGGCCACAACATCCTCGACCTGCAGTAGTTCAGCGACCCGGATGCGCGGCGATTTTTCATGCGCGTGCACTTCGGACCGGCGGCTTCGGACCGGCGGGCCGAGCCGACGGCGCAACCTGGTCGGTCCGCTGGACGCGCTGGCGGCCGCTTACGACATACAGTACGAGATGCGGCCGCGGGCGCGCAAGACGCGTGTGCTCATCATGGTGTCGCGCATCGGCCACTGCCTCAACGACCTGCTGTTCCGCGCCCAGGCCGGCTAGCTGGCCATCGACGTGGCCGCCGTCGTCTCCAACCACGTGGACCTGGAGCCGCTGGCGCGCAGCTACGGCGTCGCCTTCCACCACCTGCCCGTGACGCGCGACACCAAGGCGCAGCAGGAGGTGCACGTTCTGGAGCTGGTGCGCGCGCACGCCGTCGAGCTGGTGGTGCTGGCCCGCTACATGCAGGTGCTGACGCCCGCGCTGTGCGCCGCCCTGCCCGGCCGCATCATCAACATCCACCACAGCTTCCTACCCTCCTTCAAGGGCGCGCGCCCTTACCACCAGGCTTACGACCGCGGCGTCAAGATCACCGGCGCCACCGCCCACTTCGTCACCGCCGACCTGGACGAGGGCCCCATCATCGAGCAGCGTGTCGCCCGCGTTGACCACGCCATGGACCCCAGGCAGCTGGCCGAGCAGGGCTCCAACGTCGAGAGCCAGGTGCTGGCCGCTGCCATGCGCTGGTACGCCGACTGCCGCCTCTTCCTCAACGGCACCAAGACCGTTGTCTTTGCCTGACCCGCGCCACCTCACCAAAATAAAAAAAGGCAAAAAAGATAAGACGGCAGCGGCGGGACGCGGATCCGAGCTGGGAGGGGTGTGTTGTGTGTTTGCCTGCCTGTCTTGGCTTCAAGACACTGTAGGACGGTGGTGTCGTCATGGTGCGCGCCAATCTTCAGCGGACCGACTTCCAGGCCATCGATTCCCCTTTCTCCCGGCGTACAGCGCGGGAGCTCGACGACGGAGACGCGCGCCGCCTCGCCCATGCACACGGCTTCCGCTCCCCCTCTCCTAAACGCCGGTGCACACAGGCCGGACATGGCATAGCAAATAGAGATATTCGCCCATGAAGCTGCCATCTCTCCCGCTGGCATGCGAGCAAGTGAAGACGAAAAATGATCGTCCCCCTTGCCCTTCTGAGACCGCCGCAGGCAAGCAGACGTCTAGGCTGCGCGACCCTGGGCCGAAAGACCTGCTCGCTTCCATCGCATCGTGTCTCACTCGCCCACTACATCTTGTTGCACGTGTAACGCGGCCCAGCAAGCCAGAGGAGCTAAGCCTCTTCTCTCCCACCCAACCGTATACCTCTCCTTCCTCGTCGCCCAGCCCTCCATCCATCTTCTCATCAGTCCTCCATCATCGCCTTCCTCCCCCTTCAGCCGCCCCGTCGAACACCGCCCGACGGACCGCCTTTCGCCCATCATGGGCGGCATCCCTTCTGTTCCCACCGACCCGTCGTGTACCATCCAGGTCATCGGCGCCGGCTTCTCGCCTGCCTTGAAGAACGTGGTGCTGATGTGAGGAAGGGGGGGTGGCTTATTGGAGGAAATTGGCCTGCTTAGTTATATCCTCGTGTCGTCGGGCTACGGATGCAAACCGTGCTATCATAGCAAGCCTTTAGGAGCATCAATTTTTACAGCGCACAGCCGGTGGAGAGGCTCGTGCAGTGGATGGTTGCTCTACTCTTAGGGCAACTAACTATTTGCATGGGTGCTACTTCGTGAACCTCCGTTGGCTGCGATTCGACGCATTTCCTGTGGTATGATTACGTGCCGCGTCCTATGTGCCCTGCTGGTACCCCGGAGGACAGGAATCCTCACCATCTGCCCTGGTCATGCTTACCAACCAAGTTAACCTGGCTCAGCTATCCCGAGCTCCTTTCTTCTCCTCTTCACTTCCTCGATCGCCCCGTGCGGATCCGTCTCTCCAGGGTTTCGCAGCTGCCACGCCATACACACCTCCAGAGCTTTGCCGGTCCATTTGCCAGGGGTCGTTCCCAGAGCCTGCGCAAGACAATGGCCGTCAATCAACCGCTTTAAGGCCGGGGCGTTGCACACGTCGAGGTCGACAAGATGGTTCAGGAACCGTTGCCAGCCTCCTAGGAAGGCGTGGCGCTCTGATGCTTTGACGTCAGCCGAGCCCGCGGTGCGCTTCTCCCGTCTTGAAGGAGACCGTTTTGTACAAACCTGTTTCGGACAAGCCTGACCAGGCCTCCAACTTCTCCATTACATCAACCAGTAGAGCGTTGAGCACATGAAGCTCCCACAGGCCTCCGTGAGCATCCCAACGCCGAATGGCCATACCGAATTTATCCCGCTGACTGATGATGGCTTGGTCCTGGCAAACCGCTTGCTTCAGTGAATTGACCTCTATGCGGTGTCGATGACTTGCTGCGACGAGATCAACCAGTTTTTTAGGCGCCTTGAACCCTTCGCGGGCCACAAATGCGACGGGCGGTTCTTTGGCCGCCTTCTGACTGGCCACGGAGGCCTCCTTCGTCATCCAAGGACTGAGACCGGCTAGGTACCATGCATAATAAGCAGCCTGGTCTGAGCGGATCAAGCGCTCCTTTATGGAGCTAGGGCCGTTGTTCTGCATGATATTCTCAAGACATTCATAGGCAACGTGCCACTTTTCCGTGGCTGGTACAGCCATGTCTGCTTGTGTCGGATCGGTGAAGATGGCCGAATAAAGCTTCAACTTGTCCAGGAGCTTCAAGGCCCGCCACGGTTGCTCTTTTCGCGTATCTTAGACGACTATCAAAAAGGTCTTTGGGGGGATAGCAGGAAAAGGGAAGGGGAAAGAGAGGGGGGGGGTCCCAAAACTTCATTCTGACCCGGGGAACTTATACTAACCCTGTAGCATTTTTGCCAGCTCAACGCCGACTCTCTCTCGACTGATTTTCAGCTTTAAGGCTTTGAGGACTTCACTTTGGCTCATGACTTTTCGCGTTGTCGGATCAATAGAAAAATTCAAGCGACTGGCAAAGCGCACGAGGCGCAAGACGCGAAGGGGATCGTCGGTGAAGGTCTTGAAGGGATCGAGAGGAGTTCGAATCACTTGTGTCGATATGTCCTCTAAGCCACCCGTATAGTCTTCGATTTGACAGCTGTCGAGGTTGTAGAAGAGAGCATTGATGGTGGCGTCGCGGCGCAGGGCATCTTCTTCCGCAGTGCCAAACTTTATGTGTGGATTTCGGCTGTCTTCCGTGTACGTCTCTTTCCGTAAATTGACAAAGTCGAGGTCGAGACCAAAGATCTTGACTATGGCCGTCTCCAGGTGTTTCGACTTTTTCAGGGTTCCGTCCAACATTGTGGAGACTGCCGATATCTTCGGACTTGATGGCATGTCGGGCTATCGCCGCGCCTGTGCGGCAGAAGGCGCTGAGATGCTCGGCGAAGTGAACGCCAGTCATGGCATTGATGGCCACGTCAATGTCATGGCTCTCGATGCCCAGTATCTTGTCCCGGACCCAGCCACCGGCCCAGCGAAGGACAAGCGGTTCATCAACGTGCCTCGCCGCGTTGATATACTTACATGCATCGACGAGAAGAAGGCGGAGCCGCTGTTCACGTAGGTTCAGCTTCAACGATGGCATCGACATCGTGCAACTTTGGTAGCATCCGAGCTTTCGCTTCTTCATGGCAAATCCAGCATGAGTGGGACGGAAACGCATGGCCCTGCAAGGCCCGTCTCGGGAAAAAAAGCACCCCCTCTTCTTTGCCAACACAGACCCATAAAGGCACAATGACCAGCGCATCCAGTGCGGGACCCCATTAACTTGATGCCCGCCAACTAGAAGAGGAGAGGCTGAATTGACTGACGGAACCTTCGCTTCCGCGAATCGGTCGCACTGCCGCAGATGTCCGGTTGGAGGGACGAGAACTACTCTGGGAGAAGGAAAAAAGGGAGCAGCAAACTACATTCGCTAGCTACTAACTAGCTAGGCCCACCCCCTAAAAACTTTCACCAGCTAAGTTATTTGTCGCTGTTAGCTTTCAATAGTGCCAGTATCCTTCGCATCACAACTGCACGAAATAAACTACAAATCCCCAATAACTTGCCCTCGACCTCAACTCCTCTCCTTCGCACAACGAGGGAACGCACAGAATGCGGCTTCGTGGGAAGGGACACCTGGAACATACTTTTCACCTCGCTTTTTGGCGTCATGCGGGCGTTGGCACGTCACTACTGCAACTCCACAGGATGAGAGACCTAGGCACGGATAGAGGTTTCTGAGGCAGCACACGTCTCCATCCTCCCCAGCTCCCCTCCTTCAAGCGGCTTCCCCTCCCGGCTACCGTCGAGACACTTCGGCTGCTTGATTTGTTTTTTTTTACGAGGAACCAAAATGTAGGGCTTCTCAACCTGCACCTTGCTAGTGTGAGCAAAAGATAATTTTCTCCAACTGGTTCATAACTACTGGGTCACTTCATTCAACTCGTGTACAGCGCCACCTTGCAAGCGGCTAGACAGCACGTGATCCCTTACATAAAATACACGAGTCAAGAAAACCGACCAACAATTTTTTTTGGGCGATTATGTAGGGCCGTCCCGACTGCCATCCTGCCACGGCGAGAAGGCCGGAGAAACTTCCACCTCACCCACACCCACCTATCCCCGGAATAGCTGCACCCTGCTTCTCTCCCACGGCCTTATCCGTGTTTCTGGTTCCCATCGCTCCTGGTTTTTTTCTCCTGGTTGCCGGTACTCGTCGTCCCTTGGCGACAACATCATGCTTTAAACGCCGCAGCGCCCTGAAAACGATTGTTGCTTCCAGCCTTCGCTCACAGAAGCACTGTCTTGAACCCCTCATTCGGTACTCTCTCAGGTGGACTTAATTTCGTCCAGCAGTCAACAACAGCACACACATTGTATACGATCTGTAAATTTAATACTCCTCTTTTTGACTGTGTCACAAGCGTCCGTGCTCATTCTGCTGTCAAGCCCGACTGCGTCTGCGTTGCCTACCAGCTCGACCCACCTCTTCCGGCTACTCCAACGTTCGAATCATGCCTTCCGGAATCTCTGCGTCCACTTCTGATACTGTCAACGGCGGCGAGGAATCCGTGGCCCAAAAGCTTCTCCAGAAGCATGCCGAGATTCCACATCACGTCACCATCGAGGAAGTCCCGGACGAAGATAATCCTTTAAACCTGACTGGCCATAAAAATGACTCGCAGGCCTCTTTATCAAGCTCAAGGGCCGTGGGAAAACAGAAGGAGACTCCCGGCCCAAAGGCAGCCTTGGATACCCAGTCTCACGAGCTCTTCCCAGAACTCGGAGCCCCAAAGGGCAAAAGTGCCAACGTAGCTCCTATTTGGGGCGCCAAGAGTAGCGCAAACGGCACTCCCACAAGCGCACCTCTCAACGGTACTTCGCTGTCTTCGACTTCGGCATCAGAGGTTGTTCCTCCTCCCAAGACTGCCACGCCCTCCCTGTTCATTCCCGGTCGCAATGTCGAATCTGTCACTCTCGAGCCTCAATTTATTCTTCCTCGCAGCCAACTGAAGCGGCCGATTCAGGATGTAATGAAAGACATCAATCGCAGGTCACGGGCCAATATCACCATGGTGACAGCTTCTAACGGTCGCATGAGATTCGATGCCACGGGACCTCAGGACGTTGCCCAGCAAGCACTCAAGGATCTGGTTCAGAAAATTGGGACAAGGGTGCGAATCGCCTACTAAAGCTCACTTCAGAAAATGGCTGACATGTAGCAGACTTCCGTCAAGGTCTCTGTCCCTCATAGCGCGCGATCGTACATCATTGGCAAGAAAGGCTCCACCATCAAGGCACTACAGGAAAAGACCGGCGCCAAGGTCCAACTACCCAAGGTTCATGAAAATCGTCCCATCGATGAGGAAGACGACGACGAGACAATTGATGTCATCATCGAGGGTAACGCTCTCTCTGCTGCCTCGGCGAGAGATGAAATTCTCAAGATTGCGGGAGAGCGAACGGCAAACATGCAGACAAAGATTCGCGGTATTCCGACAGCTTTGTTCCTTTTATTGCTGGACCCAGCAACTCATTAGTCCAGGCGTTGGAGGACAGCAACGGCGTGCAGATCCGCGTGCCTGCGCACCAAGCCTCTATGCGCGGCGCACCTCTGGTTACGCCCGGCCCCGGTCAACGGCCCATCTTCACCCCCGTCGGAGTCGACGATGACCACATCCAGCTCGCCGGTGATCGAGTCGCTGTTCAAAAGGTTCGTGCTGAGATTGAACGTCAGGCAGCTGAGCTTCGTAAGCAGCTTGAAGTCGAGCAACTGTCCATTCAGCGAGGCCGGCATCAATTCATCGTTGGAAGTCGAGGTGTTCCGGCAGAAGATTTCTTCGCCGAGACTGGATGTATAATCATGCTGCCCTCCGAGGAAGAGGAAGATATGACGGTCATCGGGCCGGCCGATCGAGTTCCTGCAGCTCTCGACCGGGCTGTGGATCTTGCCATGGGCATGCAGATATTAAATATTGATGTTGCCAGGTTCCATCGCAATGCGTCGTGCGGAGCTGCTGCCCATGCAGGCCATGTCACCCGCTACCTCCGATTTCGACGGGAGATTGATCGACTGGAAAAACTGTATAACACGCACATCAACACGCCATTCTCCCAGGAAGGGGCATTGCCATGGGAGCTGTATGCGCGTGAGGGAAAGAATGCGATCCGGGCTCAGTCTGAGATCACGAGCATTATTAACGGTCACCCTCCGTCGCGCATGCAGGCCCTGGCCATTGATCCGTTCTTCCATCAACATCTGCGCAATGACATCATGCCGAGAGTCAAGCAAACATATGGCGTCCAGGTTGTGATTCCCGAAGCCTCCGAAGCCGGCGCTCCGGTGCTCCTGGTCTACGAAGGGCCCAGCCATGGCGAGGAATGCTATCAACTGCCTCGTACCAAACCAACGGACCCGGAGATTCAAACCTTTCAAAAGGGCCTGAAAGATGCGCAACAACACATTCTCGAACTCATTGGCAAACAGGAAGCCCTTATTAGTCAATCTCTCGACGTACCACCCAAGTTTCACGAGAGACTACGTCGGTTCATCAAAAAGGAACAGGAAAAACGGACATCGGACCAGATTCCAGTTCGAGTGACCAAGATCGGCACCACTATCACCCTCCGGGGCCCCAAGTCAGCGGTGGAGTCGCTTGCGGAGAAGGCCTCGGCCTTCGTCGAACAGGAGAAGGAGGATGAAAAGGAACGCGGCTTCACCCTCACCTTTGAGTTTCCCCAAAGATTCGCCAACCACCTCATAGGCAAGGGCGGCAGCAATATCCGAGAGCTTCGTGATCGGTTCGACGTCGAGGTTCAGGTGCAGGACGGCAAGGTGGAGCTCAAGGGCCCCAAGGCCAAGGCTGAAGCGGCTCGAGCCCACATCAGAAATCTCGGGCGCACGCTGGCGGACGAGACGACGCACGTTCTCAAAATCGACCCCAAGTATCACAGGGAGCTCATTGGAGCGCAAGGTGGCCAGATCAACCGGCTGCAGACCCGGTACAAGGTGCTCATCTTCTTCCCGCGCTCCGCGAAGAATGCGGCCAATGATCAGTCCAACGCGGATGCGGCCAGTGAGGCTGGGAAGACGCGTCGTCACCAGGCGCCGGATGAGGTGATCATCCGGGGTCCCAAGCGAGGCGCAGACGAGGCTCGGGATGAAATCTTCTCTCTTCACAAATACCTCGAGGAGCATTCGGTGACGGCGACGGTGCCGGTGCAGCAGAAGCAGGTCGGTTCTCTCATCGGCCAGGGCGGCGTCGTCTTAGACGAGCTGCGACAGGCCACGGGAGCCAGAATCGACGTGCCCACAGATCGCGACACGGAAATTGTTGAAATTTTCATCAAGGGCACAGCGGCCCAGGTGGCCAAGGCACGCAAGGCCCTGGAGAGAAACGAGCGATTTTCGACGACACGATCGTACAGACAATAGACGTGGACAAGAAATACCATCGGGCCCTCATCGGTCCTGGCGGTAAGTGTCTCATGCGGCGAACATGTTAGCGATGAAATCTCCTGCGAAGGAGGCTTTGTCAGACGAGAAAGGCTGCTAACGGCAAATCAGGTACATATCTTCGGGACATCGTGGTCGGAGCTGGTGGGTCCGACGAGCGACGCAGTCTTGCTCGGACAATACAATTTCCTAAACAGGATTCGGACGGCAACACCATCAAGGTCGAGGGTCGGACCGAAGTGGTTCACAAAATCATCAAACGCATCCAGGATATGGTGGCGGAGAAAGAGAATCAGGTGACGGAGGTGATAGACGTACCCATCGAACACCACCGATTACTGATCGGTCGCGGCGGCGACATTAAGCGACAGATGGAGACGACGTTTGGGGTGTCCATCGACGTACCGCGGCAGGGCGACGGCAACAGTGGGGTCAAGGTGACAGGGCGGCCTGAAAAGATGGCCAAGGCTAAGGAGCACATTCTCGGCGTGGCTAAACAACAGCAAGGGGAGACGATACAGATGCCGCGCTGCATGCACCATGCCGTGTCGAACAACGGGCAGATATTCCGTCAGCTCCGAAACAACCATCAGGTGACGGTGGATCACGCTGGACACAAAGTGCCGGCGAAAACGGAGACGTCGACGAGGGCCAGCGACAGAGCGTTACCGTTGATCACAGATGATGCTGACAGGGCAGCAGAGGCTTATTCGTGGAAGGTGGTGAAGACGGCGTCGGAGGAGGAAGGGGAGATTCCCTGGGTGCTGAGGGGCACGGCTGAGAAGACCGCCAAGGCCAAGGAGATGATCCTCAAGGCACTGGAGCAGGCGCAGAACAACGATTTGACGGGCTACCTCGTACTTTCGGACCCCAAGACATATCGCCACGTCATCGGACAGAACGGTTCCAAGGTCAATACGATTCGGCATCACAGTGGTTGCAGAATTCAGGTACCCCGAGATCAGGCCAGGGACGAGGCCATTGAGATTGTCGGCAGCGAGGAAGGAGTGGTCAAGGCTAGGGATCTGATCCTGGCGGCTGTGCGGGAGGCCCTCGACAAAAACAGGGAATAAGAAGGTATACAAGAGGAGAAGCCAGATGGTGACTCCTCAAATGCAGTCGACAGCACAGGGATGGCAAAGCTGAAGGAAGGGCGGAAGGTTAGGCGAAGCAGATGGTTGGGCGTCTTACCGTTGAAAGAAGTGCACAGATGTACAACAAGGCGCGCCGAAATGAAAGGAACCACAAACGGGGGGAAGACAGGATAAAGGAATGAAAAAAGAAGAGGAAAAAAGACGGTGCGGTTTCGTGATGCACGCAAAGGGGTTTTCTGACGGAGAAGTTTGAAAGCACATGGCCTAGTGAGTTTTGGCTGGTTATGTTGCGAATAGGGCTAGTAGGAGGGGATCATCACCACGCACGACGATGAAGCGCCCCCCGAGTCTCGACTTCCCGTCGCCCGCCAAGGTAGGGGTCGGAGGGACCGACCTTGGTTCCCTGGCTTGGGAATCGAAAGGTAAGACGGGGGGGAGGGAGGGGGTGTATATGGGCAAGGCTGGGTAGGTAAGGCAAGCCAAGGCGCAACGTTAAAAGTTCTATGGGCCGGGGCGCCTCGATGAAAGAAACACGTGCGGGTAGTGTACAGCAGGAGCAGGGAGGGGGAAGAGAGCCTGCATTGGAAAACGGGTGAATGACGGGCGCGTTCCTCGCGGCAGCTAAATTCTGACATCGGCAAAGATGAGGTTTTGTTTGGGGCTGGTGAGCCATGATAACCAGACGGCCAATCAGCCAGGCCAGGTGGGCTTACGACGTGGAGAGGGAGGAGAGTTTAGGGTCATATGCCGCTGTATGTATAAATCGGCAAGTTAGTTTTTTTCCCCAGACCACTTAGACAGGGCAGAACACAAGACATCTTGGCACGGGTAACTAGGTTTTGTCTTAGTGGCCATGGTTTTGGTGTAGAGGCGCGCCCCTCCCCGGGGCCCCCCTTTTTCTATCCCCGTTTCATGTACGCTCGAGTGGCCGCCTCGGCCCGTCGCCTCGTCTTGACCGCGGCCTTGGAGATGAACGGGTGTGCGCCGGCAAGCCAAATATGGCAAAAGGCTCAGGATAGGGCTGGCATAGAAGAGGGATGGATTGACTAGTGCTGACCATCACGATGACGGCACCGAATGGGGCGCGACCAGCAGTTCTTGGCGGGTGCGGAGGTAAAGGCTCGGAGGGACAGGCCCGAGCATGGCGCGGACGGCGGCAAAGAGCTTCTCGAGGGCGAGCTGGGTGCGGGCGTAGGCGTTGTCGAGCAAGTCCTCGGGGGGCTGGTCGGGCAGCAGCCCGACGGCGCGGGCCAGGCGGTCTTGGTAGCGGCCGAGGCGGGCGGCGGCGGCTTCGGGGCCGTCGGCCAGGTCGACCAAGAGCGCGGTGCCAGGTCAGGGGAGGGGGTGGCGGTGGTGGGCTGCGACGATGGCGACGGGAGAAGCGGCTTCCAGTCCTCGTAGGGCGCCAGGTCGAGGGCGTCGAGGTCGGTGTCGCCGTCAAGGCGGGCGGGCGGGTCGAGCCACGGGGCGACGACGACGAGGCCGCAAAGGGTGGGACAGGGTGCGTCGGCGAGATGGACGAGAGCGGTCCAGAAGGCGGCCCAGTCGCGCGGGCAGAGGGCGAGGAACTGGGCAGCGACGGAGGAGGAGGCGACCGGCTTCCTCGTCGTCCTGGCCGTTTCCATGCTCGTCGGCGGCGTCACGGCGGGGCGCTGACGGCCAAAGTTGATCCAGCGGCCGGCGACGTGGTGGCAGCTGCTGCTGGCGACGAAGAAGGCGGCGCGCACCTCGCGGCAGGCCTGGGCCACCGGCGACGGTGGCGGCGGCACGGGTGGGCCGGAGATGTGCAGGCGTCGTAACGCGGCTGGCTGGCGGCCCAGACGTGGCTCTGGGACGCGGCACAGCGCCAGATGCGCTGGCGGAGCTCGGGAGGCAGCTCGGGGAATCGCGGAAAGAGGGTGGCGCCCATGGCTGGGGTGGTGGTGGTGGTGAGGGTGAGGGTGAGGGTGGTGGTGATGATGATGATGATAGTGTGTGTGTATGCGAAAGAAGAGAGAGAGAAGGAGAGAGGGAGAAAGGCAGGCCAAGGCGCGATACAAAGAGCGGTGGAAACGGCAGACGCGGCAGACGGACGGAAAGACGGACGGAGCGACTGACGGCCTGCGTCTTTCTCCTCCCGTCAGCATGACAATGACCCAAGCAAACACATCAGACTGCGCATCAGGTTGTCGATGGCTTCCTCGGCCGTCAGCTTGCCGGCGAGGATGAACAAGGCCCAGATCAGCTCACACCAATCCACCCTCCGAATCCTTCGCTCCTCCCTTCCTACTGCCTACCCCCACATTGTGTCGTCTCGCCTCGTGCATCTTCTCCCTTGAGCCATGCATGCCGTCCCCTTCCCTCCCCCAACGTCAGCACCATCCGCGGCTACGCGCTGCTTCTCCGCCCCGGAACCGTCGCCTCTGCCGCCGTGATAGCTTCTCTCGTCAGCCGCGTGTCTTATAGGAGGGTGACCGCGGCGAGACAGACGGACAGATACGCCTTGGCGACGGCGACGTCGAGCCAGCCGCGATGCGTATAAAAGAGCTCGGCGGCGCCCCGAGTCCGTCTTTGGGGGGGTTTGATCATACTCAAGCTCCAGCATCACTATCTAGCCTCTTGGCCATCAGTATTCCCGCCGCCTTCGTCATGTATTACTCTCTCCGCAACATTCTCTTTGCCGTCGCCATCCTTGGTGCCGCCCCGGCCGCCCTGGCCGCGCCCTCGGCCGGTGAAGATGGTCTGGCAATGCACGAGGCGCGAGACGGTGCGTTGCTTCTATCCCCGTTGCTTCGCTTTTGCATTTGTCCACTCGCCAAGCCTCCGTCTCCTGCGGCGGGCTCTTGCTGGGACAGCCCCCCTTTTCTCTGGCCCGAAAGGTCGCATTCTGCTGACACGGCCGCCGCCGCCGTCTTGAACGGCTAGTGAACCTTGCGTCGGTCCCGCTTGAGCAGCGCGATGTGGCCGACGAGGCGCAAGTCGAAGCCGAGGACGTCATGGAAAAACTCTCGGGTCGGGCCGCCGCCGCAGGTTGCTATACAACTAGCCGCCCGCGTAGAAACTGCCACGGTTCTCAGTGCCCGGGACGCACCCAATGCAAGATCTCAACGACCGCGGCCGCTGCGTCTAGTCCAAGCCCAAGAGGCAGTGCCCTGTCGGCTGCAACGATTGCAGGTGCGCAAAGTTTTCCTAGGCGCCTTGGTTTCGTCTAGCTCGCTGCTGCGACCGGTCGTGGTGGTTTCGTCGGCAGCCGTGGGTTTCTGGAGCCTCACAAGGGATGGGTGAGAATGTACGTGGATGCTATATGACGCTGAATTGAACATCGTTGCTTCGTCCCTGTCGCCGGGCAGTATTTCCTCTCGGCTTTAATGTTCGTGCCATCGTATGACCAGGAGAGAGATAGAGCCTCAAGGCTCGAGCTTCGGCCAGGCGTTTTGTCTCGTGCTTCAGGACACCATGGAACCAGCGCGCTCTGTCATGCAGGTTGCAAGTGTGCAGTTGACCCAAGCTTCGAGTTTCTTGTTGGTCGCCTAGTTAGGCCTCTCCAGGCTTTAGCGCATGCGGCTTGTCCCCATCTGCTAGGAGAGCAGAGCGGGGCACCCT
>KN173733.1:446423-470063 GCA_000758425.1 Nilaparvata lugens yeast-like symbiont | reverse complement strand
GCTTCTTCTGGCATGGTCGTTGGCAGGATGGGGTCCGGCATTGCTCAACTGCAGTATGTAGAACCCTCAAATTTCTTTACTGGGCTTCGGCTGAGTTTTTAGCTATTATGGCAGCGACTTTCGCAGCGGAGGTATACAACACCGGAAATTTCTGCGCTGAAAGTTGGGTCTCATTTTGGAGGATGGGCTTAGAAGGCGTTGAACGAGCCTTGCAACGAAAAGCACAAGTCAGCGGAGGCGTTACGGGGAAGAAAATTCCCTCACGGTTCCATGACCTCTTGCCGTGATTCATGAAAAAGAAAGCTGATACCCGTTGAAGGCTTCTTCTGCCTGGGTCCATCCAATGTTTTGAAGCCATCTGATTGGCTGAGCGAGAGGGCTCTATAGTTGGTCAGCAAGCTCCCGATTGTGTACCCTAGATGTCACGGCTCAGGACTATCGAATAGGCCGAAGCTCTGTCAAGTTGTGCACTTGACTGAAAACAGCAAACTTTGGGAGAAAAGAGAACTAGGAATAAGCGAGGGAAAATTCCCGTCTTAATTGCCTTTTCATCCATCCAGCCCTTCGACCCCTTCCCTCCGTCATGCGTAGTATTCCCTTGCGGCGCGACTCGAGGTCGTGATGGACCCTACGAGAGTGAACCGGGTGGCGAGAGCTCTCACAAGGCTGAGAATTGGCCATGACGTCGATACGAGGCTGGCGGGTTGTGATGACATTGATGGCGGTGATGTCGGTGAGCCTGATGCTGACCTGAGGCCTGTTGGATCATCACCGCTGCCGATCCCACACGTGCTCTGTCTCATGTCCCGTGACGTCACTGACATCTCGAACCTGGTTCCGTGATGTCCCGTGAGTCCTCTTTCAAAAGGGGAACGCAAGGAATTAATGCTCACAGCCTGTGAGCATGTTCCCTACTAATGCAAATGTGAGCTGTTATGGAGGCCTGAAGTTACCCGAATCCGGTCCGCCGCTAATTGGACTAAACCCCCTAAGAGCCCTGAGCAGATGCCACTGCCCCAATGTGAACTGCAGGTAAGCTTTTGTATGCACAATCTTGGAGTTGCCGGAGTCATACTTTCCGACCTCGAATTTCATGTTCGCGATGCAGTCAAGCGCTTGATAAGGACAACTCAGACAAAGCTACAAGCAAATTTCGCAACCTCCGCATCAATCATGGCCGATTCTAGCGAGCTTGTTTTTCTGCATTTCAATGACGTCATTCGTCTTCATCCCCCAATCTTCCCTCTCTTGAGAACTCCAAGGCCTCAAGCCTGTATGGCACATCTCATAGTCTGTCCCTGCTTAGTATCAATTGTCCAAAGAAGACGGCGTCGCTCGGTTCCTTACGCAGCTCGAAGCCTGGCGCCAGCGTCACACCAATTTGGCGCCTTGTACCGTCTTTAGCGGCGATGTCTTCTCGCCCTCTCTGGAGGCCTCCATTCTGCGGGGATTTCACATGATTCTGCTGCTGAGAGAGTTCGCCATTGATGTGGCATACTATGGAAATCACGGTGAGCGAACAACGTAGACTTGCTGACTGAATGAGTGATGTGCTTTGCTGAGCACTAACTTGGCGAGGCCAGACTTTGACTTTGGCGAGTCGAGGCTGGGTGAGCTTGCCGCCCACACAGCCTTTCCTTGGCTACTCTCAAACGTAGTTCGTGGCTCGGACGGAGAATCATCGACTTTTCCTCGTCTCCTTGCCGGAGCCCAAAAGTACCACACCGTGGTATTGCAAGGACTCAAGCTTGGCTTCTTTGGCCTAACTGGAACGTATGGCTTCATTGAACCCTGTTCACTCCTGGTTGACTGGGTGCCAGAGACTGGCCATCTAATTGCCGGGGGCTGCCTCAATGCGTCATTACGCCGCCCGTGGTGGCAGCGCGCAAATGTGCTCGGCATCTACGCGTTGCTGCTCAGTGCGACCTTGTCATCGCTCTGACTCACATGCGGCTCACTGAAGACATCGATGTGTCCCAGGCATTATGGGAAGGGCCATCTAGCGAGCGGATCGATTTGATTCTGGGTGGACATGATCACTACACGCTTCGAAGGCGCGCCGGAGAGACCGACAGCGCCTGTAGAAACCCGAGAATACCGGACTGCAGTCATCTCGGCTCATCTCCTGTGGAGATGGGCTCAGGAGTGACAATGGCCGTGTCGTAGACCAAAGGAAATATCTGGATCGTGAAAAGCGGCACCAACTGGGACGGCCTATCTTGCGTGAGGCTGCAGGTTCGTCGCACGGCTTCAGGCACGGCAAAGATAGACTGCGTACTAGTCGAACAAATTGCCGACATCAAGACAATTTGTCTAGATTCTGTCACTCTAGAAAGCAACACGGCCCGGTTGGCCGCGTGTCTCCAGGATGTCAGCCAGCGGCTAAACGCGCTGAGCAATGAACCTGCCGTACACACAGCTGCTGCTCTCCAGGGATCAAGCACGAATATACGGTCCGAAGAGTCGAACCTGGGCAAAATTTTCAGCGATATGGTACGTGCGTTTTATGACGTCGACATTGCTCTCATCAACAGCGGCGCGATTCGCTGCGACAGACTCATTTCCGCCACCACGGGACCAAAAGCGTCGTCCACCATGCCTTTGACAACCCGCGACTTGATGGACATGCTCCCCTTTTAAAATCCTCTGGTGGTCAAGCGCGTCAGTAGCGAGGCTCTGCTGGTCGCTTTGGAAAACTCTTTCTCGAACGCGCATACAGACGGCCGATTTCTTCATATGGCGGGGCTGATCGTCGTTGTGGACTTGGGGCGACAGGAGGGGAGTCGAGTACTTGAAGCTAGCGTTATTCGATCGGAAGGAGCTGTGACAGACACACAACTGCTGCTTCAAACACTCGGCCGAGCTGCATCCGCAGAGGAAGCCTGCTTCAGACGAGCCCGTGTGGCTGTCGTTGCGGCATGGGACCCGTCCGAACTGCCTATAGTGGACCCAGTCAAGGAAGGCAGGATCACATTGAGAAAGGGTCCAACTTCTTCGTATCAAAATGCATGAGCTCGGTTTATCCGCGTATATCTTCTGCTTGCAAGAATCAGATCCCCGAGCAGGAGCCCGGTCAAAACGTGGCTTTTATAAGACTTTATTGAATGATTTATTCCGCTCAGATCAGCTCTGCTGGGTGCGAACTTGCCGTGATCCAGTGGTTGTGGCAGAAGCCTCGACGCAAACGACGAAAACACTGCGGAATGCTGACATTGGAAAGCCGCAAGAAGTCCGAGCAGTCGTAGGCCTTGGTGGCTGGACGCAGAAGCCTCCTTACGTGCCCCCTTGCGGATAAGATAGAGGGCCGCCCTCCTGATGGTAAAGACTATCTTCTTGTGCGACCAGGAATTTCAAAAAAAATCCTTCCAGGGACTTCGCTGCATCCAATATAACACATCCCGCACACCTGACAATGACGACACTTGGTCATAACCCACCACTTGAGACAGGAGACCAGACGCGCATCAAGTTTACTAGTCCCACGAACGTTCAGAGGAATATGTAGCCACGGATCGGTCACGAGTCCGGCATATCGAAACAAGATGATACTTCTCGAACCAAGTCCTGCCACCTGGGTTGGTACGCGAAACAAGGCAGAAACGTTGTCGAATCCGGTCTCTTGCGGCACTCAAAGCATGTTTTAAGTCTTTTGTCACGATCGTGGCGAGCGGGATGCACAAGCGTACACGCACAGAATGAGACAGCTTCACAGGCGGCATCATCGCTCGGGCTTTTTTTTCACTAGAGGCCAACACGCGCCGGGCTCATTGAGACAAGCCCAAGGCGCAGGCGGCGTACACAACCAATTGCTCGAGTACACATGATATTACTCTTATGTATCCGCAGTCATAGAAAGTGATAAACTTTGCACGGTAGATTGCCACGATTTGTTCGCTGCACGGGTAGATCAAATGCGCGCCTTTCCCGCTCCCAACGAGTGCAGACAAGCCATTGCGCCAAGTCAATTGCTCACTTCAGGAACTGATAGCAGGCAGTGAGGCAGGCCTGAGATGATTGTTCGAGAAGCCCCACAGCACTCGTTGGCTCTCACAGACCAAAGCTAGTGGTCGCAGAACCATCGAGGTGGTAAATTCAAGGAGAGGCTTTAAGTGTGTGTATGGTGTGCGAGTCGAGTCACCTACTTTTCGCGTAGTTCATCATCGCATTGTTCCATGGTTTGATAACAGCCGCGTTGTGGTTTGCAAAAATCATTTAGCTTTCCATCTTTCAAAGCGGTGGGAGCCAGGGTTTTTTACCTGATGAAGTTGGTCTTATGTCGACCTAAGTACTCGAGAAAATTTAAGCCCGTCTCTCGGACTACCCCTGAGACCACGGATAGACGCAGTCAAGATTCTCATGCAGGCGGGCATCCGATGATTGCACTGGTTTCCATGTTAGCTGCTTTCGTTTGAGACTATAAATTGCTTGACATAAAGCCCGCGTAGAGGGATCATTACACTTGGTGACAGTCCCGCTGTGCGCGCATAACGAAGTTCGTGTCAGCATACAAGTCGTGCATATTCTTGATGGCTCCAAAAGAACACCCACGTATGTCATAAGCCTCTTTTGAGGCGACGTTAGCAATGACGATGAAACTAGAATACAGAGATCTTGAGATTTACCTGTTTTGTGGTAATTGACAAAGTCTTGCGTAATAAAATTGTTTTTGCCATTATTTGGGGAGCTTCCTCTTAGGCCGTTTTCGTTCGAGTCAGGGTCAGGGAAGGGGGTATCTTGGGCTGCTGAAATGCATAGTATAGCAAAGCATATGGCAAAGCTCTGTACAAACTCTGTTAAAAGGGCGCCCAAGCCAGTATTTAAGCAAGGTTCGATCAATCAGACCTTCCTTTTGGAAATTGTTAGCTCACTCGTGTCACGGTAGTCTTGCTCATCCAACATGGCCTTACTGACGGGCGGCAAGTCAGCCAGAAAACTCACAAGCGACATGATGAGCTGGCGCCGACTTTTATATACCTCGCAAGTTACAATGGCAACCCTCACGACCTGCTTGGATTATGGCATTACCAGGCGCAACCAGCCTTCAGCCCGGTTCTCCTGAACCACATTGCCTACAAAGCCTCCTCGGGCAATGGCGTCGTCTTCTTTTGTCTGAAACAGTCAGCCAGGAATATGACGCGGGTCAGGTCGCCGACGAGGAAAGCCCAGCCAAGATGCATCGGCAAGTCATAATGATGACTGTTTCATAGGGACAAGAATTCGTAGCGTGAGCCTCGTCCAAAACATTCTTTTCCGAGACCCGAGACTATCGTGGACAGCCTTGTGACTCAGTGCGGGCGCAAATGGGGAATTGGAATGCCGGACATTAGTTGCGATGAGACTTTTCAAGCCGCCTCTTTTAGGACGCTCCATTTCCGCGGAAGAATACAAGCAACCCTTCATGTTTGTGCCGCACGGGTTCCGAATGCTCTCGGGTTTTGCAGGTCCGGCTTGTGTAGAGGAGTCTTGCGCTGATGCCTGCGCCTACTTATGAGGACAGTGGATGAGGACGACCAGATAGCACTCATAAAATGCCCTCTATTTGATTTGAGACACCACTGAATGAACTTTTGGCTTGTCTGCTTTTCGGTCCAGCACGTATAGTACGCTTGCACCGGTTATGCAGTCGCGGCAGGGGTCGACAGATGAGGCGCTAACTAGGACAGATGCCCCAAGGTCTCTTTGCTTCTCGATGGCTATTTTCCAGAAGTAGCTTTTGCATGGTGATCATTTTGATAATCCTGCACGTCGTCGCCCTTGGCCCGAGTCTATGTCCGTCCATTCAAATAACTTTTGTTCTTTTTTTCTGTTTGTTTTCCCTTGCGGCAGGATAGAGATGCGTGATGCGGTACGATTTCTTCTCTGCTTCCAAATAAAAGCTCTCATGAGGAGGAATATAGCGACGTAATGCTTTCCTTGGGCAGGCAGGAAGAGTGAAGAGGCTGGTATATGTGCGTCAGGTCTCTCACAGGAATTTGCCGCTTGTTAGAATCCCGCCTGGAGATGATCTCATGGCCGGCGCAAAGTCTTAGGCGCCTTTCCGACAACCGCCTTCCCAAGATGCGGTCAAGACTTAATCTAGTACCGTTGCACCATTTGACGGGCAGAAGCAAACAGAATGCTTATGTCGAAAAAAATGAAAGCTTTGGGCTCCAGAGATGGCAGGGCTTCTGGTGCAGGGATGCCCGAGTTTGTTTTCTCTGGGTTGACGCAACTTTTTCAGTGGAGATATGCTCCATGGATAAGTTTAGAAGCGAAGCTTTGAGTGGTCGCCGAACGTTTCGGGAAAAGAAGACGCCAAGGGGACTTTCAAGTACCTAGATCGAGTCAATACGGCCATTTCTTCGCACACATGCATCTTAAACCGGAGGTGGGCAAGTTTCTACCCTCAAGGCCCTTGGATGAAATATCGAGAGGAGTACTGGACACGTTGGGTGGGGGTTACAGCGGTAATGGAGAGCAGCATCGGGCCGTCCAACCTTGGTCAAGGGCCCGTGGGATATTACCAAAGAGAAGCCCATGTGTCGCCGCCGAGGGAGTCGCCCGACACTCTTACGTCTCGACGTTTCGGCACGAGGGCCATCAAGCGGCCTGGGCCTCTGGTATGAGAGATCGATTGACTGAGGGGCGACCCACTGGCCGGTCTGCGGAGGCCTCTCAACCCCTAGCAGGTGGGTGTCAAGGAAGCAGTAGGACGGCGGGATCGTGTTTTCTCGATAGAGCACTGCGAAAGTGGATGGATGGCCACCAAGGTTAGCTGTGAGACTCGGACGGCTGCAGTAGCACCTGCGAGTCCGGCTCCATGAAGCAGAGAGGCAGGGCGCCTCGCGTCACGCAAGCACGGTAGGCAATAGAAGAAGGAGGGAGAGAGGAGGCCGCGGCGGGCCATGGCAGGCCGGCGAGCGAGCAAGCGGACAAGCGGCCATCTGACGATGTTGGTCGCCGCCGCGCTTTTGCCTCCATCACCGCAGCCGCTGGCCAGGCCGTCATCGCACCGCCAAGCCAGCATGCGGGGCTGCACTTGCGTGGGCTCGGGTGGGGATCAGGTCCAGAGGCATCGCCACCGCCTCTATCTCTTTTATTTCTCTCCCTCTCCCTCCCTCCCCCCCTCTCTCTCTCTCTCTCCCTATCGCTGGCTCTCTCTCGTGCCTCGTTATCTCTTCTCTCTTCTCTCCCTCTCTCCTTTCAACCCTGCTTTCCAGAAAAGGCTCATTCTTCTCGCTTCCTCATCTCCTTCCTATAGCGCGTCCTTCTCCCTCCTCCTTCCATCCTTCCTCAAGCAAAAAAAAAGAAAAAAGAAAAAAAGAAAGAGTGCTTCATTCCGCGATCCCGTTCTTTTCCGGCTTCAGCGTCGTCCGTCTAGATATCTTGTCGTATTTCGCATACCCTCGCCCTCGTCCTCGCGCCTCTGGCTTGTTTATCCATCTCGTCTGCCGCGGCGCGATCCATATATTAGGGGCCACCAAGAATCTCCGCCCTAACCTTCCCCATTTTTATTCTGCATTTTGTTTTTGTCCCGTCCTATTTTGACCTTGTTCACTCCCCGCTTCCGCCCATCACGCGCGTCACACCGCCGCCGTCGCTTGCTCCTCCGCGCCCGTAATCGCCTTTCGTTCTTGACTCCATCTTGGCCTTACTCCCGGCTTGGCTCTCCGACTCCTGCACTAGAGTGCGCTGTGGCATGACTTCGATAGCACACTGCACGGCCACCGGGTCAGACGACCACGGCATCTACGACGACGCCAAAACTTACTATGCCTGCGAAGAAAGGCATACCCGCCACAACGGCCATCGCACGCGTACCTACTCCCACGTAGTACGTCGTCGCTCGCTTCCTCGCCGGTAAGGTCCATCTGACAGACCATCAACAGCACAGCTTCCAGAAACGATTCGAGCCCTCCGAACCATTCCGTCGAGGAAGCCATGGTATGCCCCGCCTGCACAAGTCACCGAGACCATGTAGCCTTGCTGAGCCAATCGCCAAACAGATGAAACTACTATTTTGCATGGCCGGAGGTTCTTGATTCAAGTGGATGCCACCCTTGAGAACCTTCGGGCCCAGGAAGACACCGACGACAACATGCAAATCACCATTGAGGACAATGGCCCCAAAGTCCTTGCCCTGCGCACCGCCGCATCGGCCGGACATAACCGCTTCGATGTCCGCGGAACCTATATGCTGTCTAATCTACTCCAGGAGTTGACCTTGGCTAGGCAGTACGGGCGAAAGCAGATCATTTTGGATGAGGGCCGCTTGAACGAGAACCCGGTTGACCGACTTGCGCGTCTTATCCGTGACCACTTCTGGGAGGGCTTGACCAGACGCATCGACGCCTCCAGCATCGAGATCGCCGCCCGAGATCCCAAGGACTGGACCGACGACCCGCATCCACGAATCTACATCCCCGTCGGAGCGCCAGAACAGTACGATTATTATACCAGGGTGGCTGCCGAACGGCCCGATATCCGTCTAGATGTCCAGCTTCTACCCGAGCACATCACCCCTGAATTGATCCGAGATATGAACGAGAAGCCGGGCTTGCTGGCCGTCGCCGTCGAAGAGGCTATGGATGCCAAGGGCCGCCCCACGCTCAAAGGCTTACCCTTTGTCGTCCCGGGCGGTCGCTTCAACGAGCTTTACGGCTGGGACAGCTACATGGAATCCCTGGGCCTTCTCATAAACAATCGCGTCGATTTAGCCAAGTCAATGGTGCTCAACTTCTGCTTTTGCATCCAGCACTATGGTAAAATCCTCAACGCCACAAGGTCTTACTATCTCGGTCGCTCCCAGCCACCCTTCCTGACCGACATGGCCCTTCGCGTCTACGAGCGCATCAAGTACGAGTCAGGTTCCGAAGACTTTCTCAAGCGTGCTATTCTCGCAGCAATCAAGGAATACCATAGTGTTTGGACCAGCGAGCCGCGACTGGACCCGATGACTGGTTTGTCCAGATACCGTCCTGAGGGGTTGGGCGTACCGCCGGAGACTGAGGCGACGCACTTTGTACACATCCTCGAACCCTATATCCAGAAGCACAAGATGGAATTCAAGGAATTCGTCCGAGCCTACAACTACGGAGAGGTCAAGGAACCCGAGCTAGACCACTACTTCATGCACGACCGGGCTGTACGGGAGTCGGGCCACGACACGACGTATCGCTTCGAGGGTATTTGCGCTGACCTCGCCACCATCGACCTAAACTCGCTGCTTTTCAAGTACGAGACAGACATCGCACGTACCATTCGCGCTGTCTTCAACGACAAGCTCGTCATCCCCGCCGAGTTTTGCTCCGGAACCCCTTACCGGCCCGGCGAAGTGCTCTCCTCGGCAACCTGGGATCGACGGGCAAAGCGACGCAAGCTAATGGTCGACAAACTCATGTGGGACGAAGCTGAGGGCATGTTCTTCGACTATGACACGGTTAAAAAGGAACGGTGCACGTATGAGAGCTCGACGACGTTCTGGGCAATGTGGGCCGGCATCGCCACGCCGAGACAGGCTGCGGAAATGGTCAGGAAGGGCTTGCCCAAGTTTGAGGCTCACGGCGGCCTTCTCGCGGGCACGGAGAAGTCGCGGGGCAAGGTCGGGCTGGAACGGCCTAATCGGCAGTGGGATTTCCCCTACGGCTGGGCGCCTCAACAGATGTTGGCGTGGACGGGCCTGCTGCGCTACAGCTTTACCGACGAGGCAGAGCGGCTTGCATACAAATGGTTGTTCATGATCACAAAGGCTTTTGTCGATTTCAACGGTGTTGTGGTGGAAAAGTACGACGTGACGCGCCCAGTCGACCCTCACCGAGTCGATGCCGAGTACGGCAACCAGGGTTTAGATTTTAAAGGCGTGGCCAAAGAGGGGTGAGTAACCGGCTCTTCCGGGGCGACGATGATGGCACCCAGGTGTCGCTTGCTGACCCGAGGTGTAACCATAGGTTTGGCTGGGTCAACTCGAGCTACGTGTACGGGCTGGAGATTGTCAATGCGCACATGCGACGGGCACTCGGCACCCTTACTCCCTATTCGACTTTTGTGTGGGCGATTGAGCAGACCAATAGAAAGGCCTTGGCCGAGCTCACACTCCCCGGTTTGGATGCGTAAGAACACGGCTTTGCGCATGGGGTATGATAGATTTGGCGGTTCGGCGTTACGGCTTGGCGAAAGCAGCCCTGGCAGCGGACTCACGCGGGTTGGTCATGAAAATGGAGTGTCAATTGTTAAGCTGGGCGGACGCCTCCATCTTCGGGGATGGGGAGCATAGTAGACGATCGTGGATCCAACGTCGTAGGAAAGGTGCTGGTCACGCTTTCTTGGTCCGAGATAGATGAAGGTGAGTACGAACGTTGACGTGATGGCACGGAGCAAAGAGGGAAGCTGGGCGGACTTGGACGAATTGTTGCGTCGCATAGAGTTGGAGACTTGGAGACTTGAAGCTGCACACATTCTAGCTCGTCACTCAACCTAAGTCTTTTCTGCGACGCCAGACTGTGACCTGAACAAACAGGATGCGAGAAGCGGCTGCACCTGGGCAGCTGGGCTGGTATTATTATGTGTTCTGTGCTCGGCATGGTTTGAGTTTTCCACTGTCCCGGAGCGAGAGGAAATTGAAGGACCTTTTATCCTTTCTAGTGTTGCATTCTCTAGCATCGCCGTTCTAGAAACACTTGAGCGCTGTACGACGCCTAGAGGCATCCATGTGCACCCTTTATACTATCAGGTGAGCTGGATATTTGCTAGCTGTAATGATTATGTTGAGGACGCCTCCTTCAGCCGCCACGCTCACCACTGTATAATTTCAAGTTTTCGTCGTGGGAATGAGTCTCTTCGCGGGGATGATGTCAGCAGCTAGCTTGACGACTTGCTCCGAGCTTTCACGCATGTTCACGGTGTGGCACGTTGAGCCACAGGTACTTCCCCGCATGTGGTTGGACCGATTTAACTCTATTAGCTGCTCCACCTGTGCCTGTCGTCCAAACACTCCTCCTGCATCTGTCGTCAGCTTCTCCTTCCCCGTCCCCGAAGCCAACCATGTCTTCTGTTGCTGCAATTACCCCCGGTGGCACCATCGTGCAAACCTTCAAACAGTCATTTTTTGAAGTTCCCATTGACGCCGAGCATGGAAACGCCATCGCCACCACGCAGTTTCTTGACGCCGCGGAATCTCTGACCACAATTTTCGGTTCGTATACGACCAAATCATCCCGGCTCAACCCCCTCTTTTCTCCTCTACCCTTTTGCCCGCACCCTCTGATTTGTCGCTTCTGCTCTAACGTATCATCCAGACGCCCTCGGCTCCGTCGCCTTCTCCCCCGTCAAGTCGGATCTCCTGGGCAATATCAAGGTGCGGGCACCTGTCTGCTCCTTCTTCCTTCCTAGTCGCCAGTCTCGACCTGACCTGACGCAGAAAATCCGCGACCGACAGCTCGCTGTCCCAGCCGAGTCCGAAAATATCCAGGATCTTTGCCGCAACGAGCTCAAGACCAAGAAGCACAACGCCACCGAGGGTCTCCTTTGGCTTGTACGGTTCGTAAATGTTCATCTCGTGCCCTGTACTTTTGCCCCTTTTCCAGGTTGTACGACATGCAGCTAAGGAAAAAGTTCCGTGCAGTGGTCTCGAGTTTACTTGCATCGCCCTCAGCCATAATATCGCCAACCTTTCCGAGGAACTCGCCGACTCTTTCCGCGGCGCTTATGACCAAACCCTCAAGGCCCATCATAGCTTCATCGTCAAGCCAATCTTCAGCGCTGCCATGAGCGCTTGCCCCTATCGCAAAGACTTTTACGCAAAACTCGGGTCTGACGAAGCCAAGGTCCAGGCTGATCTGCGCACTTACCTCATGTCTTTGGACAAAATCGTTGGCATTCTCAAGGGCTTTCTAGACAGCAAGGAGGCTAAATGATGAAACAATCAAGCTACCGACGACACTTGACTGCTAAAATAATAGACGCTATGTATGGCCTTGCGCATTTTCCATGTACGTGAAATCATGCACCTGCCTGAGTCACTGTGGGCACAGCGCTTTGTCCACGCATGCTGTCCGTGCAGAGGCTGTAGAATAAGAGTGGGTGAGACGATACAACCAAAAAAACTTGCATGGGTCGAAGAATTTTTTACCGGTGACTTGTTTGATAATCAGACTGAAGATTCAGTTGTTGCTGAGAATAGCAGGATGTTGATCCTTCCTTCGGAACTGTTGACGCGATAAGGAAAGGAGGACACAGAGTATTTGGGATGATATGGCATCCGCTTTTGATGCCTTGATACTCCATTTGAGACAAAAAAAAGGCAGCCATTTTCTGGTTTTCACAGGCTCCAAACACGGCTCCTGCATATCGGCATCTAAACGAATCTAGTTCGTAAGTCAGGTCAATAAGCAACAAAGCAAGCGGTCTCGACGAGTTAAAGTGAAAAGAGGAACAAGACAGGTTTCACGGCTATGTTAGTTATCGAGCCGTCATATCGGATTCGCTGCCGTCAGGTAGGCTTGTGTGATAGCAAGCCGCTTCTGTACCGGTTTTCTCGACACGTCGTGCGCGAAACCATGTACCTACATGCTTGTAAAGTCAACTATGCCCACCGTCCCAATAAGGCAACCAACGCGAGGGCTGGCCTCGTGTCTCTTTCACCGGCCCGGTTGGCTTTGCTCAAGCCGGGCCAGTGATGCAGAACCTCCACTACGCACTTCTCGCCTTGATCTCGGCTACAATTCTTCTCCATTTTCCGGCAAGACCAAATTCCCTCTTGCCATCGTTTTACCCCGGCTTAGAGAGTACGTCACAGAGGCCGCATGGTCTATGAGCTAGCCACTTCGTTGTAGAAGAGACAGTAGAAGAGACGGAGAGTGGTACCTGATGAAGGTTAAGACCATGGATCAGCTCAGCTGGCTTCTCGAGTTGTGTCGTATGTTAGCGCAGTGTGGTGTACAGTCTGCCGGCACTAACGTCGGAAAAACGCAGGTTGAGGCCGGGGAGGGGAGAGGAGGTGGTGGCTGGGGCACGTAAGGGAAGATTCTAGCCGAGCAGAAGCATCCGCTGGATCGTGGTGTGGGGTCACGGCAGACCAGCTAAGCGTCTTTGAGCAGCGAAGGCGCTTATTGGCCTGCCGTGACCCCACACCACGATCATCGATACTATGTATTATCTCCATGTATTTGGATGGTCCAAGTGTCCGATGTTGTACTGTCCATGACGAAAGCTTGGTAACGCGCACCGCGTTGAACCACCACCGGCTGTCCAGGCAAATAGTACGATTATGCATCGGTGAGAGAGTGGCTGGCGTGTCTGTGCGTCAGTGACTAAGTGATCAGGAGCGCACCATCCTAAGGGCGGGAGTGCAACGTTATCTGTCTCTGATGGTGCGTATGCATGAAGAGAATGGGGAGGGAGATAAACAGCGATTCACTGGCGGCACTAACTTTTGGCCATTCTTCCCTTTGCAGCTCTTTGCCTCTGTTCGAAGCTCCTGCAAACGTGTTGCGACATGCATAATAATCACTCATATCTACGAACACGGGGAAATGTGGGGCAGCACGAGACAGACGACGGAAGACAGACGGGCTTAACGAGTTATCGGAAAACCGATAATGCGTGTGCACCGGTCTCTATCTGAATCTATCCCGTCTCGTCCCAGTGGCCGACGCTACCTCCTGTGGCGCGTTGCGGCATCGACTACTGTGATTCTTGGCGGCAACGCCAGCCTACCTCTGGAGTTGACGCTCGGCAGGTCAGGGCCCCTAACTGGGGCGGGCCGGCACAGTAACCAGAGTCACTAGCAAGGCGGATGTCTTGGCACAATGCCACGCACACTTGGGCCTTGAGAGACGGATTGACAGAATGAAATCCGGCCGCCGGTCTCCTCTGCATTCTGGGCAGGACCCAAGCGAGGAAAAAGTCACAACCGGCTGTGCTTTGGAGAAGAAGCGTTGGCGTCTGGAACAAGCCCGTCAATAGGAGGGGGAGGGGGAGGGGGTGGTTCATGTGGCGAGGGGTGAAGGGGCAAGCAGGCCGACCTCTGTTCACGCTGTATCTCCCCGTCTATTGGCAGCCCCTGCTGTGCCTCTCGAGTCGACCATCTGCAGACGACACGTGGGTACACGATGCACATTATCCTGCCTCCTTGTCAGACCTCATCACACCGATCGATTGTCTGGTCAGGTTGATTCTGCTCTGGAACCTTGAAATTGGCATCTGCCCGTCTATGGCTTTTGTCAGTTTCGCCGGCAGGGGATCATGGTTCATGTCGGTGGTTGCCTGACGCGTGTGTGCATGTGGGCTTGAGCGAGTGGCGGCATTTGCACGGCCATGACGCACGGCCGCCCGCGTTTGCCAGCCTGCAGCACCACGGAGGGACAATGTACTTGGGTATGCAGGTGTTTGCCATCGAGGAGCCGGCCCGTCCTCTGGAGAGCAAAGAAGTAGATGGGAGGAGAGGAGAGGTATACGGAGGAGGCTATGTACTCGACCTGGGAGAGGCGTGCTGGCCCCACTTCTGCCGTGACCAGCCCGTGACGGGCGGCATGACAAAGTGCCTTCCCTGCTTCCCATCGCGGAGACAGACCCGTCCATGGCAGCATGCATGATGCCGCTGCCGGCGACGACTTGTAGCTAACAGCTAAGTTACCTTGCTCTTTCTCACCTTGAACTTTGAATCGTCTCGCGTATGTATGCAAAGTGGACATAAATGTCTTTTTTGCCAATCAGAGGCGGGCCGCTGACTGTACATACGGAAGGGGATGGGGTCGCGGCATGGGTGGGCCCGTTGGCCGGGTATGACAGAGGCACCCAAGTGCATACATGAGTAACTGTACGTGGAAATATACATAACTGTTCAAGAGGGGAGAGAAAAAACCGTCAATGGCGTGTCCGTCACTGCGGACCACCTGCGACGTCGGCCCGCGCCTGGCTGGAATGGCGATGAGCGTCGCCAGCCATCTTGGAGCTCTCGCTGGCTGCTGGCGTGCGCGGGCAGTCCCGGCTTGAATGCGAGATGAGTCTGAAACGCGTCAGGCTCGGCTTGGGAAAGTGGCATCTGGGCTTGGGCCCCCATTGTCGGGCGACTGAGAAGACTTGGGGCAAGCAGGTTGAGGGAGGGCGCGCAAGGGCTGTGTCTCCAAAGCCTCTATCCCGGTATTAGAGTGCTGGTAGTGTTGGGCAGTAGCTACAGGGGGCCATCCCCCTACCGCGTTTCCATTTGATTCTCATCACTGCTGCCTCGCTTGGATACGAAGGTTGGGAACTTAACTATCCGGACCAGAAAAAGTCATTTGGCTCCACCATTACAGTTTGAAATAAATTTTATGAAGTTAGGCACTGTATTTGACCTACAATGCTTAGAAAGATCTTTCCCTTCTAATTTGTGTGGCAGGATCCCCCTACAAACGCAAATCATCAGATTGAGTCAAGCCCAGCCAAAATGGTGCATACTAGAGCTCAAGCGCGAGGAAACCGACGTACTGGTATCCCGACCGACGAGAGATATGACCTTCCAGCCTACCAGCCGACCAATCAGAGCGCCCGAGCTGTTGACGAAGCCGCTGACCTCACGCAACGACCTTCTGCCTCTGCTGCCTCTGCCTCCAACCCTGAAGATGAAGAGGTTCATTCGACCAGTAAGGAGACAGCGGCTGCAACGGCTGCCAAAAGCTGGCCCAATCGAGCATACATTAGCGATAAGAGGTATTGCTCTAGAACTTTGGAATTAGGGTCTTCCGACCAATCAGATCATCGAGCGGACTGAGATCAAGAAAAGCACCTTTGACCTTAAAAAGGCCAAAATGCGTGGCTTTGAGTGTGGCATGCCTGTATTGCAGGATTATGTGACCAATAAGCCACGCTGCGGCAGGCCCAAACTGGTCAATGAAGCCGTTGGAAAGAAAGGTATTTCAACCTTAACTCGAAATAGCACCACGAGGCAATATAGCCTATCACAGCTAGCTGAGGCAGTCCAGAAGGTCTATGGAATACAGCTCAGTCATATGACCCTATGGCGTTGGCTCAAAAAGACAGGCTACTCGAGTGTCAAGCACACAAACAAAGCCAGGGCTGAATAAGCTCCAACGAATCAGATGGCTCCAGTTCGCCTGAGAACATAAAGACTGGACTTTAGAACAGTGGAAGAAGGTTTTTGGAGCGATGTGACCTCTGTTATCCTTGGCTCAATGCGGGGAAAACGGCGTGTATGGCGCCTGCCCAGGGAAGCGTATTCTCAGCATTGTGTGCGGCAACGTTGGAAAGGCAAGAAGGAGTTTATGTTCTGTGGCTGCTTTGCATACCATCACAAAGGCCCTTGTTATATATGGGCCAATGAGACTGCGGCACAGACGAAGGCATATAATGCCGAAGTGACCTTGTGGAACGAAGAGAACGAGACTCGGCTTCGAGAACAGTGGGAGATAAACAATAGCATGCGGCGCTTGAATCTCGAGAGAAAACCCCCCGGAAAGAAGCCTGCATGGAAGTTCACGAAAGCCAATGGAAAGTGGGTGCGCAACGGCAAAGGCGGTATTGATGCATTGCGTTATAAACACGAGATATTATGCCTCTGTTTTTCCCCTTTCTAGAAAGCCTGCCATGCAACGATTGGCTGGCTCAAGAAGATAACGCTTCTCCGCATGCACAATGGGGCAACAAAGAGCTCTGGAAGCAGCGTGGCTTCCAAACCGTTGACTGACCGCCTAACTCACCCGATCTATCCCCTATTGAGCCTGCATGGTTCATGCTTAAATGCTTTATAACAAAGAACAAGGTTCCGCGCTCGAAGCTTCGATCAATTTGGAAGGCGACTTGGGCAGGGTTTCCCCAGGAAAAGCTACAGAAGCTTGTGGAACGGCTGCCTAACAACATACAATGGGTGCTTTATTTGCGTGGCAACAATCTATATAAAGAGGGAAGTGCCCCATCCGAATTAACGAACCAGGAAAGAGAAGATATTTATTCGGACATTGAAGCTATTCTGGGTCAATCAAAGCCTTGTTTTCCTGCCATTTCGGGCATGGAAGAAGGTGTTGAAAAAAGCGCGAAAGATTGGGTGGAAGACTTAGAGGAAGATGTTGAAAACTCCATTTCCTAATTAGGCAAAATTTGCAGAATTGTACTGTATTACTCAATTGAGATGGATACAGTGCTATGTAAGCCGAGTTACTTTTTCTGGTCCGGATAGTTAAGTTCCAACCTTCGTAGCCCGAACCCGAACGGCCGCGAAACCAAGACAGCAAAGTACGGGCTATTGCCTTGGCTGCTGTCTCCGGCAAAGAAGCAGGCGTGTGTTGGGGATGCGCCTCGCCGACGGAGCGTCGTTTGTCCTCGCGCGGGAAACCATCGCCTGGCCCCGCAAGGGCGAAGATGTGTGCGCTCGCTAATTAGTCTCCAACGCATGAGACCCGGGTGACTCGCTTAGCAGAGTCTGCCTATAAGATGCGAAACAAGTCATGAAGACACCCATGTTTCTGCGTCGCAGCAGCGCGCCTCCCTTCTGCCTCAGCCGCAGGTACAGGCACCAGGGCACACAGGCACAAGGCACGAGGCAACAAGCACAGGCACCGGCACCGGTACCGGCATTAACGCAGGTCAGCAGCATGCGGATGCAAGCGCGGGTGTTTCAGGCGACGAGCCCCCCGGCTAGCCTGCGGTGGTGGAATGCTCATCAGCTCTGTCAGCGGCCGTCTTCGTCGGATTTGCCCATTCGTGCTCGAGACCGCCGTGTTTTGGGACCGGCGGTAGTGATGACTTTGACTAAATTGTTGGCTGGGCTTCTCGCGGAGCACGAGTGCAAGCCACTTCCATGCTTGGACTTTGCATACCCTAGACCTTCAGGGCATATTCCTTGCGGCACGCACGTTGGTGCGTCACGGCAGGTGCGAGAGAACCAGCATTTCAAGGAACACCAACAGCGGCATGTGAGATGATGGCCATGCAACCAGTCACTTGGCGAGCCTTCCCGCCGTCGACGCGCGGTGGGCTCCAGGCCTAGAAATCATCCAAGTGTAACCGCGACTTGGTATCCACAGAGTATTAATCAGTCGGTATATGGCCACGGGGAAGCTATTGACTTGGCCGATATAACCGCGAGACTAAGGACGGACACATCCAGGCCGTGCGCTGGTATCGGAGCCCGTCTAGAGAAACATGGCCGCTGTAGACACTCCTCCCCCTCCTCCCCCTTTTCGACGGGCTGATGGGTGGATTGCTCGACGCACGCCCTGTGGACGCGACCTGCGGACACGACCTGCGCCGAGCCTCCCAGCACGCCGTCCTTGCTCAACGGCTTCGGATGCTGCACGAAGTCGTGGCTGGGAGGAGCGTGAGGAGGGTAGCAGGACAAGTGGCAAGTCAGATGGTTTGTCGAGTCTTGTCAAGGCATCGTCGGGAGCCAACGGCCGGCGGACAGCTTGATCATAAGTCGTCCCATGTGCTTGCCATCTTGTCACACCTTCCTCATCGCCCCGCCGGCCTCGCCACCTCGGGGCAGATCGCCCGTCGATCCCAGATCCAAGGGGGAACCAATCTGACGGAACACATGTCAGTCGGCGATCGACCTGGGCGCGCAGGCCAGCTGGAGAGGAAGACAAGCACAACAAGCTTTCTTTCCCATGCCTTGGCATTTTTTTTACTTTGTCGTGCGGGATTCAGAAAGTTCAAGGCCTGTTCTTAATGCGTGGCACACCGAAGGGCGCAGGAAGCGCACAGCAGACAAGCCTACCCTGCATAACGCGCATCTGTGCCATTTGACTGTGCTTAGTGAGATACCGGCCCGAGCTTGCCGCCACCTGCGCTCAACCGGTCCCAGCCGCTGGCCTTTGCGGACGTGACTGGTCGCCCGGGAAAAAAAACCAAGCATATAGAGCAAGGTTGCGAGCCGCATTACGCGCACAGGGGGGGGAGGAGGACCAGACTCGGCGAGATATCCACGAATATGCGCGCACGAAGTGCAAAAGCTGGGCGAGAGAAGCCTCGCCGGAGTCGCGCACGAAAAAGCGAGTGGCTCTTCCCTGTCACTGGCACACTAGTTTCGGGGCGCTACCGACACCACGCAAAGGCTCACGGCAAGTTGACACAAGTGGCATTCACGAGCAAGCTAACAGGCGAAATGAAACCCAGAATCACGAGCTCGACAGAGACGGCGATGGTGGGGCTTGGCGGTCACGGTGATTTGATGGCCTCGTCACACAAGAGGGGGGGGCGCGGGGAGATCAATGGACACAAGGCGTAAAGACGGGGTCGTGGCTGACGGCAGTCTATGCTCTCCGTAGCGCGCGACCTGCTTCGAGGGAAAGACGTACAATAAAGAGAGGGGGCCATGGGCTGCGGCGATGAGACAAACGCTGATACCAATGTTTGATGCCGGAGACGCTGTTGCTGGTGCTGACAAAAAACAACATGGCCAAACCTGGGCTGCTGCCTCGCATTGTTCCTCCAGGACCCCAAGCCAAGGAGCGACATGCTATCCTTGATAACAGCTGTACTTGGATTGTCCTAGGCGGCTATTGGCAAAAGCGCGCATGTCATCATCTCTTCGTGCTAGTGCCGAAACATGCAGGCAAGTCTTGAGGGTTTGCCCTGTGAAATAAGCTACATGCGACATGCGTCTAGCGCTGTTAGGAGGCAAGCCTAACCGACATGGTAAACCTATCCGATGACTGGAGGAGGGCGGGGAATCCTATTGATTCATCCTCTTTCCGTCTACCTCCCGCACCCCCTCTCTCTCTTTCTTTTTTAAATTTTTTTCGTGGCGACAAGCCGGGGACGAATGGATGACCGAGGCACGAAACCCACCATTTGACCAGAGAAATAGCCGGAGAAAAACAAAAAGAGAGAGATGGAATGCGTGTGCTAGACAAGGCGGGAACGGAAAGAGATGAAAAGAGGCACGGGGAGAGCGTCTACCTCGCGTCTCTTTGCCAGTATTGACGATCGAGAGCCTATCAAACGCCCGTTTCGCTTTTCCTGCGACGCTGCGCTGCGCATGCATGACTGGAAACGCGCGTAAGCTCTCCATCCGCGCGGGTGGGTGGCCGTAGTTTGGTCGGATGGGCCTTGTACCTTTTTTTGTTTTCCCTCGCCTCCTCCTCTCCCCGTTCTCCCTGTGTCGTCGCTTAAAGAAAGCCTGTTCCGTGTGGTATCGTCGCGGCAGGGCGGATAGTCGACGCGCCGCAGGCCATCGTGATTCCTCGCGGCCCCCTTGGCTGTCAGCACCCCGACCGGCTGGCTGGCTTGCCGTCGTACTATACCAACTACTTCCTGCTTGCTATTTTTACGATGAACGTGGCTTGCAGGGAAAGATAGCCTAGGCACAGCCTGACCAACCCTCCTCCCTCTCTCGCTCTCTCGCCCTGGCTCCACCTCGGAGCACATGTACACCACCCTGCCAGGCGCGGTGAGGCATGACTTGAATGACTTGTGGGTGGGCTCAGTGGGGACAAGCGGCCTGGCAGCCGGGCGCAGGGCATTACCAGAACCTATCATCATCTGTGGGCACAGGCTTTGCCTTCGGTATACTCTGTACCCTGCGCGTCTTGACCCCGCCAAGGCGGCGAGGCGTCTTCCACTTCGTACCTTACGGAACCAACTCGAATCGGGCGTCGACTCGCCTTGCTCTCAGCCCGGCCCTTCTCATCAGGGAGACCCTGCCGATTTGGCTAGCCTCTGCGGCGCTGGTCGCGTTCCGCCGCACCACCCACGGACGCGGCTGTAACTAAGATGCGCAGACCGGTGATTTTTATGTACGCATGCCCGAGCGCCGCGGCGAGGCGAGACGTCGGCTGCAGACGCCAGTGCCAGCGCCGACTGGCCGTGGATGAGTGAGTCGGCGTCTCTCCGTGCGTCGGAAATTCTTCCCAGGGAACTCACGGTGCATGGCAATTCATCGACCTGCTTGCTGGCTGCCCTCCAGGCCATCCATCCCCCGTGCGTCGGGGTGCGAGAGAGGATCCAGCCCAGCCGAAGAATGGGTATTGTCCTTGGCCACATGTGCCTTCGCCTGGCGGCATCTCTCACGGGCGACTATCGCGGCAGCTCGGTGGCTCCCCGTCCCTGGTCCGCCCGTGTCACCTGTCGGATCACCCCATCAGTTTTGCTTCCCTCGTGCACACGGGCATGGAGATGATGGTGGTGACCGGTTGGTTGATTGGCCCGGCCGTCCCCCAGTCGTTCCGCTTCGTCAGGCAACTCCTCTCCTTCGACCACTTCTCCTTCTGCACATAAGCCCCTCCGTCCGAGATGATTCCGGTGTTGCGTCCAGGCTGCAAAAGTCCTGGTCCTCCTCCTCTTCTTCCCGAGCCCATCCGGCCAAGGCAGCCAGAGCTGGGAACCTAAACCGACAGAAGTGCCTTGCCAGCCGTGGTACATACCCCGCCCTCCCCCCTTTGACCACAACGCTGCCCCTGGAGCCGGGCTGATATTGCGGGCGTCTCCTTCGATCGTCCGGCCTTGTATCGTCGCGCGCTGCTGGACCTTGAGCGCCCACCAAATGCCCTCGAGTACCGCCTAGCTCCAGGTACCTCGCGAGGTTCCAGCCGGGGCGGTTTCCATGGCTGCCAGCCGGCGGCCCAGCCCTCTCCAACTTAATCAAGTCTCCAGTGACTGTCCATCCACCCGCCCGCCCCTCCCCCTACCCCAGTAAGCTTCCGCCCATCAGCTCTCTAGAGCGACGGCCTCACTTCCTCCTCTCTACTCCTCCGTCTCCTCACCACCTCTTCCGCCTCTCCTTCTCCGCCTCTCTGCCTCCGCCTTTTCTTCTTCCTCACCTTCGCCTTATTGGTGAGCCCTACAGCACTCGTTTCTTTTGATTGCTTGTTTTTGGACGGCCACTACTTTGCCTTTGTTTTGTGGCCGCCGCGTTGCTCTTTCTTCACGGCCACGACAACGAACCACTGACCCACGAACCCCGTTCTTTGTCGTAAAACACAGCCTCGGCCATGTAAATACATCCCATCTACTCGTCCGTCTGCTCGCGCCTCGCCCGCATTGTCCGATTCCTTTCAAATATACAGCATCCTCTTTCTCCCGCCATCCTTCGCGGGCCGGCCTCGTCCACGATACCATCCTCTTCCGATTTCACACACGTTCTCCGCCACCCTCTGAATACCATCATGAACTCTCTCAAAGTTCCCGAAAGCGGTTTGCTGCTGGAGGGCCCGTCTAATGCCGACGTCGTCTCGCCCCCCCAGGCCTTCGTCTTGTCTCTGAGCGACGATATCGTGGCCGGCCTGATTCAAAGTGCTCGCGCCGGAGAGGATCTGCACATCGCACTGGGAAGTACTCCGGTATGCTGGCTTCTCAGAAAACCCCTCCAAAAAGCCCAGGAAGCCTGCCGCGTTATCGTCGTACGCCCTGACGCGTGGCCTGGTGGTATCGCGTCACTCGACATGTTTCTTATACCCCTATCAACAAGCTGACGCTGAACTCTGCCAGGCGCTACATTTTGGACGCCACTCTCACAGGATCACCCCGCCCGCTGACGACGTCCCATACGACCTCTACCTCACCAAACCGTTCGAATCCACACGCAAGGCCGAACGACTCTCCCACATGAGCTCGCTGTTCAAGAAGCCCCCAATGACTGCTTCGCAAAAGAAGAAGACGGCAAGCAAGGCAACCAAAGAGTCTGAAAAAAGATCCAACGGCGTGTCGACCAACGGAAAGAGTTCCACGCCTTCCGCACTAGACTCCGACATCGAGGCCCTGCAGAACGGACTGGCTGCTCACGATGCGGCGAGAGACAGGTGCGCATTAAGTCATGTTCGACCATTCGATGCCGCTGTGCTAACGCTCCTTCCAGAGCCCGCATGGTGGGGAAGCCTCCTGCTTCGATGAAGACTCAGGAAAAGATGAAGAGCACCAAATTACTAGCCAGTTACAACTCGGCCTCGAAATCCATACCCAACTCACCAGCTCTCCACAACTCCGCACCTTCGCCCTCCTCAGCCCCAACTCTTTCTGCCTCGCAGCAGGTGGTAGAGCGTAAGAAGGAGCAGAGAGTCGTACTCGTTCACGAACTGGCTGTCAAAGACCGGACAACCGAATACTTACGCGAGAAATGGACCGCCAAGGAGGGGGATTTCCGGACGACGCTAGAAAAGACGGCCGATTTCATCACCGAGTCGAAGAAGTGGGCCATGAAGAAGTCCTGCTGGAAGGAGCTAGACGTCTGGAAATATGACTATGAATTCCAAGACGAACGTCAGATGGCCATCGACAACGCCATCCGTCAGTACGACAGGCAAAGACTCTCGTCATCCGAAGTGGAATGGCAAAGACTGCTACCGGTGGAGGAGCGCGGGAAGGGCAAGTGTTTGAGTCGACTCCAGGCCAATCTCGCCAAGGGACCCACGCAACCGACGTCAAAGATCAGGGTGCAGCGGGCCGACGACAGCTCCGGATCCAAGGACGACGGCGACGACCTAGACGGCGAGAAACCGAGGCCCGTCGCGGAGAGCATGTCGAGATCGCAGTCGAATCCGCTGCCGGTCAAGTCGAAGAAGCCGAGCGCACAAGAGGCCCAGTTCAAGCGTTTATTGGGCAACTCCAAGGTCAAATCAGTGGCGCAAAAAGTACCGTCAACCAAGGCAAAGGCTGCGCCCAAAGGCGCGAATACTACTGGCCGTATCTTGTCGGCTGCCATCATCGAGAACTCAGACTCATCGGGCGATGAGG
>KN173733.1:435648-445986 GCA_000758425.1 Nilaparvata lugens yeast-like symbiont | reverse complement strand
GTGGGGGGGAAGAGGCCACAAAAAAGTCTCGGGAGATCGGGATAGGAGCATGCCTAAGCATTTTGGACTGTTTTTTTTCGTATTGGCATCGGGAATCAGGATCAAGGGACCTGTACGGATGGTGCAATGGAGGGGAGTCCAGAACATAACAGAGCGAGTGCAAAGCTCTACGGCGTCGGGACGAGCTGACCGACAACGCCGAATAACACCTGATTTGATACCACGAATGGGAAGCGATGCGTAAGACGTGTTTCTTCCACTTGAATCCCTTCAGTGTACGGAAACTCCAGTGCTTAGCAACGGAAAAAAATAGACGGGAAAGCCCGAGAGAGCGAATGACAATGAAGGACGAAGTATCGGTGAGATGACTCGAGAGAGAAAGCTGACAAGCCCCATGGGCGGGGAATGTGAGGCTCGGACAGGCCGTAGGGTGGGCGCATGCAATACACGAATACGGCTAGCGAGGCGGTCGGCATGCGAGGAGTCGCCTGAATAAAAGAAAAAGCTCATCGTATTCGCGCCAAGACATTTTTAGTTATTTGTTGGATTAAGGACATATGGACGAGAAAACCACGGCGGGAGGCAATGAGCATGTAGTGTGCAAATGATACGTGCCTAGAGCAGAGTCTTTAAAAGCAAGAAAGGCGACGACGGGGCCATGACGCGCTTTTGCCGGGGAACCCGCACTCTGAAGCGAGTCTCATGTCCACTAATGCGGCACATTTGCCGATGAGGCATAACACACGTAGAAGAAGCGTCTGAAATTGATGTCGACAAAAATGGGTTTAAAGGGGGTTGGCCGGTTGTCACGTCTCCATGCTTTTTGCCCCACAAGGTCAAAGAGACAAATGGGTTATGTAATACATGACTTACGGCACGTGAAGACGCGGGAATCCGAAAAGGCAGATTTCTTGATTTGGGAAGATGGGGTTCCTTTTCGGTCCATGCGACATGTCAAATAGGCATGGCATGTATATCTTTTACGCATCGTGGCGTCGTGACCATGCGACTGAGCCAGCCTCGAATCCTGGGCCAGGCGGGCGTACGAAGTACGCTGAACGGTAAAGCAGGAGTTCAACTAGCAACATGCATGTGTAGACAGATGGGACCGATTTCTCCCGGACGGTGTGGAGGTGACCGAGAAGGGGCTCCGTTTCTCACGGAGCTTTCCTCGGTCGTCGCTTTTAGTATCACTCCCGTTTTTTTAAAAACCTTCCGTTAGCTAGTTACTTTGTAGTGACACAAATTGTAAAAAAAAAAATCTTCAATTTTATCGAGACGCACAATGGCTTGCGACAATACCGTGCAAAGGAGCCCAGCTAAAGAGTTCGCGGTGACGAGGCGAGAGTGATGCGCTGCCAGATAAGCAATAGCATACAAGCGAAGTGAAAAGGAACAAGGAGAGATCCCGGCTGCTCAGCGCGAGGCCACGATCATGCGCCATCTCCCAGGCTAACCAGCGCGTCTTTCTACCCCCAACCCGAATGCCTGCTATTATTTCCGGGACATGACTACTTGTTTTTGTCAACCTTTGGTCATTTCAGTACTTTGTTCGACGGGGCTCGACCCAGTCGTGTGAAAGTCGCCAACTTGACTCCACGATAGGCCTGGGGCAAGGAGGGCTGGAGAGGAGAGCGAGCGAGCAAGATAGAGAGGAAGGGGGAGAGACAGAAAGCGAAAAGGAAGGAGGAAGAAAGACGATGGCGCCGCCTCTCGAATTGCCCCCAATATGGTAGAAACCAAACTTTGACGCCTTGTTGGACGCGCTCAACGCGTTGGAGCTGCGACCACCCATCTGGCAAGACAGGTCGGACGCGGCCCCGGAGCCGGAGTGCCTCGCTAGCCAGCATAAGGGTGAGGTGGCGCGCTGCCTGACGACAATCATCAAGAGTCCGCTGGCGTAGATCGACGGCGTGCGCCGCAGGGAACTTCTGTGGGAACTGGCGAGCCGGCGCACGGCCAAGCGCTGCGGCAGGACAGTCATGGGCGATCTGGTGCGGCGCTGGTCGTTTGCTGTCGCCGCGGGAGGGTGTGTGGCATCATGTTCTGCGCCGGAGCGCTTCGAGCTCACCATCCGCGAACCGGCCTTGACGGGCGACTCGCTGGGCTTCAAGACCCGGGCTTCATCATACGTACTTGCCCAGCATCTGCAGCGCCTGGCTGCCACCTCGCTCTTCCGCCTCTTCGATGAGTCACTGGGCGCTGGCACTGGCCTGCTCGGCCTTGCCGCCGCCGCACTCTGGAGGGTGTATGTGACCGTCAGCGACCTGCCGCACATCGTGCCCAACCTCAAGCACAACGTCGACACCAACGCTGCCCTCATCCAAGCCCGCGGCGGCGCCGTCACCGTTGGCGCCCTGGCCTGGGGGGCTACCGGAGAGCACGAGGTGGATGGGATGCTGTTTGGGAACGCCTTCCAGTTCAAGGTACGGAATAATGCCATAACACAGACACGCATACACATCTAGGAGGAAGCCCACATCGTACTCATACGTTCTTGCCTCTGGTCTAGCTCGTCCTCGCAGCCGACCCGCTTTACGACGATGACCATCCGTATCTTCTCGCTTCGGCCATTAGCAAGTACCTGGCGCTAGGCGCCGAGTCGCGCGCTGTCGTCATGGTGCTTCGGCGCGATACGGCCACGGCGCGGCTGCTCACGAACTTGAAACAGGCTTTGCTGGAGCTTGAGACGCCGCTGCGCTGCGATGAGGAAGATGAGCTGGCCGGGCGGGACGACTGGACCGAAGCTTGCACCGACGACGGAGACAATGAGGCCGGCGCGGTGCGCTGCTGGCTGGGCGTGTTTTCCAGGGGAGGCTCGCCCGAAAGCTACTGTTGATGGCTGCGCCCACGGTAAGCGGGCGCGGGCCGCTCATATGGCTTCTCTAGCTGGTTTTCACCATGCGTGTCGTGGCTCGGCAGAGCGGCCATTTCGACAGCTGGCACATATCGCGGGAGCGAAGCATGAGATGCTTCTTCTCCCCCTCTTGTCACCCGAAATATACCCTGAACAGATACGGGCGCCCAACATGGATAGACATAGACTTGGATTCTGCTCAAAAGTCGACCGATAGAAGGAGAAGCCAATAGACGGAAAATAAATGCTATTGAGTGTGACGAGCTCGACGTGGCCCCCGACGATGTGTGTAGTAGGTACCAAGGCTGGATGTCGGATACCCAGCCAAGAAAAAATTTATCAAGTCATGTTAAAAAAATGCGTGGAATTCAAAGAAAGTGAGCCAGCTAACGAGCTCGGATACTTTGTCGGTTGAGTTGAGACTGGACTCGCGGACGGGCCCGTGCCTCTGGATAACCGGAATGGGCGGAGAATACTGATAGACAGACTGACAGACAGACTGACGGGCAGACAGAGGAAGCCGTACGGGGAGCTGGTCAGAAAAGAGAGAGTGCACATCTTCAACCTCCGTTCACGTGTCCTCCACGCTGCCTCACGCCTTTCCTGGACGCGTACGCGTGACGCTGATTGTGATTGCTCTTTCCAAAGCTAGCCGTGAAAAGAGGCAAGGTAGGCGAGAGAGGCGAAGAGGGCGGGGAAGGTATGGAGAGAGATGGGACGATGATCGAGCGTGACCTGATGCCTTGCTTGCTTGCTTGCTTGCTCACCGTCCACGACGCGAAGCAGCAGCAGCAAGTAGCTTCAGGCTTGAAGAGATTAAACGGCAGTATGGCCTGCCTCAGGCCAGGCAGATGTAGATGTAGGTACCTGGTTGCCTGAGGCCGCGCGTCCAGCTGGCTGGTGGTGGTCGTCGCCCGACGTGCGGTTCTACCTATCCTGCCATCTTCGTCGTTTTGTATTGTTTCCTTGTCCCCTCTTTTGTCAGTAAACTCAGTCCGCATCTGCCTCTCTCACGCCTTGTCATTCTTCTCTCCCGGAAAAGGCGAGCGGCTCGGCTCCCCCTGGGCCCTTGCCTGGAATGGTGGTCGTTTTGACCGGCTGCCCTCCAAATCCGTCCGATCCGTCCATCACCGCCCGTCTCGTCCGCTCGACCGCACACGCGACTCAGCCCAGAAAGAGGACGAACTCTCACGAGACCCCAATCCTGCGCTCTGCTGTCGTCATCCGCCGATCTTCTCTGAGCAACTACAGCTTGTCTTTCCTCCTACTAATGCGCCCGTCCTCCTCCGTCCACCACCCTTCTTCTTCCAGCTGTGCCATGCTCCCCTTGCGCGCCCTCCATCGCCTCTCCTCCCGCTACGCCTTTATTGCTCTCCAATTCTGTACCTTGGTGGCGCACCTGTGCGTGCTGTCGCTCAAAGGAGACCGGAGACGACCTGAAGCGGGCAAGAACAAGCAAAGGTCTGCTCGTGCACGCCCTGCTCGGCGTCAGTCGTCTAGACTTCGACCTTTATCCGTTTGCTTCCGCCCTCCTGGAAGCCAAGTATTGCTGTATTGCATTCGTCTTCCGCTCGGCCATCCTCATCGGGCTCGATTCAGTGGCACGTGTCAAGCAGACGCTGTTCGCCGACGTCAGCCTTTGTGTGCGCCCAGGCCACGCCTCCCTTCCACACTCGCCCTCAATCCGCCCCCTCTCTCTCTCCGGGTCTTGGTCGCACAACCGCGCAGACGTTCATTTTGATATGTCGTGTCCGCTTGCCTCCCGCCCTCCACCATGGTTGGCACGGCTACTTACTCCAGGGATAGTTCTCCTGGATCCTCAACGAGATCCTCGCCAAGAGCAAGCCTGCCGACATCCAACTTCGATTCCCCACCACTTTCGGCCGTGGCCTCACCCCAAGCCAGATATGATACGTCAAGAATAAGTACGGAAGGGACCCTTGCTTCAAGTGAGTTGATGTCAACTCTTTCCTCTGCCTTGTTCACCCCGTGATAGCCTCCCCATCCCTCGCTCTAGAATCCTCTCTGCACATGTGCTGAAGCCTATCGCTCATCTAGTAGCCCGCTGATTAATGGACACACGGGATCGGCATTGCCTTCTGTTGCCCCTATTTCAGGCGCGGTCCCTGCCGAATCGTCATTCGGCTTGTTCCGTCTTCATGATGTGCAGTCGCCTTTGAATATCGCCTTTGACTCTTCAGCCCGTAGACGGCCGTTATCAGCTTCAACCACAGCTTCCGCGTCCTCAAAGTCCCAAGTCGGCCAATTACTTTCTTTCACCTTCCTCGACCAGCCTCGAACCTCGCGCCGGCTCCCGACGCCCGCGCGAGGTGGACGAGCATCCGGAGTACGGAGCAGTCGAAGACATCGAGCGGCACACCAAGCGCCAGAATCCTCCGTGGGAGAAGCAGCAGCAGCAGCATCAAGTACATCGGCGGTTGCTTCCCCGGTCGCTTGAGGCTGCTAGGACTGAGAGGGCTCGCATCGAGCGAGAACAAAAAGAACAAGAACAAGGGTCAGTCAAACAAGAGCCAGTGGGTGATGGAGACGCAGCCTGCTGTTCTTATCTGTAACCCTATACGCTTTGTGGCTGAGCAGTGTATTGCTCCCTTGGAGCTCGGCCTGCCCATGTCCGAATACTAACGTGAGAAAACCCCCCCTACAGCCGTGCGCCTAATCTGGTCCCAGCAATACAGCCCGTCAAGCGCGACAGACTGAAGGGCCTATTCCCTCGTCAAGAGCCCACACCCCAGCTCTACGCCTCGCAAATCCAGCGGACTGCCGCTGTCTCGAGTCAGCCTTTGCCGCCACCGCCCCCCTTGGACGAGACCCTTTTGTTGAACACGCCATACCCCCATCCGCTTGTACCATTCGAATATCTCCGTCAAGCACAGGAGCAGTCTCATCCTGCGACCGTTTTACAGCTGCCTCAATCCCCGCCGAATTCCCCTCCGTGCCCAGCGCGGACTACAACCCGACCGAAGACGCAAGCTGAAGGCCGACTTCATGGCCGTCGGCGTGGATTGGAAGCTCCTTTGGCTCTACCCCTGTGCCTGCCAAAAGCACCTCCACCTTGTCGGCCCCGGCCTCACACCTCTCAAGCCTCCCTGGCTTTGCCCTCGAATCAGCCTCAACGGACTCTTGATCAGCTTCAGGATACTCGCCGGCCCCTTTTCGTTTCGCCGCAGTGCGAGGTAGAGCCCGCTCTGCATCTGCCTCAAGACACGGCACGGGCTACCCTCGCCCTGCCCCAGAGCAGGAGACCGCCTCGTTCATCTTCTCGACATGACCTTCAATCCCTTCATTCGCCTGCAGCTCCCACTGTCGCCACAATGGGCAGTACATTCAAACACCAGAACTCAGACGTCTTCAAAACTACCGACAAAATCAATAATCCATTGACCAAGGAGACTGAGGCTGAAGACATCTGGTTTTTTACGCAGTATTTTGCCGAAAAAGAAATCCTTGCGCCATCCGTCGCGAGTTTTGAAGCCATGACGAAAGATGCTCCTCATCACGATGATACTCCACAGTCCGCGCGGGTAAACATGGCCCCTTGTCTTGCCGAAAAAGATTTTTTTCGGCAATCCGAAGCATACCTCGGAGATGTGATTGCCGAACCTGTTGAGAAAGAAACTCTTGTGGAGATGGAAATGGCTTCTTGTCTTGCTGAGGGAGAGCTCGCCTTGCCGGTTGAGGCCAATCCTCAAGCCGTCGCCGCCGATGCCCTTCAAAATGACACGACGGAGTCTTCAGAGGTGGACGTGACTTCTAATCCTGCCGAGGAAGAGGCCGTCTCATCTGCTGGGGCAGGTAACGATGCGGTCACCGTCGTCGACAGCAGCACTTTGGAGTCACTAGAGGTGGAAGTGACCTCGGCCGATGACCTTTCATTTCCATCAGACCACGAGGCGCCGCGCGGCGAGACAGGTAGAGACGGAGCCTTCAAAATCAGCGAGATATCGCCTCGAAAATACGACGGAAACGATATCCAGGAAGCAGGTGCTGTGTTCCAAGCTGGAATTGGGCCACTGGCCGTATTGGACTGGGACGTCATGCCTCCGGAAACCTCTTCTGGGCTTGACCGATCTTATCTTGACAGACTTGCCGAAGAGCGCGGCCATCAGACGCGTCTGGGTTGGCACGGAGCTTTCACGCGGAAATCTCAGCCGACGAAAGCCGGGCACATGTCCAGTAACGCAGGTTTCGCGGGCCAGAAGGTCCGACGCGGCGACAACGGCGAGCGCTCTGCCTCGAGCAGCTTGCCGAATACTCTCGGTATCGCTTTGGTCGGTGACCCCGACCCGGGGCCATTGCGGGACGATGTCAGGACCGTCGAGCTCGAAAACCACAAGCTGGTGCGCCATGGCCCTCCCAGCGCCTCGGACTCGCGCCGGAGCAGCCAGGGCCAAGACGCGGCAGAAAGCTCCGGAACGATGAACGTCTGGATGGAGCCAGTTGACCATGACCATATGCCGGCTTGCACGTACGGCGGCAGCGGTGGCACTGGAGCGCCCAGCCCGATGGTGACGAGGCTTCAACCACTGCCATTTGCCCCGGCAAGAACCATGAGCGTCGTTGCCGCCACCATCTCCCACTTGGGGCAGACTGCAAACGCCATGCCGGCTGACAGTGTAAATGGCTTGCCCTCCGCTCTCGACGCTTTCAAGAGGCGGTTCGGCCCGGGAAGCAAGCGTCGAGGAGCACATGTTGACAAATTGCGGCGGCAACGTTCAGCAGCAGCCAGCAGAGCAGAAACAGCAGCAGCAGGACAAGTTAGAGACTCTGCGGCGGCCGCCGCAGAGAGACCAAAAAGACTCTGTTCGGCGTAGCTCACATTCGAGCGGAAGGCATCGTAACGTGTCTGAGCCCGTGTCCAAGACGGCCGCCAGTAAGCCTGAGCAGCGGTCGGCGCAACCGCGGCGTGCACGCGACGATGCCACAAGCCTGCTTCGATCAGTTGTCGACGGGTCTGCGCGCAACAGGGCCAACAGGGAGCTGGCTTACGACACTCTGGCGGATGATTGGGAGCTAACGTCGGTGGGTAATGGGGAGGCTCTTGATGCCGTGGCCGTCCCTACGAGCAACGGTGCAGGCCCATTGCTGCCGCACGGCAGCAGCACACGGCTTTCCGAGCCAGGCCGCTCGAAACAGCAGCGGATAAAGGCGCAGCGCGAGGCGAACGCGCCGAGGCTCCAGGCGAGCATGGGGCATAAGCCCCCTGCCCAGGCGTCTGGTTTTGGTCACGGCTACGGCTAGGCCTACAGCCACGGTCAATACGCCTCTCTCGACGGCGGCTTCACCAATACGATAGAGTACGAGCACGGCTTGAACGGGCTCTTCAACTAGAGGAGCCCCCTCCCCAACGCTACACTCGCTGCGATCACGACAGTGATTCGATGGGCGCGGGAAGCGGCATCATCGACTCTTGCTGACTACACGGCCTCTGTTTTACCAGACATGTCATCCCAGCCCATATCTCTCCCGTCCATGCCGCCGTCACAGCTGCACTGGCGCGGCTTCTCATCCATGTCTAGTATCGATCTAGGCGAGCGCTTCAAGCGCTTCCTAGCTAACCACGTCTCAACGCGCGAGCGAGCGGTGAGGATGGAGTGCATTGGCGCCACCACTCACGTGAGGAGGAAGGTCGGGCTGTTAGAGGACTGGGAAAGCACATGCGGGCGGTGAAAGGAAATGGAAAGTCTGTTAGGGGGAAGCGGATTGGGAATTAAAAAAAAGGGAGGACAGAGCGCTTGCCGGGCTTGACCGTCGAGGAAGTGATGCGGCAAGGAGTAAAGAAACACACCGGCTGAAAGCTCATTGGGCTTCCCCCTCTTTTTTTGCGCTTCAGGGCTTGATGTGAATCATGGCCTCTGATAACTACTGCTTCTGTACTTTGCCTTCAGGCGGGACCAAAGTGAAGGCCTAAAATTGGAATTGGGTAGAAGAACGACGTGAGGGGACAAAAAAAACCAAAGCAGGATGATGCGCCGCGTCGTTACTGCTGACGAATGCGAATATTGTTTGCCACCAGCCGCACGCATACTCGCCCTCGCCTTGCCGGTGTGGCGGCGCACGGGCCTGACGGCTTAGTCTATCAGGCAGGTCTCGCAAGGTGCGCAGACGGACCAGGCAAAGAACTCAGCTCGAGGAAGCGGCCGCGAGCAATGGCCGTCTTTGGGCGGACTTGGGAGAGCCCGACGGCCGCTACCTTGTCGGCCACACCACGCGTCGCATGGGCGCAGGCGCGGACGCAAGTGGTCGGCAGGTCAGAGCAAAGTTCGACTTGGGTGACGGGCGCCAAGCGGCTACCGAGACGTCTCTTTCAACGAACAAAGGGGCCAAGGCGGCCAAGGGACAAGGGAGGGCAGGGTCTCCCTCTCCCTCTCCCTCATCGGCGGAGCTCAAATGACCATGGCGGCGGCCCTCCGCGCATCGGCTTCCTCGACGGGGAATTGAAAGACAAACTTGAAGAGGTCGCGCAGGAAAGCGAACCGTGGCGAGGTGCCGCTCAGCGCCAAGACGCTCTTGGCCATGTCCTGGGCCGAGACCCGCTCGCCGCGGGCGGGCAGGCCGTGGTTGCGGGCGTGGAAGGTGTCAGCCAAGATATATTTCTTGTAGTGGAGGAGCGCGCTGTGGGCCGGCAGAAAGCCGAAGGATCCCGGAAGCAGCCCCTGGACGAAGTTTTGCAGCAAGGCCAAGCCCGTCTTGGGGCCGTCCGCCGCCGACTCGCCATCGAAGCCGAGCATCATGGCGGCGCGGAGGACGAGCATTCTGCATCGCGGGAGGCTGGGTCCTCGTAGGGAGTCGTCGTCGTGGCCGTGCTGGATGCGTTGCTCGACCATCGCCCGCCGCGGCTGCGGCCATCGCTCGAGGTGCCCAGCACCATGATGTTGGGCAGCTGAGGCGAACGGCTCTCGGGCGAGATGGGCGTGTCTTCAAACTCTGTTATCGGCGTCTCGGGCACCGGCGCAGCCTTGCGCGGTCGCTCCTTCATCTGGCCGCTGTTCATGCTTGTTTCCCGCCTCGAGAAATGCGATGAGCGGCTTGATTGCCGGCTCTCTCGGCCCGTCTGATCCGGTGCCTGTTGGGGGAAGAAGCTTGTTTGGCTGGGTCGTGGCGTGTCTCTTGTCCGGCCGGATCTGCGTCCAGCCGTTTCGGAAAATGTCGCAGAGGTCCCAGCAGGCCTGTACGGCAGACTCCAACAGTTCCTCGTCAGGAGCTTGGCCTTCTCGGTCGTTCTGGCGCAGGCTGAAGAGCATTTCAGTCAGGCCCCAGCATGCCATCAGCAGCTGATCCGTTTCCTCAGCAAGCTCACTGCGTTGTTTCATGAGACGGTGACATAGAGTCACGTAAAAGTCCAGAGTCCTCTCCCTGAACTGCTCCGGCAGGCTCCGGATGTACCGAGTACTGTATAGGTTGCCAACGACCCTGCCGTGTCAGCGTCCCGTGATGCCAAGTATCGGCGGCAGAGAGACTGA
>KN173733.1:419666-432294 GCA_000758425.1 Nilaparvata lugens yeast-like symbiont | reverse complement strand
CGGGGGAGGGTTGTTTAGATATCAAGTAGACTGCAGGGCGAGAAAATTTTCAAGGACAATGTCACGAATTGACACCTGACCTTGGGCTTTTCAGCCCTGTGGAGAAGAAGCGACGGGGTAATTATTACCAATTACAAATTTACATTTCGTTCCGACCCCCATGTGCTTCAGCTGTGAGACGGTAAAGCCGATGGCTTTCTGAAAGAACCATATGCCCATCTTTATGTCACGAGTCCTGGTCTTCGCGATATGCAAAAATCGCCAGCAAAAATAAAGTGCGAGAACTCCTCGAGGCGCTCAAGTTAAAGCCGCTTTATCAGCTTCTCGTCAAATATGCACTTGCCCATCAATCGCAGCCAGCCGTCGACACCAATCGACATTTCCGTCACCCATCTTCTCCGTGGTCGCGGACCTTTTCCTGGACTGCCCGTTTTGACCGTCCGTGGTATCGAGGCTCCCTGTACGCCGTTGCTAAGACTTAGCGATACTATGCCAATTCGTTAAGCCGCTGTTTCTTCTCGTTTCGTCCGTCCGGGGTGTATCTGAGGAACAGGTCAGCCGGACGAGCGTACACAATAACACTGGTCATCGTTGTACTTGAGTAGTTTCTCGCACAAATCCACGTGCGTCATGATCATTCGGCGACAGCAATATCGTTTCAGTCCGAGTTCGTCCATTGCATCTCTAGCTCTAGAGTCAGCCATGTACATCTGGTCGGTCGAAAGCCGTGTCGTCTTGCCCATCTGTTTTCCTGGGATCGGCAATGAGTAAGAGGTAGCGCTCCCACAGATCTCCGGTGACCTGTGTGCGGTCAGCAACATGTAGTCTCCAAGACTTTTATCGAATTATACCTTGCCGCAAGAAAAACACCGAATCGGAATGATCATTTTCGTAGAGTCGAAATGGAATAGCGTAGTCAACGTGCGTTGGCAAAGCCTTGAAACACCGGGTTTGCGAGCGACAGCAATGTGGGAATCGATTCACGTCACTGGCACGATTATCGTTGATTGCTTATGTCGCAAATTGGAAATTAGTTTTTTTACCACGTGACTCTACACGTGCGTTGTCTCTCAGGGCAAATGACGTGGGGGCACGCGCTAGCCGCGTCCTCCCCTAGTTCTATCGGTGTTTGTAGACACTCGGTGAGAAGGTAACGAAGGGTTCCAAGCCCGTCAATTCAGGCCGACCTGTGGCGCGGTATAACGGCTCAGCCGGTATGTACGCGTGTCTGTTCGTGCGGCTTCAGGGGTTGCCCATGACCGTGGGTGTGTGCTGGGGCGCGTGTAATAGGCTTCAACGCCGCCCCCTGACTTTCCAGAGAGAAGAACACGAAGAAGATAAAGAGAGAAAGGAGAGAAGATAGAGACATAACAGAAACAAGAAATGGAAAATGCCAGAGGCGCAGAGAAGGGGAAGAGGAAGAGAGAGCAGCTGATCTAACTAAAAGGGGGGGCTACCGGGGTTCTCTGGTGGAATTGCGCATCGCGGCTCCATTGGACAAACTGCACCATCCCTTGGTCAGTGCCCAGTAGCCAGGCAATGGCTGTTCGGCCTGTTCGGCCAGGTGCTTGGGGTCGCCGAAGTTCCTGGCAAGGTTCCCCGTCGCCCGAACAAGCTCGCGCCGCAGCCAGACGTATATCGCCGGCACAGTCGACCCAACAGCCACGACGTTTGTCACGTCTGCGTATGCTACCGTTGCGATACCTGGTGATTGATCGAGTCGCTCCAAGAGAGGCGTGGTGTAGAGGGCAAGAATCGGAGAGAGCGGCGAGTTCTAATTGAACTATAACTCGGCCGTGCGTTCAGATACAAACGAAGACGACCAGCGCATCGTCCGCGAAGGCATATCCTATTGCCCGAGGTGTGAAAAAGCTGTTGGTGATGCACTGCACCGCATACGCCGCTAATATCAAGCAACAGAGCCGAACGTGGAGTATTTAGCGCCTCTGAGTCTCTGGGATGGCTGCGGCAAACCCCCTAGTTGGGCAGAGAATCGCGATCTCCTGGGCGAAAGCTGATACTTCACGTATTGTTCGTTATTCCGGGACCTACAAAACTGAAAGAGGGGTTTTCCACTGGCCAACGCATGCAAAGGCTTACATATACATAACCTTCCCTGAGGATACGTAGAAAGATGGAAACCTGCTTTGTAAAAGTGGCAGACCAAAATGTAAAATGCAGTACTGTTTGGACAGCAACTCAGAAAGTGGGTTTTACAGTTCGCACAGAAATCCTTTGATGTCCGAAGAATAGTGCCCGTAAGTACTACCCCGTATGCTCGTTCCTCGCGTAAACGAGCCTAGTGCCTACGGGTACATGTAAATCAATCACCAAGATGCGTCCACGTCGAGCGAGCTGGATCCTCGCAAGCTCAAGGCTGCTTTTATTTCTTCAAAAACGATTCAACTCGTAGTGTATCAGGCTGGAGCCAAGTCACTTTCCTGTCCAGGTGATGCACAGCTGCTGACCCCGAGTAAAACTCCTTATCCTCACCCAGCGCCTTGTCGCCTTTTCGCAGATATGGGTCAGTCTGAAAGCAAAACCATGATATTCCTTGACAGGTGACGGTTCGTCTCATCTGAATCAAGTTTCTCAAGTTTTTCATGCCTACTCTTGAATATTCGTCGTGAGCCAACACCTCACGAGGAGCCAAGTTTATCAACCTAATCCTCATGGCTGTCGGACTGGACACGTTTAACTCGCTGGACAAGATGCAAAAATATCTTTTCGGTAGCTTGAACTCCGCAAACCTTGGTTACGACGTCCTCAGGCGTATTATCAGACATGATCTTGGCAAGCTCCACGGATTCCTCGTCATTCTCGACGTTCTGAAATCGGAAGCACATCTCGATAGCATCGAGCAGAAACTTGATGGGCTGGTCCTTTTCAGCAAGTTCTGTCGCTGGACCAACGAAACGCTCCTTGCGAGAGAGCTTGCGCAAAGGCGCGCGGCCGACACGCTCTACGGCATCCTCCAGATGAGGATTACCGATGCGCTTGATGATCTTCTCCATGTATGCGGTCTGTTCAGCGTCGCTAATACCGTGCTTTGTGACGATGAGATTCTTTGTCTCCATCAATGCGCCCCTGACCTCGGCCATTATGTTCTTATCCTGCAGAGCGTCGTAAACGGTGCGCTTTCTCTGATTGTAACCATGGTATACGGCTGTTGCATGACCGGTGTTAACGGTGTATAGTTTTCGCTCAATAAAGGGTGCCAGATCGTCTACCCAGTTAATGCCTTGGATTTGCGGAATGCCGACATCTTCAAACGGTGTCTTATCCACAACCCACTCGAAAAATTTCTCCAACTTGACATCCAAGCCGGCGTTGGGATCCTGGGCGGGCACAATTCTATCAATAGCAGAATTAGCGTATCGAGCTCGACAGTAATGGCTGTCGAGACGATGAGCAGGCGTATTCTGCGGATCCTTGATGAACTGTGCTAGGGTATCGGTAGCGCCGATGGCATTTTCGGAGGCGATGACGTAGAGAGGGTCCAATTCTTCAGAACGGCGGTCAATGGCCTTGGCAAGAACAGGCGCGATGAATTTGAGAATGCTGGGGCCAACAGAGCAGGTGGCTACGTCGGCAGTGCGAAGTTCCTCGATCAGGTCTTGCTCGTGCGTCTTGGAGTTGATGGCACGATAATGTGTGATAGTCTGTTCCGTTGTACCCTCGACGCCAACTTCGATGACCTTGTAGGACGAATTGGCATTGATACGGTCGATAAGAGTATCAACCACATCGACAAACACGACTTCATAGCCGGAATTGTGAAGAAAGCAAGCGACAAAACCACGGCCTGCCGGTATAACGCGACGTTAACGACTTCAACTCGCCGCACGAGGCATGATGTGAGGCAAAAAGGTGTATGTACCAATATTGCCGGCGCCAAAGTGAACAGCTTTTTTACCCATTGTGCCGGAAAATTAGGATGATGATACGAGAGAGTGGTGTGTATGAGGTTTGATTCTCAGAGACCTTGGTACGTTCGAAAAGTTCGGCACAGTTGGTCCACAAACCGAGGGCTCTTGAAGGAGTGGTAGAAGCAGGTAGAGAGTCGGGCGTGAGGGAGTTTATATAAACCGGGGCACCAGGAGTGGAGCGTGACACGGTATAAGTACACGACGCAGTCGGAAGAGAGAAGGCAAGGGTTGGCAGGGGGAGGCGGAGTGCCTGGTTCCGCTACCGCAACTGGGGCCACCATGAGACCTATCCAACTTGGGCAGTCCGGTAGACTTGGGATGGAGAACAATGACGACGACGGCGGGCAGGAAGGAGCGTGGACGGGTGGTGGCGATGCTGGCGGCGGGGAAGGCGCTGAGTTGGTCCAAGTTGCCTCTACAAGACAACTGGGGCTTGTCTCGCGTGCTTGGGCAAGTACGGGGGACCTAGTCAAAATCGGCTAATTGCAAGCTGCGTTGTGTTGTCCAGCCAGGCGCGCGATGCTGAAGAACAAGAAAGGTGGAGCTTCCAGGTAGTACTGGTCTCGGACCCTATCAGCCTGCGTGGCTAGCTTGAGGCGAGTCGGCTGGGAGGTAACTCCCTGGCTTCCCTGCTCAACGCTTGACGGCATTACGAGGTATCGATCCGCCAGGCGCGGTCTCACATCCACGTTTGCCGCGTTGACCGAGCTATTGTATGGGCGTGAAAAAGCGATACATTGCCATCCAAGCGATCTTCTTGGCCGGGTCCTCATAGTCCCGTGTTCAAGGATTAGTTAATTGTTGTTTTGAACTTTAGATAATGCGTGTCCCCTCCGTGCCAGACCTGAACGAACGGATACTTGCATTTACCCAATAAGGAGGAGGGGTAAGAAGGGGGGGAGGGAGAGGGCTCTGACGTTATGGATAGCCCCGCCTCTTCGCTGGTGGAAAGGCAGAGGCAGAAGGAAGGATCGGTGTTCATGCGCGCCTGGCAAATTCAACCCAGCCAATAGTGTGCTCTCCCTTCCCACTTTTGCACGCGGGAAAGCAATCATCGTGACAAGTTTGAGGCATTCAATCCGAGTATTAGTGGGGTTGGCATTCGCTGGTTTCACCACTGATGGCGCGGCGCAGGCCAAAGAGAATGCGGCGAGAGATTTTCGACAAGTCGGTCGGCCTCATCGATTGTGCACCAAGGGAGGCACTCCCGGCCACGACAATAGAAAACCATGGCCGAATGTAGCATGAAATTGAGACGAGGGACAACTTTGCTGCCCAGCAGATTAGAAAAGTGACCAAAGCTTCCCGCCCCAACGATCATCGACTACTGAAGCAGACAACAGGGATGCCGGCTAGTCGCAGTACCCCTCTCCATCTGCTCTGTTACCCTCCGCTCTCGTTCGGTGGCATGACGTCATTCACAATGCTTGTATTTTTCTACCCAGCCTTCTTCCCTCATTAATAATCACTCTTGCTGCTCAAGGAGACAGCGGCCAGCCAAATCCCAACAAGGCGATTTATCCGTAGGGAGTACAATCACCATATTCAGTCTCCCTTTCGAATTATTTTGTCTTGTTCAGGGATTGCAGTGTCTCTCCCGCATTACCCCGCTACTGTGCAGTGCAGTGACCAAGGCCGCTGCGTTGGGCATCATTGTCGAGTTGCGTTGCCATTATTGCCAGTTTCTTGGATGCCTCCCCGGGACAAGCAGCAGAGGCAGGGATCCCGCATACTGCCCTCTCTTCTACGTACACCAACTGCTCAATAGTGACGATGTAGAAAGTGGAACGTTATGGACGGGTCGCTGGACGTATGCAATGTCCAGTTCGATCTCTTTTTCCATTTCTAACCCCTCCGGTCTACGCTGCGCCATCGTGGATAGCCGTAAATATCCACTTGCCCATGACAGTACTAGAGAGTACAACTTGCTCACCGTGGTGAGTCTCGCGAGGTTTTCTTTCTTTGAATTTGCTTAGGAGCCTCTAGTTTGTCTTCTGCGATTGACTTGCCAGGTCCTGGAGGATTTGATCGAATTGGATTTGATACATTTAGCGTTGTTCAGCACGTTGATTGCAGGAACCATCCTAGCTTCTGTATGAAGTACTTCGTACATCTCAATGATTTAATTTGCGCTTGACTAGCACACACAAAGTGGGCCAATTAGCTATGGCTTGGGCTGGCTGGGGGGGACCAACCCCACCCAATCAATTTGGACGGGCACATCGTTTTCTTGCTTGCAATGACCGCAAGCCCGTCTGCAAGTCCAGTAACTGAAGCTATTCACGGTGCCGTTTCCGCGCCTTTTCTAGCAATCATGGAGTCTCAAAACCTGTTAGCACAACTATAGACCCGAAAATCCCAGCCTTGGTCACAAGCACGCACTGCTGCCGATGCCCCCGCCCTTCAAGTCGGCTTCGCGACCGCAATACAAGCAGAGGCCTGAGAGCCGGCTGGGGGTCCAATCCTCCGCTACATGACGAGGCTGAAGGCGAGACTGACGAGCTAGCAGAGGGATCACAGGCCGTATCAATCGATCTCATACAGGAATACATTTTCGTAGCTAGGCCACAACAGGCGGCAGAGGCACCACAATGGCACTCACAGGACGCGGATAACGAAAAGTTCTCTTGCTCAGTGTTCGCGGCCAGAAGATATCGAATGTGTCTGCTAGCCAGACGGGTGTGCCTTGCTATTCTGGAATTGGTCTGTCTACCGGCGACATCGGAGCCTCGTCCTAGGAAAGGCTCTTGAAGGTCTGGTGGCGGATTAGCGTGTATGCACTGCTGACAGGCATCCGGGTCACCAGAAGGGCATCGTTCGAGCCCCATGGGTAGCATACCACCAAGAAGCTGCACAAAGAGGAGGCCCAATCCCTGCGTCTCCCTTTCGAGATGCCTACAACTTAGCCTAGAGGCCCGAGGGTGGGAGCCAGGTGAGTTGGCGAGGCATTGTGTACTACTCGAAACCCCTCTCTCGCAGCGTGGCTCGGCACACGGCTCTTGGTCTCGTCTTGCATCTGTTCTGCCGCGTCCTGACAGCCACGATAAGAGCGTCCTCGATGCACGGCATGGCCCTCCCCTTCCCAGACGTCGGTCGGGGGGGCCTGATGCCACTGGGCGACGCCATTGCCTAAGTCGCCGCCAGCCCATGAGATGAGGCGCACATGCAGGTGCGGTATTTTTCTGCCGCGCCTTCGGACTTTCCTGCACCGCGACGGTGAAGCTGGCGGCATTTTTCTTGGGTGCCGGGTATCATTGTCTATGGCGCGCGCGCCGCCAGGGACGGGAACCGGGGGGGATGGACTTGGAGAAAAAGAGGCACATGTCAACCAGTCGCTGAGCGATGGACTGTGACTGGTCGGGAGTTCCAGGCACTGGCTTAATATTGTAGGCCCTCCTGAATCATTTATGAAAGACGAGGCTGCGGCGGACAGTAGACGCGAAAGAGTAGCCTGTGACTACATAAGACTAGACTTAAAGAATATAATGCTATAGCAAGACAAACTCATCTTTACTATCCAAAACGCCCAAGGCGCCTCGGCACGGGCCGCCAGTCTCCTCTCACCTGTCATATAGGTGTGTCGGCAGGCCATGGGCAGGACACAACACGCGTCATGCTTCACGACGTCGTCCAGCTTGAGGCTGCCGGGGATGCTTTGGCAGCATCACTCAATCCAAGTCCATGGCATCGTCGTCGTCGTCATCGTCAAGTGCGCCAACCGAGGTCTGCCGTCTCGGGTTCGAGCCTGGCGCCGGCTCGTCGCCGTCGGCGGCCGTGGCGTCCCGTTGGAGCTGCTGACGCTCCCTGAGGCGGCGGCGCGCCTCGAGGACCGCCCTGAGGACGCCATCACTGTGCTCTGGGACGGAGAGGGAGCGCGGGTCCGAGTAGAGGACCATCTGCATGCCGGCGAGCTCGCCGTCGCGGTTGGTCAGGACCTGGGGCGGGATGCACTGCCGCCGGCGGAGGTGTCGCTCCATGTCCGGCAGCAAGACGAGGCGATCGCCATCGCGGTGAGGGGGCAGACGGGCGGCGTCAGTACCCTCGTTCTCGCTGCCGCTGAGGTCGTCGCACGACGCGAGCTCATCGTCGAGATTGTAGACGTATACCGTGTACTTGGTGTCGTCGAGCTGCATCGTGTCCGGAGTGGCGGGCGTCATGTCGGCGGGCGCTTGGGGCTGAGAGGCAGCCTGCTCTGCGCCATCCCAGTCCATCACGTCAGTGGCAGGAAGAAAGAGACGACCGGTGCCGACTCACCAAGCCTCAGGCGACCGAGCTTCTTGGACAGGCGCTCGTTGTCATGTGGTTCGGGCTTTCTCTTGGGTACGCGGTTCACCGCGACATGCACCGCGGTAGCGCCGCCGGCGGACGGACGATAGGGACCACCTGTCGGGCCGACCGCAGGGTCGCGCTGGGCTGGATGAACCATCATCTTGTCCCTGATTTTTCTTGTACCTTGCTCGTACGAGCGGTTGCTTAGCCTGCGTCTTCCTTGTTCCGTCTTGTATGTGTTGTGGCGCGGCCCCCCTTCTCCCTCTCAGGTCCGCGGGCAGGCAGAGAGAGGCTCGGACCCTTCCTATCCGTCGGCCGGCGCGCGTGCCGGCCGCAACGGACGAGCGAGCCGACGGAGGTGGCGGCGACGAGAACGAGAGGGGATCACGAGACGGCGGAGGTCGACAGCGTGAAGCTGCTGCGGCTACTGTCGAGTCACGGACCCAGGCAGTTGATGGGCACAGCTCATCCAGAAGAGGAAGATGGAAAAAAGCGAATAGTGAGCGTAAAACCCCAGGGTCAAGGGTCAAGGGTTAGAGTCAAGGCGCGACGCGGGAATGAGCTCTACCATGCGCTGACCCGTCGGCTCGTTCCCCTCTCTCTTGTAGTGCCGTGAGTCAGGCCTGTAGAAGCTCCGTTCTGCTTCGTACCCGCCCGCCAGCCCTCGGACCCTCCCACTAATCCTCCGGCTAACGCTTCCGCAAGCCCTTGACAACCCCCTCACCTTGACGGCTTTCATCTGCAGCCCTGGCTTGACCTCGTCTCTCTGCGCCAGCGACGACGACGCCTCCTCTCCGCCTGCTCTCGTCGCTCCGCGCAGCGCCTTGTTCGCTGCCCGGCCGCCGGCGCGTCGCAACTGTCGCCATGGCCGACGTCGAGTGGCCCGCTGCGCGGGTGCGCAAGACCTTTCTCGACTATTTCGCCCAGCGCAGTCATACGATAGGTATGGGCGTCCATGCTCCCTCTTCGTCTCTGCGTTCTCCTGTGCTGCAGCCCCCGCCCCGCCCGGTCCGCTGACCGGCCCTCTTCCCGTCCGCGCCGCCGCGAATGCTCTCCAGTGCCCTCCGGCTCGGTGGTGCCGCACAACGACCCTTCCCTGCTCTTCACCAACGCCGGCATGAACCAATTTAAGCTCATCTTCCTTGGAACCGTTGGCGCCGCCGACCCCATGGCCCGTCTCAGCCGCGCTGCCGACTCGCAAAAAGTCATCCGCGCCGGCGGAAAACACAACGACCTCGACGATGTCGGCAAGGATAGCTACCACCACACCTTCTTCGAGATGCTTGGTAACTGGTCCTTCGGCGACTACTTCAAAAAGGAGGCCGTGGAAATGGCTTGGGAGCTCCTGACCAAGGTCTACGGCCTCGATCCCGACCGCCTCTACGTCACCTACTTCGAGGGCAGCCTTAGCCTCGGCCTCGAGCCGGACCTGGAGGCCAAGGAGCTCTGGAGATCCATTGGCGTCCCTCTCGACCACATCCTGCCTGGAAACATGAAGGATAACTTCTGGGAGATGGGCGATCAGGGCCCTTGCGGCCCCTGCAGCGAGGTCCATTACGACAAAATCGGCGGCCGCAACGCCGCCCACCTCGTCAATCAGGACGACCCCCTCGTTGTCGAGATTTGGAACATTGTCTTCATCCAGTTCGATCGTCAAAAGGACAGGAGTCTCAAGACCTTGCCCGCCCGCCACATCGACACTGGTATGGGCTACGAACGTCTCGTCTCGGCCCTGCAGGACTGCCAATCCAACTACGCCACCGATTGCTTCACCCCTCTTTTCGACCGCATCTGCCATGTCACCGGCGTCAGGCCCTACGCCGACAAGTACGAAAAGGAAGACGTCGACGGCATCGACACGGCCTACCGCGTTGTCGCCGACCACATCCGCACTCTGTCCTTTGCCATCTCCGACGGCGCCGTGCCCAACAACGATGGCCGCGGCTACGTCGTCCGCCGAATCCTGCGCCGGGGCGTCCGCTACGCTCGCAAGTACCTCAATGCCGACATCGGCTCCTTCTTCTCCTCTATCCTGCCCGCCCTGGTCCAAGACATGGGCGGGCAATTTCCCGAGCTGGTCAAAAAAACAGCAGGACATCAAGGATACCCTGAATGAAGAGGAGGCCGCTTTTTGCTCGCACCCTGGATCGTGGCGAAGCCCAGTTCGACAAGTACGCCGCCCAGGCAGTCAAGTCCGACGTAAGCTAGACGGCGAGACCGTCTGGCGTCTGTACGATACCTTCGGCTTCCCTGTCGACCTGACCAAGCTGATGGCTGAGGAGCGTGGTCTGGATATCGACGAGGATGAGGTCAATGCCGCCAGAGAAAAGGCACGCGAAGCCAGCAAGGCCGTTAAGGACTCCGTCGACGAATTCGCTAAGCTTGATGTACATCACATTGCCGAGCTGGAAAAGCAGCGACGACTGGCCCGCACCAATGACGACGACAAGTTCATCGGGGGAGACAGCAAGGCTAAGATCCAGCTCGTCTTCGACGGCAAGTCCTTCCACCCCTCGACCAAGCACCTACCGCCCAAGACAGCCGTCGGCATCCTCCTCGACCGGACCAACTTTTATGCCGAGTCGGGCGGCCAAGTGGCCGACACTGGCCGCCTCGTCATTGACGACTTGGCCGAGTTCAAAGTCATTGACGTCCAAAACAACGGCGGCTACATCCTGCATAGCGGCTACATGGAGTACGGTAGGCTGTCTTCGGGCGATGCCGTCATCTGCGAATACGATGAGCTGCGTCGGTCGCCCATCCGCAACAACCACAGCGGCACCCACGTCCTGAATCACTCCCTGAGGCAAGTATTGGGTGATGACGTCAACCAAAAGGGCTCCCTGGTAGACGACGAGAAGCTGCGTTTTGACTTCTCCCACAAGGCTCAGATCAAGCTCGACGAGCTCCGCAAGATCGAAGACCTGTCCAATCAGTACATTCGACAAAACGTCCAAGTCTACACCCAAGACGTCGATCTGGACCTCGCGCGCCAGATAGAGGGCGTTCGAGCCGTGTTTGGGGAGACTTACCCGAACCCCGTGCGCGTCGTCTCCATCGGCGTGGACGTCGACACGATGCTCAAGAATCCAAAGAACCCAGAGTGGCGCCAGTATAGCGTCGAGTTCTGCGGAGGTACCCACGTCGGGAGGACGGGACAGATTAAGGACCTCGTCATCGTCGAGGAGAGCGGTATCGCCAAGGGTATCCGCCGCATCATCGCTTACACGGGCGACGCTGCGCACCGGGCCCAGCGCCAGGCGGCCGACTTTTTCGATAAGTTTGACTCTCTCGAAGCCCTGCCCCTGGGCCCGGAAAAGGAGGCGCAAGTCAAAGTCCTATCGCAGGAGCTCAGTCAGCTCGTGGTCTCGACCCTCACCAAGGACGGATTGAACCAACGCTTCCAGAAGATTGCGACCGCCGTCGTGACCGAGCAGAAGAAGCGCCAGAAGGCCGAAGCCAAGACGGCGCTCGACACCGTGCTGGAATACTTTAGGCAGAACGACGAGGCCAAGTGGTTCGTCGGCAAGCTGCCCATTAGCGGCAACGCCAAGGCACTCACCGAGGCCATGAAGCACTTCCAAAACAAGGACAAGGAGAAGACGGTGTACATGTTCGGCGGGAGCATGGAGGAAGGCGCCGTGGTCCACGGCGTCTATGTCGGCACAGTGAGTTCCGTCTCCTCTTGCATTGCCGGCCGATGAGCGCGGCACGATGGCGAAACTTACTGACTGAACGTCACCCTGCGTGGCGCCCACGCCAGTACCTGTCCTCGCAAGGCGTCACCGCGGAGCAGTGGGCGGTGTCCGTGTCCGAGATCATCGGCGGCCGATCCGGCGGCCGAGAGCCTTCGCGCCAGGGCCAGGGCGTCTACGCGGACAAGATAGATGATGGCGTCTGCTGTAGAAGGGGAGAGGCGACGCCAAGATCTTCAAGTCCTAGCCAAGCACGATCTAACAAGGGCACTGCCGGCCTTGGCTGTCATTCGATGACCTTTTATACATGCTAGTACATAGGAGCGTCGCTGCGACACGGCAGAGGCATGGCAGAGCTGCTGCAACTGCTTCGGCCAAGTGACACGTGTATATGTGACATGTTTATGCATTATTACACGTCACTTTGCGCGCTTCTCAAACGGTCACCATGACGCTAGCGTTGCGGTAGTAGGAGAGCAGCGGATTGTCGCCGCAGCGTGTCTCAGTGGCCTCGACGAAGGCCCAACTTTTCATGAAGTCGCCGTGCGTCATGACACGGGTCAGCCGGCCAGTGATGGCGCGGTAGACGGCCTCGTTGATGCGGAAGTCGGTGGGGAAGAGGATGTCGAAGTAGCCCTGGTGAACCTGCCCGTGCGTCCAGCCATAAGACCGCGTCAGCGACAGGCACGCTGCAACAGAAAATGCGGGATTTTGGGGGGGGCGCTTTAAAGAGAG
>KN173733.1:404615-416806 GCA_000758425.1 Nilaparvata lugens yeast-like symbiont | reverse complement strand
GGCAGCAGCTCCGCTGTCAACTGCGTCGCCGCCGTTGCCACCGCCATGACACTCCCGCCAGACAGCCGCATCGTCACTGTCCTCTGTGACTCCGGCACCCGCCATCTGAGCAGGTTTTGGAAGCGCATCGGAGAACTCGGTCTGGAGGATTGCGAGGCAACCGATCTGTTTGCCGAGCTGGGCTTGACGTCTTGTCTGGGTAGGGAGGTCTCTACTTGAAGACAATCAAGGACCACGTGGTCCCCTCTTTCGACGCCACGACTGTTGCACAATACGCATTCAAAAGTCTATCAATAGAGACCTCTTGACTTCCCATGGTAGCCTGCGGCGAGTCAAGCCATCGGTGCCTGAGATTCGGGATTGCCAAGACCAGAGCTTGGGGCACGCCACAGGCCGGCGCCCTCCCTTCCCGCTGGCCTGAGTCGGAAAGAAAAAACTAGGTTTGGCTAAGTTATGCCCATGTTCCGCCGTGGTATGCTGCCAAAAAAAAGTAAGAATTATCGCCCCAACTCCGGCCCGCATTCATCCATGCCCATGGCTAGACGTCGCTGCGCACACCTGATGCGGCACGGACGTGGTGCATGTTCGTAATGATCAATGACATGGTTCGTCGTGGTTACTCGTGCGACACCATTCACGAGAACTGTGGTAAGAGAAGAAAAAAAAGTCAACGTCAAAACCATGGACAGTAGTAGCCTCTGGGATTTCTGGAAAACCAACCTTCCATCGGTGGCCACAGTTCATGCATTCGCAAAACGTCGTCATCGGCTCGTCCGCACTCCGTGTCTGCGCCTGGGTATAGCTAACCTTCTTCTTCTTACAACGGCTACACTCCAAGCTGTCACTGATGCTCTTTTCGGCCATGGGAACCTGTGCCTTTTTCATGTTCTCTTTTTCCAGTTCAATATCCTTCTTGCGCTGATCTTCGCTCTTGAGCTCGTCGTCGGACATGGTGGCGAACCTATCCGGCGAGATTTCACCCGCCATGACTCGCCGTCCCAGTTCCCTGTTAGTTTTGTTCTTGAGATTTGCGAACAGTGATCGAATTTTCTTCTTGTAATCGGGAGTCTCGCCCTTGAAGGTGTCCAGGACGGCCTGCTCGACGGCAACGGCCTTGGCAATGACGTCGGATGGAGACTCGGTAGATCGGTAGGCGAGACCGTTGTAGATGAGGCCGATGCACTGGTTGCGGACGTGCGAGTCGGTGCGTTTGAGGTCAACGCCGTCGCTATCGTACTTGCGCTTCTCGGGATCACCCGTGAAGGCCTTTTTGGCGCTGGTCGGCGGCGCCGGGGGAAGAGCGGCGGCGGCAGCAGCAGCGGGAGAGCCTATCTTGGCCTTGTGAAGTTTGGAGTTCTTCTCCTGCTCGACCACTTTTTTCCACTTGATAACGAGCTCCGACGCAGCCCGCGCGATCTCTTTGTTGGGATTCGATCGCAGCTTGCCGACAAAGACCCCGGCGCGCGTCGCCCGCAGCATCTCCTCGGTGGGGGCGGCATCTTTGAGGAGGTCAAGTAGCCGAATGGCATTTTCGGGCGGCTCGTTGGCCGTGACCAACTTGGTCAGCGCCTTGACATATGACTCGAGCTCACGCTGGTCCATGACAACAGGCCGTTGGCGGCGGTTTCCGCGGAAAAGAAGAGCTGCGGTCGTCTTGCAGTGAGAAATTCCTCTCAGGGTTTCGTTTGCTCTGAGCCCAGGGCTGGTAACGCCGGGATGGGACGAGAAGAGGATGTGTGATGCAGAAGCAGCACTGCCCGCGATGACAGCGACTGACGCACAGACGGCGCAAGGGACGGAGGAACGCGGGCGTAAGCAGCGATGGGGATTGGATGGCGTAACTTTGTATGGGGTGATTGGTGGTCATCATCAGGTCTATTCAGGGCGAACGTCGAAGGCGGCGCGGAGAAAGAATCAAGTGAGGAGTGTATTGCCGACATTTACCCGAAACGCCGGTCTCGGCGTCTGGCCACCGACAAAAGCCAGCCAGCGCAACGAACGTCGGTTGAGGGAACCAGGCTTACACCGACGATGATTTGGACAAAGCCATGGTCACATTTTCATGGGTTGAGTGAATTTTCCAGCGAACAAAGAACAGACTCGATAAAATGTTGCTGTTGCTGTTGTTTTAAGTAGTGGTAGTGGTGGTTTTATCAAGCCAATGCCGATGCAATAGCACGGACCTTGGGGTCAGGGCCACAATCCATCCGCAGAGGCTTTGTAGCCATTCCTCAGCCCGGGCCACATCACAACGACTTACACACTTCTCTCACCAGCGTCTGCGTCACCATCACCTTCAGCCGCCTCGTCTCTCCGTCGCCTCTTCTGCCTCGTCGACCCGGCTCCAAGCGCCGGGGCCGCGTCGCCGCCCGTAATGTTGGACTTAAGCTTGTCCACGGCCGCGACCATGCGCTTGCTGCCCCGGGTCCTCTGTCGCGGCGCAAAGGCTTCCTGGGCTCCAGCACCGACGCTGCCGCTGAAGAAACGTGTGATGTTGCTCTGCGTGCCTTCCACATCGCGCCTGTTGATGTCTTGGATGACCGGCACCAGCACCTCGTCGGTACGCTCCTTGCTCCACCCGATCGTGGACATGAGGAATCGCCGCAGCCCCTCCAGGTCCGGGACGCCCCATTGAAACGGCTCGGCGCTGTCGTCCACCTCGGGATGCAAATAGGCCTTGTAGACGGCTGGGCTCGGGAATCCGGGCGGCAGAAATAGCTTGGCAGCTTGAGACTTCCGAAACTTCTTTCGAAATACCGACGACTCATCTGCTTCCTTGGACCGGCCCTGGCTTTGCACTGCCGTCCACCAGTCCCGGAACTGCTCAAGGCCTGTCTTGCCAGGAAACTCAGAGAGAATTTCGACAGCTGTAACCGGCCCGACGCCAGGCAAGCCCTCGGTGTAGTCGGACCCGAGCAACTGGGCCAGCGCGATCAGCTGTTCTCTGGAAAGGGACATCTCCTTGTCGAGATCGTCGCCCAGGTAGCACTCGACAAACTTGTTGCTATTGAACATGTTCTTGTAAACGCGCGTGCCGCCGAAAAGAAAGGTGTCCGAGTCGTCAGTGATGATGCCGTCAACGATTCCTAGCTTGACCAGCTCCGCGCATTGTGCCTCAGCCTCCATGGGCGCTGTGATGTAGGGAATGCCAAAAAGCCCGAGCAGCGCTTGACACTCTGTCACCATGACCTGCGTGACTTCATCGGCATCGCGCCGATCTTTCTTCTGCTGGCTGCGCAGTGCTCGCAGCTCCCTTTCGTATTCTTCTCTGTTCTGCGCCGCCGACTTCTGATTTAGCTCACTGGCGAAGCGAGCATGCTCCTCAGCCTCCTCAGCCATCTGCATCAAGAGCTCCTCGTGCTCCGGGTCACTGAATTCCTCGTATTCTTCGTCCACAAACAAATCATCATTATCACGGCTCGCATCATGAAACTGGGCCCCGGCCTCGAAGCTGCTGGTTCCTGCGACCAGCTCGTCGTTGAATAGAGCTGACATGTCACGCGCAACAGCAGACGAGACGGGCAGGGGCTTAGTCATGGCCACGTCTTCGAGTTCCGGTTCCGGTGATGGTGACAGCTGCTTTGGGCTGGTCGATGGAGTTGGCTCAGCATCGCTCACCATGGAAACATTTATATTCGATGGCTTGCGTGACATCTCATGCCGTGCTTTCGGAACAGCAATTATAGTGTTCGTATAACTCGATGATTGCTCTCCTCCGCCCACACTATTACAGCTGGTGGACTCATTGGCCGCGGGTTGCGCGGGCAAAGGGGGCACTTCCATGATTTGAACATCACTATCGTCATCGGAGGACAAGTCGATCTCGATAAACTGGCTTTGCATCCGGCGATTTAGTAAACGTGCTTCCTGCTCGGCTTCCTGCCTGTCCGCTGCGTTCAGTTCTCTTTCAACGCTATTCTGCTTCCGAAGAGATTCTCTGATGTCCGTGTCGTCCGCTAGCCAAGAAGGTAGCGGTCTTGGGTGGTCTTGGTCGCCAGAATCCACTTCGAATCCACCAGCTATATCGTTAGCCGGCTCAGCCATTCCCTGCGAAGTGGTGATCTGTTCTATATTTCGGTCGGTCTCCTCAGCCCTCTTTTTCGCAAAAATAGATGACTTCCAGTCCAGCTTCGGAAAGGGCAGCGGCCCGCACAAGGCCTTCGGCATGCCCTCATTGGAATGCTTTGAAAGAGTTGCCTTTGCTTTCGAAGATCGAGTAAGAACAGCCTGCATGTCGTCGTCACTATTGCTCTCTGCAGCAGGTCCCTCGTCGGGCTTCGGGATTACGGCATTGGCCCGGTTGTTGACGTGAGCAATCGCAGGGCCACTGCCTCCTTGGATCGGTCTTGAAGTTTCTACAGACTTTTGCATCCACAGCGGCTTCTCAGCCAGCCCACCGTCCATCTCATCAACGCGTGATTCTACATCAAAATCGATACAATACTGACTTTTCAATGACAGTGCGATGGCTCGCTGAATGTCATTTTCCTCTTCCGAATGCATGCTCTCTGCCGATTGGCTCTCAATCAGCTCATTAGCCTCTCCCGTGTCGCCGCCCACAAAGAGGGAATCTTCATCACCCTCGTCTTGGACCCAGCCGCTACTCTGAGACGGCCTTGGTATCGGAAGGCGGTTGAGGCCTTCTATAGGAACATCTTCAAAGTAATTCTCGTCATCACCATCGTCGCTATTGTCCTTGGATTGGTGCTGAATCTCGATCGCGTCGACGTCGATGGGTTTGTGAGCTTCGCCGAGCTCCTTATTCTTGCTTACCACACCCAAAGCCCAGCCACCCTCAGCACCCTCGTTTCGGACTAGGATATATTCTCGATCTTTTTCTCCAGCTATGCGTGCATTCACGGCTAGCGTCAGATCTGTACCGTGCATGCCAGATTCCAACATCAGTCTCTGCGTGAGGTGATTTCGCTCCTTGACTCTTTCGATCTGAAATCTGGAAAAGGCCATGCGGTCAGGAAACATATCGTTGAGCTGCTCTTTGCTAAGACCCATTCTCAGCCGACTTCTCAACCGAGCAGCGTTTAAGATGTTGTAGCGATCCGGTGCCGGTAAACTTTTGAAGAAGTCGCCATCGAAATTAATTTTGCTGAAGTCGTACAAATTGATGTCATCTCCGCTGTGAAACTGCCGCGCATACTCCTCTAGTTCCTCGACGCTCATGATTCGAGGGTCATCGGGTTTGCCCATGGACGTAATGCTGCTCTCGAGCTCGGGTAAGTGATACTGATCCTGCTTGTGGAATTTCCTTGTCTGCTGCCTCTCCGTCTGCGACAAGCCAATCTCATCCAGATAGACCATTTCATTGGAATTGACTGAGTCATCCAACTGCATCTGAGCCTCTCGTGCGGACACGTCTGCATTCTGCCCCCTCTTCCTCTGATCTTCCTCTTCAACTGCAGCGCGCTGCATTTGCACGGCCAGTAGCTTTCCAGCCGTTTTGACAGCGTCCTCCCTCCGCCCTTCGCGTCTTTGCTGGCGCTTCTTTAGGGTGGCGCGCTTGAGTGCCGGTGCGCCGCCATCGAAGACAAAGACAGGCAGGATGCCAAACCAGAGGAGCTTGCAGATGCGCCGAAAGAAGCCCACAATATGGGAATTGCGCAGCGCATGCCCCTCTTTGTCGCGAACAGCCTTGAGAAACTGATATATCCAAATGGAGGCATCAACGGCCAAACGCCTGCGGTTGAGGGTCGCCAGGTTCGTGGGGCGTGCACATGGTTGAATCACCATCCACAAGCCGTTTACACCCATGGCCGCAAGTTTCAGAGTTGTATGAGACTAATTTTCAAGGGTGACAGCGAAGTTGAGTTGCTTCGGCAGTATCTGGACATCTACACATCATGTCGGAAGCCTGACTAAGGGCGGAAACAAGTTGCAAGCGAGAAGTTTACGCTGAAGCAACCGTGCTCTATGTTGCCGTGATTTCCTTTTCGGTTTAGCTTAGACAATGCGGCACCAAGAGATTCAACTGGGTTAAGTTGATTGCTTAGTAATTTCGCACAACCGCTACCTTATGCACTCGTCGCGGTTTTCGTGTCCACGACCAGCGATCATTTCGTCTCCTTGATCAACAGTCTTCAATACAGTTATCACCTCCTGTCTTCACCCTTTCTCCTTCATCGTGGCAAGTATATCTTGCATCCGCAAGTGTATGAGCTATACTGGTCGTGTAATGGACAAAGATGAGGCGCAGAACTACTTGCAATCTCTCTTGAATCAAAACTTTCGCGTAGTCACAACAGACGGACGGCTTTTCTGGGGCGCCTTTAAATGCACCGATGCGGTTTGTTTTCCTGATGCTTGCATCCAAACAGTCGCTTGGCACACGACGCCTCCCGACTACTGCGTAGTGTTGACTGACCCAAGCATTTCCCCGTGCACAGAACGGAAATATTGTCCTGGTTCACTCCTACGAATATCGACAGCCATCGGCTGATAGCGTCCATCGTCGCTTGGAGCAGCTTGGTCAAGCAAATATTGCCCTTGGTATGACGTCACGATACCTCGGTCTCGTTGTCATTCCCGGTCATCATATCGTCTCCATTAAATTGGAGCAGTTTGTGAGCCAGATGAAAAACATTTCCCAACCTTCACCACCCACGGCTACCGATCATTAGATTGACTCACTACAACACATTGGGTTCGCATTTCCCTGCGCAACAAATTTCAAATTGGTAACTTATAATCAACTAATTGTTCCTTCGGTCTCGTCGCTTACATTTCACAGTGACCGTTGCGCACTCTCCGGAGACATGACCGCTCAACGCATTGGTCGAGTAGCTCATGTTCTGTATGACCGCTTCTCCATCTTGCCTTATGCAGGGAGAACCTCCTTCGTCCGCCCGCGGCTTTCACCATTGAGACCACTTTCGGCGAGAGACTGCGTATCTTCTTCCTCGTCCTCGCTGTCGGCTTCGGCGCCTCGAGCATCTTCGCAATCTTGAATGATGGCCTTGCTTGCTTCATAACCATCGTATGCCTGTCGAGTCTCACCAGGGGTGACCGGAGTATTGTCAATGAGGTCCAGAAGATGTTTGCCATAGCCGGCAATGATGGCTACTTTTTCGCAGTGCTCGCGGAGCGCGTCGAATTGATACGAGTATGCGGCCTTGACCTTCTCGCGGGTAATGTTAGAAAGCTGAGCCTCGGCAATGAGAGACTCGGCTTCGGCGCGAACGAGCTCCTGTTCAAGGACGACGATCTTTGGTGAGTTGGGCTCCTTATACTTGAGCTGAGCGATCTGGTCAGTGATTTTTTGTTTGCCTGTAAAAATTTGCTCAGTATCAGTGCGCATCTAAGCAGATCAGAGCGGTGCTTACGGTCGCGGCTTGGCTGAACTGAAGCCTCAATATTGCGAATGCTTTTCATAGTAACACGATACTGGTCATATCTGTCGACGTATTGATCCTCCAACTCGCCGATCTCATACAGAAGCACGCCAAGCTTGTCGGTAGCGTCGGAAACATCTTCGTCTCCGGCTTCTCCCCAAATAGATAGTTGTTGCTGACCAAAAGTTAGTCTTGAGGTGGACAGCATCACTGATCTTAGAACGTACGGCGACTTCCATACGCTCCTTGGCGACTTGCTCCAAACTGCGCATGACATTTTTCTCCATTTTAACGAGTTGGGACAACTTCTTGGCGAGGTCGGGCCCGAAGGCGCCGCCGGCATTACGGCGCAAGGCATGACCTAGGTTTGATGTAAGCCTCTAAGCCTCGGGTTCAGACGTGGGTAAGACAATCGAATGAAGGCTTTGAAGCTGGCAATGGCATCTTGTTTGTGTATCACTCACCAAAGCTTCCCTTGCCGAAGATGCGCCCCGATTTTGTAGAAGACGGTGGCGGGGGCGGGCTCTGGCACACGTTGGTGTGAGCATCAATTGCGGATAGGGGCCGGTGCCGGAGCTTTGGCGCCCAGCAGACTTACCTGCATCTGGGACGCGGTTGGCGCCCGGGACGCACGCATAGAATAGGTTCGATGCATGACGGCGGCGCGTGGAGAAAGCTTCTGCAGGAATGTCGATGCCGGGAGCCTGACGAGAAGGGTGGAGGATGCAAGCAGGTAACAGGCGCACAGGCAAACGAGCAACGCGAATGCGGACACAGAATCAACGAGGCAAGGGGTATCAGTAGGGAAGGGAGAAAACAAGAAGGGGCGATCATCGGGCAGAAGGGGTCGACGGGGGTCTGGGGAGGGGGACGGGATTTATGTGAGACAGGCGGGCAAGCGGGCTGTGCTGGCGTTGTTTTGACAACTGTAGAGGGAATAGGCTCCTGAGGGCGGGGGCAAGCGACGTCATCGGTCCCGGCGCCGCCCCTCCAGCGGTGCTTCTCCGAGAGCAGCGGCCTAGAGAGGTTTGTCCGCAGAAGCTGCCGCCACGAGAAGCCACGGAGTTCTGAGCCCAGCATTGCTTGTACCGGCTATAGATAGAACGGTGCGGTGCGGCTCCGGCACAGCCGCACCAGCCAAGATCTTGATGGAGCTAGTCCAGCCGCGTTGGTCTCGATCCCTCACTCGAGCCTCACCAGAGGCCACAGCACACGCCTCGGTCGGTTCGACAGCCACAGGTCATTGGAGGTCAGGTCTCGGATCATCTACTACTCTGCACCGCATGGGCATCCGCGCAAGGGGAGGAAGAAGGGGGGGTTCGCAGATGCTGACTGCTCGCCGCCCGCAATCCCATCCCCACTCCTGTGCGCGGAATTCACGAGTCCGGAGCTTTCGACGCCTTGGGGACGGAGCCTGTGGATCCAATGAGCTACGCCGACAACACACCAGCCCGGATGCGGCTGGCCGGTCTCCTGATGTTCTGGGCGACGGCGTCTAGTGGCGAGCTAAAGACGTCTGGATGACGCCCTCTTGCCCCCCATACCTGGCTCTATGGCCGGCCCCCTGTCTGTAAATCGCCGCGGACGAGGCCGAGTTCAATGCGTACGCTTTGCAACAGATGCCGTGCGGGCACGGCTGTCAGGCGCCAGGTCGCACCAGTCGAATTGTGCGTCGGATACCAGGCGCGCTCGTCGAGGTCAAGCCCCCAAAGAGCGTCTGTCAATGTAATTTGACATTCCTTGTCTCTCGGGGTGCGCTCAAATGTGCAAGTACTGCTTCGCGACTTGCTCGCCAGAGCTTGCGAACGCGTGGCCATACTGCTAGAAGCGCCGAGCCCAATCGTAGTCGATGAGGTCATCGTTTGTAGGCCGATGTGTAATGAGGGGGCAATAGGGTTATGGGAACTTGCGATCGCGGTAGATATGGTCTTGAAAGCTCTATTATTCAGATCATGTGATGGCTTGTCAGGCACTTTGTCGGATGACGCAGTGGACCAAAGCAAACTTGCTAGTCTACTATCCTCATATCCTCACTAAGCCTAGTGTGAATGCCCTTATGGCCAGAGGATATTAACTCCCATAAGGCATTGGGAGGGATGAAGCCACACACCAATAGCTCCGATTCATGCGAACGTATCACCATGTTCACAACCGTGCGCCGCCAATAGTTAGTTTAATACTTGTCCGTGATGTTGTCCTCTCGTGTTGTTAAACGTTGAGTAATAACTTAAGCCGCATGGCGTACTCGGGACAGTTCTCACCCCTCCTCTCTCGATAAGACGATAACAACCCCCTATGGCAACCACTCGCATATCATCCGTCAGGTCGTGACGTGCAAAATCGTCGTCTATCACGCGTGTGCGCCATGAAATAACGAAAATAACGAGTTTCGGTGCCATTGACACGCTTATAGACTAGTCGTACAGCAGCTGCAGGTATCTTCGCACGGCTTCGTCAGACAATCAAAGGTCAAGTCGAATACACGAAATTGGTTAGATCCCTGAGCAGGCGAGGCCCCAGGGGCCGCGGCCAACGACGTGGCTGGCTGGTTGGCTAGGACGCTCGTGCCTTTCACCCACAGAAAGCGCCGATGAGGACCCTAGCAAGACGCAGCCTTTCTCGTTGTATTCCTGCCTGCTACGCCACTCCTGATCACTGTCAGCCCTCCTTCCGTTCCGTCCTGGCTGTCGGAAACGCTACTACTCAAGTGGTCGTCGCACCGGTGTTGCCTTTTGGTCCGGACCGCCGATGGAACAAGCGGAAATCATTTTAGCTATTTAGTCAGCTGGTCGTCCTGCGCATGAATTATCCCCCCGGCTTCTGATGCCATGGCTAGCAGCCAGTGCTGCAGCGTCAGCCTTAGCCACGACTCCCGCGTTGTTCGCGAGCCAGAGACTCAAGCTTATGGTGACGGCCCGGGCAGTTTGACTTCTCATCCTGAGAACTTCGCTAGTGTCAGAGCCTCAAGCGTATGCTCTGACAGCATGGCGTCGGACAGCCCACCACCTCTCGAGACATCGCCAGGAGACCTCCCACGCCCCATTGCATCTAGCACACCCTCACTCGTCGGCTTGGCGGTAACCATGTCGCACTCCCTTTCGCCCCTGCGGACAGCGCTGTCGACATCTGATTCTTCAGAGCTCAGGCCAATAGACGGAGACACGCCTAGTGGCCAATCAGATCTTGGCACGGAATGGACTGTTCCCGAGATAGCTGAACAGCTTCACCAGTTTCTCCAGGAGGTTAAAGATGACCATTCCAACCTGACGGCCTACATTATAAAGTCCACAGAAGCTACCGAATGGCGCATTTCCCACGGCCCAAATCTCTTCGCTAACATAAAGTCGGCTCCTGTTCCCGAGAGAAAAGGGCTGACAATGAAGGTTAAGTTCAAGGCAAGTCTAGCTATCTCTTTGCATACTATGCCCTGTGAATATTTGTTTATGCTTCGTACAGCAATACTTCAAAACCAAGAAAGACCAGAAGGAGAACCATCATGTCATACGCATCAAGACAAACAAGGACCGCGTCCCCAGCTACCGATTTCATCATGTCGGCATCAACAAGAACGTTCTCACCCCGAACACCATGCTCACCTTCGTGCCACATCTGCGAGACTTAGAGAGCTTTGAAGAGACCAAGTACATCTTATGGATTAAAGAACTCGAGGACATCGACCTCAAATCTGGCTTCAAGCCCATGAATCGCGAGGAGAAGCAGTCTCTAACCTATCAGACGGAACGTGCCGCCACAATATCCCTCTATCTGGAGACGTGGCTAGAAAACCTCATGATTCCTGGCTGTAATAAATCTGCTTTAATCAGTTATATGGCCCGTCGAGAGCCTGGTGATACCATCACGCCACAGAAAAAGACGAACACCCTCAAATCACGCCGTGAGGCGGACAAGAACGCTTCCATCGGTGCTGATACTGCTGCCCAAATGTTTACAGAGGCCTTTGAACTCGTGTTTAAAGACAGCCAGCCGCCCGAGAAGCAAGTTGACCTTAAAAAAGCCCTCTTATTACACGAGTCACTTGACAGCATCCTAGACTCCAAATCCATGGTCAAAGACGGGACCGGCGCCCAAATTGTCGATGAATATGAGTTGATGGAGTCCAACCTGGCCACGTACTGCATTTTGGGATGTCTTATCTGCTTCAGCCATTCATGCGACCATGGTGAATATGACAACAAAAACCTGAAGCGCACATTCTCTGTATCTTCTTGTTCACACCTCTCAGATGCTCTAAAGCGCCGTCGGCAAGGCGTCGTCAGCCATGACACCGTGCTTGCGCTTCCTTGTGGGCCAAATTGCTACCGCAGACCAACCTTGCCTCTGCCCCACACACAATCTCAGTCCCATGTTTGGTCTGATGATGAGGAGATTGTGCTTCGATCCATTTTCACAACAGCCTCACACGGGGCATTCAGGGGAGACGCGATTTGCCTGGCAGCCAAGTTTCTGAACCGGACCTGCCATGAAGCGCATGCGAAATTCCGTTCTCTCGCTGTCTCTCTGCCACAACCTACCCCACGAGAGCCGAGCAAGGTAAAAAACCTGTTGTGGTACGATCGCCGGAAGAAGGCGCTTCTAGGGGATTGGCAAGATCATACAGTCAGCCACGAACATCAACGACGAGAGGCGCTCGAGCCTTGTGCCCATGACGGGCCATGCACCCCACGCGTCTGTTCGTGTGTTAACGCCGGCCTCTTGTGCGAAAAGCATTGTGGCTGCTCAGTCGAGACTTGCGCCTACAAATTCACGGGCTGCGCTTGTCACTCACAAGGCAAGACGTGTCAGCAAAAACAGAAGGACAGGCCATGCATATGCATACAACTGAATCGC
>KN173733.1:379690-404337 GCA_000758425.1 Nilaparvata lugens yeast-like symbiont | reverse complement strand
CGCGCCGAACGGAGACGGAAGGTCAGGTGGCAAGGAAAGCTTCGAAACCTGAGCAGCAGAAGAAGGCTCCTGGCCGAATCAAGACGTCAAGGGAGACGCTTCCCCCGTTTGACGATGTGTACGCTTTCAGTCCAGCTAAGTGGACGGCGTTCAAGTCTCTCAAGCGCAGCAGACTACAGTCCGAGGAGAGGGTCGAAGGAGCGGCATGCCAATCGGCGGTGGCAGTAAAACCGGCCGGTCCGGTAGAGGTGAAAGCGGTGCAAGCGGGGAACCGCAGCCCCAGAAGCACGACACGCCTGCGTCGGAACACCAGAGCCTCGTCTAGCATACAACCGCCCAACCCAGAGATGGCTATTTGCGAGCCGCCCAAGAAGAAGGGCAAAAGAGGCGGAGCACGACCTGGAAGCGGGCGACCTAGGAAATATCCGCGACCAGCTCCGAAGCAAATGCAGACACCAAGAAAGAAACTGGAAGGGGTGCTAGTGACGGCGGTGCCTAGACTAAGTGTGCCAGCGTGACCGAAGACACCGCAGCCAGGTGTCGTCAATGAGGTCGAGGACAGTGACGATGCACGCGTCCGAGGGTCTAACGATACGTCGACTCGCAGGCCAGCAGCAGGGCACAGGGACGGACAGGCGGAAGATGAGGATGAGGACTAAGACGTGGTAGTGTACGGTGGAGGAACGAATGAGCGCCCAGAAACCGCCGACCGCCTGCAAAATTTCGAGAGGACGATATTTGGACTTGAATCTCCCAACCGAAGCTTTTTTTTCTACCGTTCAGCGTAGAGAATATTTCCAAGTATCTATTTAACAAATCATCTGGCTCTACAAAACTCTGTAACGCGATGCTCTTATAGACGTACACACACAAGCAGCGGCCTTGTAATTTCTGGGAAACCCTTTAGCTATACGCGTCATGTCCGTATCTACGTAAACTAGTGATCCGCGGAGCCTGGGTTAGTGCGAATAAGAGTGTGGGGACCGACTCGCTGGTGGCTGGCGAAGCTCACTTCCTTGTCAGGAACTAACTGGCACGAAAATAATACGTGCTAACTAACTGATGTGAGGGCGGCGCAGAAGGCACAGCCACATCGGATTAAATTTTGCGGTCAGCTTATCCTGCATTACCAACTTGATGGGGCTGATGACGTCTTGCGGCTCAGTTCTAATTACCAAGTGCTGCGCATCAAACGGCGCGGCAGCTTGCTGACTGAGCCATGCCTCGGTTTTCATCACGACAATAAGGCCACTACCATCTTCCCCGCGCCATCTTCTGTCATCTCAGTACCACCTCAATTTTTCGATGAGCCTGCTCTAGCCTGCTTCCACAAGATCATTGCCTTACCCGGCTTCTGAAAAGTTCGCACACTGTTCGTTGTTTGTAGCGTCGTCTTCTGTCGCTGCCGCCGTGACCATGACGCTCTACTACTCCCTCGTGGGTTGCCGCCGCCTCGGTCGCGCGGCACAGCTTGGTAGCCATAATTGCTGATTTTCTTTCGCGACTTCTTAGGTCTTTATGCTTCTCATGTGTGAAATGGGCCTGTTTATGTTGCTCATCGTTCCATTGCCCTTCAACGTCAAGCGGAAAATCTTCACGTGCGTAGTGACTGGTGCTCGTGCTGTTCCGACTGAGATGCTGTACTTACCAAATACAGCTTCATTTCGGAGAATCCCATTGTGGCCCAAGTGCAATATTGGATGAAGATCACTTTTGTTTTTATCCTCATTCTCTTTCTCGACAGCGTCAATCGTGTCTATCGCGTCCAGCTCGAGCTGCTGACTGCCACGGAGCAGACATCAAAGGGAGCGTACGTTGTCCAGATTCTTGGCCTCAAATTAAATTCTTTCTTAGCTTCCAATGCTCACTGTTGTGTCCGTAGTGCTACCGTCATGGGCCATGAACGTCTCGAGGTTCAGGCCCGCAAGTTCTACTCGCAGCGCAACATGTATCTCTGCGGCTTCACTTTGTTCTTGTCGCTCATCCTAAACCGCACCTATGTTATGATTCTTGAGGTGATGCGTCTGGAGGATCGACTTCGAACCTTCGAGGGCACCAAGAAAGATACCAAGGAAAGCGAAAAGCTTGCCATGGCCGGCAAGCCGGGCGAGCTCGCCTCGCTGAAGAAGGAACTTGAAAAGAAAGAGCAGGACCTGCAAACTTTGAAAAAGCAGAGCGCGCAGCTTCATAAGAGCTACGACGAGCTGAGCGACAAGTACGCCGCTCTGCAGAAAGATGACGAGGCGCGTAAGGAGAAGTAAAGAGCTATCATACCTAATAGAGGAGAGAAATCAGGAGAATCCGAACCGATCGAGACTCGTTAAAAGTGGAACTAGAAGTGGTCAGTCTGACTAAAAATGGAAGGAAAGGAAGCCATGGACAGAAAGGTGACCGATGAGGAGGATCGAGAAGCAAAAGGCGTATTCCTAGTGGCTAATTGCAGGCAACCAATTTTACCCGCCTCGATCAAGGGTCTGAGGAATGTCTCGGAACTGGAAGGCCTAAGGCTTATCATACTGGCTGGTGTGAGGACGGGAATGTAAGGAAGGATAATGGGTGTGCTCGCTCTGTATGCTGAGAGGCGTGGAAGTTTGGGTCTGGGGGGGACTGGGGGGAAAGTGAGCCAACAAGTTGATGGCGAGCGAGGCATTTGGTTGGCTTGAGCAACACAGTGATGGGAATAGGATACTCGCGCGTGAAGACTTTTAAGCTTGTATCTCGTATGCCATGCCTTCCGTGCCTATTGTCGGTTGCAAAACTGCAATTCGAGAAAGAAACTCGGGGTTCATTCGCCTGAGCTGGAGGGTGATGCATGCGCTCATTTTTCGTTCCGTATGGTGACGGACCCTTGCGCATCGCGACAGATATACGAAGACGGGTGGCCCAAGCTTCAAGGCCTGTCAAAGAAGCATATCGTCACGTGCTTGCGCAGTACCATCTCGAGGGACTAGCTGGTCGTACATCGGTTGAACATCTCAGCCGCAAGCGAATATACTATACATTGTCTATACTCGCGAGCGGCTGAATACCTTGTCATATCGATGCATTTATGGGTGGAAGATGCAATATCATGTTGTCGAGTCGAGAAGCTCCTGTGCGCAAAGGCGTACGCAGACACGTGCGCTGCCAAGCGCACCCGCAACGAGGGTGGCAGCAGTGGCTTGCACATTCTCTCGTATCGTACCAACATTTGTGTGAGCCCACAAAGATCACTCGGTAGGAAGACTCTGGGAGATGGACACGAAGCGAACCCTCTTCCTTTCTTCGCACCTCGCCTAGCCGTTCCCTCAATGGCGTTGCATATTGGCAGGCTCCTTATGAGCCGAAGGTCGCGCTGATACATGCGACAAAAGCCTAGTCTTACCTTATATCCTGCGCGTGCTCGATCAAATCTGGCTCTCGGTTTGCAACAAGAGACATGGCATAGCGCGCATCATAAGGATGCAAGTGATTGGTTACTTCCTCGACCCGCTTTGGAACCAAGACAACAAAAGATATATTATCTTTATGTGGTTGACTGTAGGTGTATATTGCGTGGCCTAAAAATTGGAATGTAAATGACATACGGTGCGACAGGGCGGACAGGGCGGCGGATGGACAGATGTAGCACTGCTTTCTTTTTTCGTTATTTTCTCCCGAACTAGCGAAATAATGTGCGAGACATTTGACGTATTTCCCTGCTCGCCACGGCGTGGCGGCGACAGTAAGTGATTGTTCATGCACGTAAGGCCGTGCGTGCCGGGTCCCCCCAGACGCAGGAGAGTCTGGTGAGCAAACGTGTGGGCGAGGCGATTTGGCGAAACGGGAGGCAGAAGAAGATGCGGCGGCTACGCGACACAAGGGAGCCACCCCATTGCAAGAAAAATGTTGGCGTGTGGAATTCCCTTGTGCCTCGATGCCCGTCCTCTCTTCCTCCCTTCCGCCCCTCGTCTCGTCACTCTCCTGTTCCCTTGGCCCTGCCCTAGGAAACTTGTTCATTATGGTGGGCTTTATCGTCTCTTGCGCGTGTGCATGTTTTTTTGACCAGCTGCCCGAGACAGCCAATACCGACCAACTCTCACCCGAAAATATTTGCAGCCTTTCGGGGCTGTTATATTTCGATAGCGTTAGTATTACATACATAATACTATGATTAACAGCCAAAAACTACGAGAAACCCATTGGTCCTCGACCCCAGCACAACACCACTCAAGGGGGGCCCTTCGGGGGGTACCGCACCGCTCGCCACCTCTCCCGAAAGCCTCTTCGACACCCGCCAGCGACACCGCTCGCCTAACCGACCCCCAAGCGACGGGTATGCTTATGGCACCCAACCATGTCAGGTTCTGCCCTCCGTGGTTTTCCTGGATTTCCACATTTCTCTACAGCGGACGCTAGATCGGCCGCTCGTGCCAACACCCATGATGAGACCCGGGCTACGGAGGGTGTGGAGGAGAATTCCGGTTGGGCAGTGGTGGTTTGGGGGGCTTAACGGGAGCTGACAACACTGCGCCTTTGTGCAGCGCTCCAGGCGCGTGGTGGCCGAGCTGCAAGATGGGTTCTCCGCGGATGGAAGAACGTTGGCTGGACCAGCTGGACAAGGCGGGGGCAATGGGGGAGCTCTGGGGGCGAGGCGCTACGGATTCAACATCTTTTTGTTGGCTTAGCTGAGGCCCAGTACCGCGGATGAGACGAGGTAGGTGAGCTGTAACACTCGCCGCCGGCCTCACCGGTGTAATGCCTCATCGGCGCTAGGCTAGAGCCCGGCACCTTAAAAGTCACACACACAGCCAATACTGAACGGATGCGGCCGCCCGGGGGGAGGGTGGGGGCCCGCACTGGGTCGGGATGCCAGCCGGAAAGGGATCGAGAGACAACAATATTAGCGAGGGACGATAGCCACAAGGGCGATGATGCGGGATAATCAACTCACCCACGCACACGCATACGCACACGCACAAACACACACATGCGCGCGGGACACTGGGCGCCCCGCTGCGTTTGACGGCTCGCCTTAATTGCGCCGACCAGTTGGTGCTTTTGAATTACCCGTAGGCACTACGCTCGTTCACGCGTGAACGAGCGTAGTGCCTACGGGTAATACTCATTTTGGTTTTTCCTTTTTCCTAGCTTCGGCCGTTCTCAGCTGCAGGGCTCCCCCCTTTTTCCACTCTTCCCACCGTCCGTCAGGCACTTACGATCCCGCCTCGCTGTTTCTGGACAACAGCCTCGCCGATACCGACTTTTAGTGACCGACACGTCGTCCACGATGCTGTGGGACGCAAATTCGTCAGCATCTCATGTCGATTTCGTAGAACTGATGCACGAAGCAGGGCGAACGAGAGAGCGAGAGAAGAGAAACTAGGCAGAGGCACAGGGGTACAGACGCTGCAGCTTCTTGTACCCCTTGTGCTCGTGTCCCCGGTCGTATTCCATGTTGGCCTGATGCATATTCGTGCTGCGATGGCCGATCCCACAAAGGCTGGCCGGCCTGACCGGACTGATGGACGCTTGGATGTCGGTCGAGCTTGCCTCTCGCTCCTTCGCAGGCCGTCAGGCGGCACATGCGGTTATACCAACCCCACCTGTACCTGCCTTCCTTACCTCTGTCCCGCCCCTCCCCCCAGACTTCCGTAAGTGCCGAGGCAGGGCACGGCAGGCACAGAGCAGGAGCCGCATTCGTGGTTCCTTCAATCTCGTGTCTCCCGCTCGTCGCCTCATTTCTCTCCCCTGTTCCTTCTCTTACTCTCGCCTACTCGTTCTCGGTCGGCTCTCTTGCCCATTCTTCCTCTTCAAGTCACTGATAAACGCGATTGATACCCACAACTGCTTGCCTTGCCTACTTGCCATCTAACCCTCCTTTCTAACCACCTTCACCACCAATTCTTCCCGCTCGTCTTGGCCCTCAGTCCGTTTCTAAGTCAGAAACGTGGAAACGTGCAGAAACCTCGTTAGATCCCATAATCGACATCCTCACCCTCGCCCTCGCTGATTCCACTGTCATCTACATTATTTGCAGCGTTTCCAACTTCTACCATCCACCCACCCAGCATCTAACTAGTATCCAGCATCCAGAAACAAAAAAACTAGCTATCCTCCTTGGCCATCATTTGTCCCAGTCAACCCAGCAGCATCAGTATCATCATTGCCTTGCCATCAGGATCTACTGTCCTGCGTTTCTTGAGTCGCCTCGCCAAGGCTACCCGTCGCACTCTGCAACAAACCGTCACTCTTCCTGGGCTCCACCAACGCCACCACCCGCGCGCTCGCCTCGCTCCTCTGATTCACAGATTTCCAATCCTTCTACTTTGTCTTAGAGACTTCGTGTCCCGATTCCCGTCCCTGTCTTCTGTCGCAGTGTTACTGGGTTTTTCTTGAAGACGGGATACCGCTCTTACCGATTGCCTCATGTTTAGGACTCGACTGCATCGCCCATCCGAACTGAACTATATGCTACGCCCCTTTCGCGATTCCACCAAGCTTTCCTCCGTATAATAAATTCTCCAAAGTTTCGTCTCTAACTTGAAACTCAATTTTCGGTTCTATCTGATCTTGTCACTGCCGGAAATGCTGGCATAACTGAACGGCCGTTGCGAACCCGAGCATCGATCTGGGCTGGGTTGCTTGCTCTTGATCGGTCACTTATATGACATAGCGATATGGACCCCTCAACGACTCTTGTCACTTTTTGTAAGTCCAAATCCCCCCCCATTTCATCTGGCATTTATCTCGTAAGTATTCTCAATTATCGCGCTTTTTCACAATTCTCTCCCTTGAGCCCCCCCTCGCCATCCCGCGTCTTTCTGCTAGAAGCACGAAGAATGGAAGAGGGAATGTAGGAAATCAACCGAAACAAACAGAAAATGGCACGTCTTTTGCAATCTCCAACCCTTTATTGGCTTTTTCAATCTCATAGCATCTTCATGCATGTGCTACTGCTTTTTCCCTTTTCCCTGCCTTAACCCAATGAAGCTTACGCACCACATCACGCGAGCCTCTTTGCCGCTGGTTTCCTAAGACACGCGCTATACTTATCTACGGCCGAGGCACGCGCACTCGCACCGTTCACTCCTTGCCCATTGTGTTATTGATATTCCATATGTCATGCTTCTGCGCCCAACGCAAGCTCCATACCGTGACTGTTCATGATTATTCTGTCTGACGCAAGCTGACCCTCTGTCTTTTCTCAGTCAGACGGAGCCCTCTGTTTATTCCGTTCAGCTACTTGGTTCTTGGGATAAGTTTTCGTCGTGCTACGTCATGAGTCGCGATGTTCACCGCGGCCGCGGCCACTGGAGAGGATGCTATTCTTTCAAGGGCATTATTTGCGACGACAGTGCCACTGCCGGTGCTCTCCGCAGGAATGGCGGCCTCAAAATGGGTGCTACCTACTATTACTATGTAAGGGCTCGTCATGTTCTCGACGAGAACTTTACTTGGCTTGTACTGACAATCCCTCTCGCATCTGCAGTACGAGCTTGACGGCTCCATCGAGACTTTTGACCCTACCGAACCCTCGACCACAGCCTGCCCCTATCTTCCTGGCCAGACAGTAAACACTCTGAGTGTTCCCGTCGAGTGTTCTTCGCGTCAGCGCAGGGCCTCTCAGAAACTTGCAAGACGAAAGCTTCAAGACGATGAACCCAAACGCAAAATTCATTACGCCACACCCGAGCCCAGCCTCGGCCGCCGAGACCACCACTCGCCGCCTCGCCTCGGCCTCGGATCTCGTCAACACTTTCCGCAACGCTCCTCCACCGTCAACACCCTCGTGGAAACGTTTCTTCACCCGTCGAACTGTCTCGAAATCGGTATTATGCATCTACATCTGATGAAGCCATGGAATACTCCATTCTTGATCCCAAGAGGGCACGGACCCCTTGTTCGATCGGCTATCGTTCAAGGAACTTGTCGCCGGACGCCTTGCGTAAATATCTCCGATGACAATTCAGCATCGTCCGACTTGGATTAAGGCCACACTTCGCCGACTTTATTCATCCCTGAGGACATTGTCGAGGAACTCGAGGACGAAGAGAACTTCGCCACCTCGACCGCGTCGGAGCACCAGCTCTACACCACCTACTTGTCACCGCCACCGTTTCAGCACTCTATCGTCGGATGCAGTGGCTCAGATTGCAGCTAATGTAAACCCCTTTAACTGCTCCGCGGACAAGCCGCTGGATAGACAACAGTCGCCATGCGAGGAGCGAACCTCAAGACCCACGGTTGCTTCCGCTTTGTCCAAGTTTGATACCTGTGTACCCATTCGGTGGTCCATTTCAGTCACTGCGTCGAGGATTCTGACGAGTCCCAACTTTCGATTGGTCGAGGATGAGCCGCCATCCTTTGATGAATCCAATGACGAGGATGGATGAAATTTGGTCAGGGAACATAGCGACAATTTTTCGCAACCGCCGTTACCCTCCGGCCGCCCTGTCAAGCGCCAGGCTTTCAAGGGCTATAGCCTGCCCCGCCAGGTCGATGGGGCCAAGGGCGTCAATTCGAGCGCGGCGACACCACACTGGCAGCATAAGGAATGGGTACCTGTACTTTGTTTGATACCCCACCTCTGGTTGTTCTGGCGCCATGCCCAGCCCCTCGAAAGTGATGGAATGCGACCCAATTATGAACGCGCAAAACGTATGTTAGTGCGGCAGTGGGGAGCCTCCCAAACCTTGAAGATTATGACTGAACGATGTTGCTTGAAACGCGTAATATAATGAACCCCCCTAGCAATCAAGATGCGCCGCGCCGTCATCAATTTCAGTTGAAAAGGCAAGTTTGGTCGCAGTGGATTATCGTTGATATATTGTCATATGTGGTGCCAGCGCAAGGCACGGGCTTTGGGGGTCACCTCAGCCTTTCTGTAAACTCAGGGGCCCGGCACCACGGCGTGGTGTTTGCAACACAGACGCTCCTTCCTTTTGGAGAAGGGTGCAAAAGTTCGGTCTCAAGGTCACGGAAGCTTTGGCGAGCCGAAGTCATGAGATTGATAATAGCCCACCTCGCCCTTTATGGCTTCGCATCACTATATACCGAAGGGGGAGAGCCTCTATCCCTCTCTCGCCTGGCGGTAGCATTTTTTGACTTTATCCTTTGGGTTGCGACCCGTGCCCGTGTTATAGAGCCCGAGTGGGCCGTTCGAAATCCCTGATGAGCTGTTGTTCATTATCATCGGTACGGGTTGGTGGAGGGGGTGGAGGGGGTGGAGAGGAGGAGCAGAGTACATATGTGTGCATGTACGTATAGCGAGGCCGGCTGGCTGTGCGGACAGTGGCGCGCCCATCGCGGGGCACCATGACCGGAGCCAGGCCGTCATCACGTCCCCGGGGCTTCTACATAGTCAGTGGCTCTGCATATGCTTCCCACGCAAGCGCCCTACGATACCAGTTCCTTGAAGGCGGGCGGGCTACCCCATTCTCCAACGCCGCGTTGTTAGGCTGGCGTCCGCCTCCCCTTCATCCCCCCTCCGCCTTCCTTCCTCGCCTCGCCTCCCGTTTTAATTGTCTTTCCAAGGGCAAGAGAGCAAGAGAAGAACCAGGAGGCTGGGAGGGCGATGCAAGCCCGGCTAATCTTCATGGTACTCTGTGGTCCATGACTGATACTCAGCCGGGCAAAGTTTATATGCAGTCACCCGTCCCTCGGCGGCGTCTGTTGCGGAGCTGTGGGTACGGGCCGCGATATCTGCCCGACCTCGGGAGGTGGTGGCGATGTGCAGGTGGCCGATTTAGACTCTGATATCGGGGCTTTGCTGGTCTCGGCCTTGGGCATCGGGTTCCCGGCGCGCATCCTTTCCTTGCGGACATCTTCGGGCTCCGGGCGGAGGAAGCGGTCGGGCACCCCGCGTGCGGCGTCGGCGCCGCTTCCGACCCAAGCGCCGAGAAGGCTGCTCCAGCGGTATGCGCCCTTGTGCAGGCGCTGAATCTCGCAGTAGGCGAAAACGTTGTGGTAGGGCAGGCCTGTCTTGGGGTCGCGGTAGCGAGCCGGCTGGTTGGTGATGACGCAGTGTGACGTCGGCGGCACTCCTATTGACGCGTTATTAAAGGGGCGCCGTCAAGACCGGACGCGACTTGAGGCAAGCCAGGGGAAAGGGTAAGGACAGAGGGGAGGATACCATACTGGAAAGTTTGTGCATCTTGCGACCAAAGAGAACCTGCGTCTGCACCGTCTTGTCGCGGATGAGATTCTGGTTGAAGTTTTGTAAAATGATGGCATTTCGCGCCGTCATCGAGCCGCGAGACGGTTCTGGCGGTTGAGTAAGGGATGGCACTTCCAAGACAGGATCGAAGTTCGTCGACGTCTGCATCGGTACGGGTGGTATGTTTGTCGGGAACTGGACCACCTGCGCGTTAGGGGCAGTCCCCGAATCCGGCTTGCGGCAGGGCCCGGCAACATGCTGCTGCGGCTTCACAACCTGTGCGGCAGGCGGCGGCTCGCGATGATGTGGCGATGTGTTGGGGGGCGCCAGCACGCCGGATTTGGGGACATTAGTCGACTTTCTCGTGCCGACGTCCATGCCGGCTGGCCGAGCAAGTACCGGGGCGGCGAGGACGCTCGAGGTCCCCAATTCCTGGGGCTTGGCAGGGCTCATGGCAGCCTTGATCCTATGACTCTCCAGCAGAGCAGCCGAGGTCGGTACCGACAAGTGTGAAGGGGCAAGGGGAGGCGGAGGAGGCTTCGCCATCAGATGGCTGCTTTCCTCCTGGTTTGAGACCCTCGATAACGGCTGTGAGGCGGACTGAGGCGTACCTAAAGGCTGCTCTGAGGCGTTTGCGGCCTCAACGTCCGTCAGAACAGACTCAACCGCTGTTCCCACGCCGACAGCCGACGTGCTTTCTTCGAGCTGAGCATCTACCCCTGGCTTGAGTGCGAAGGTCGCGTCTGTAGTAGGCAGAGGCTTCTCGTCACAGCTTGGCAGCTTGGCCGGCGCTGAAATATTCTTCCCAGTATGGGTCTCACATCCCCCTTCCGCATCTTTTTCGCCCGCCTCGAACTTGGAAAGGGTCTCAATCCTGACTTTCTTCCTCTTAGCCTTGATCTCGACCAGGGTGACATGGCGTTCCAGTGGCTCCTTCCATTCCCTGACACCACTCCAAAAGGTGATGACAGGTCCCTTGAGTGTTCTGACGTTGAGGGCCGCCAATTTGGCTAGCCTCTCTGCCTCTCGTTGCTTTTCGGACTCTTCCCAGCGATCTAGGCTCTTGCTGTTGCGCTTCTCAACGGTAGTGGCTTCGGCCAGACGCTGCTCCTGGGTCATGGGCGGCTTCTTCGAGGCTTCGACTTTGGCAGCCTTCTTCTGCATCTGCGCCAGCTGCTTGAGCCGGCGAGCCTCGCGCTCGAAAATATTCTGCTGCAGTTGTTCCTTGGACATACGCGTTGTCTGGCGCGAGGAGGCGCGAGTTGGTAGGCCGGTGGGCATGGACAGCCATGATAGTCGCTCCGACTTCTTGTGGGTCTGCGGCGCCGGCGTATTGGCGTTGATTCGCACTTTCTTCCTGAACTTTGCGGTTACGGCATCACGAGCCGCTCGTTTGCGCTGATCGGCGCGCCGTTGCTTGGCCTCGCTCTCAAGCTCCTTCTCGCCTTCAAGGTCGTCGTGGTTGGCGCCGAGGTCCTCTTCATCGTCAGACGACGAATCCATCTGGACGTCAGAGGCGGCCTCTCCGGCGTCAGAGAAGCCTTGGTCATTCTCGTCTTCGGCGAAAAGGAGCTCGAGATCCGAATCAGGCTCCTCATTAGCCAGCACGGCCTTCATGCGGTTTCCAGCGGTGGATCGTCGCTGGCGTGCCGTTGCCAGCCATTCCGTGGGCTGAACCTCCGCATCCGTATCTGCTTCCGCGAAGCTGGCCGTTTTTTGGAATCAGGGCCAGAATCAGAGTCGGGGTCGGAGTCGGAGTCGGAGTCGGAGTCAATGGGCGGCAAGTCGGAAAGCCACCAGGCGCCTGGTCTAGCTGCTTTCGATCTGGAGTCCATGACCTGGGCGATGGGAGAAGGGTCGGTTGCACAGTTTTTCGCTGCCATGGAAGGTAGGTGGGGGAGCGAAGGCGTGAGGCGTGAGGCGTTAGGCGTGAAGCAAGCGCGTTGCCTCTCGAGATGGCGTCAGGCTTGGACGTGAGGCTGCGCGGCCGACGCGACAAAGCTCTCACGAGCCCGAGGCGGCTTTTGACACGCCGCCGTCACGCCTGCCTTTGTAAGGGACGTGATATGCTTGTACTCACGGCTTATCTGAATGTACCCAATGGTCTTTAGATGGGGCCACAGCAGGCCAGCCCAGCGTTATTTCCTGGCAGGTCATTCCCGTTCCTTTGATTCTCAGCTTTGCCGCTATGCCTATCCCCTTCTTGTTCCACGTTATCGAGCACGGCCCTACCGACTGGTTGCGCGACAACCGCTGGCTGATCTTCTATGCCTCCTTGACAATTTCTTTCCTTGTTACTCTCAAGAAATGGACGTCTGGTCTCTTAAACGCGGCTGAAAGGCCGCTTCACGGCAAGGTTGTGCTCTTCACAGGCGGGACATCGGGTGTTGGCGCTGTGGCTGCTCAAGAGCTCGCCGCCCGAGGCGCACAGCTCGTCCTCCTCACGCGCACTCCAGCGTCCGACCCATTTCTTATCGAATTCATCCAAGACATGCGCCAAAATACGGGAAATAACCTGATTTTCGCTGAGCAGGTAGACCTCGCCAGCCTGCACAGCATCCGCAAGTTTGCGACTAGATGGATCGATAATGCGACCCCTCGCAGGCTCGACATGATTGTCCTCTGCGCTGCTTCCCTGACGCCGCCCGGTGGAAAAAGAGTGGAGACGGAGGAAGGCATAGAGGAGACTTGGATGATCAATTTTCTTGCCAACTTCCATCTTCTCGCTATATTGAGCCCGGCCATCAAGGCACAGCCCGTCGACCGCGAAGTACGCGTCATCATCACCACATGCTTCGTCGTACATTTCTCGATGCCTATAAGCGCCCAGATCAGCTACCAAGTGAACGCGCGCGTCATATTCGTCGACCCTGGTCTGAGCCGCACACCTGGTACTCGGCGCTGGCTCACCCGTGGCTCTCTGTTCGGTCTGGCACTGTACTTGGCAGCCTACTTGGTGCCATGGTTCCTGCTCAAGTCACCTTATCGGGCCTCTCAGTCCATCTTACACGCAGCCATGGAGTCGCGACTGGGTCGAGGTAGCGGCGGCAAGCTTATCAAAGAATGTATGGAAGTTGACTTCGCGCGCAGCGAAGTCAAGAACGCCGATGTGTCGAAGAAGCTTTGGGAAGAGAGCGATGCGCTGATTGAGAGAACCGAGAAGGCACAGGCCAAGAAACGGGCTGCGAGGAAAGCCGAAGAACAGAGACTAAGCGAAGAGGAGGAGCAGAGAAGGAAGATGGAAGAGGTTGAGGGTTTGGTTGAAACAATTAGAAAGGGTAAGAAGAAACTTTGAAAAATCCTCGAGCTGGGTCAGAGAAGAGTCTCAAGAGCAAAGAGCGACATGACATGCATGAAATCATGCCGCCATGCCTCAAACGCCAACCTTTACGACATGTTGTCTAGGCATACTTGATCAACTTCTTCCGGCCCGCAGCTGAATGCGCAAGAGCTGTGAACCACCTTGCGAACACATGAAAGCTTGTCAAATGAGTAGCTAAGCCAAGAAATCCCATCGACCAAAGACGGCTAACCCAAGTGATGGTTGACTCGGGGAGAAGCTCATCGGCGAAGACTGCCGGATCATGTCTCCAGTTGCTATGGGCTAACCTAAGGCATACTGATGAAGGGGATCTACTTGTATACAAGCGAAATCCATCATACCTGATACACAAATCGGGACAGAGACGATGCCGTTTGATGTCAAAAGAAAACCAAGAAGAAAACTCTTGCCATGACTGGACACAAGTCTTGTCCTTCGACCAACAGACAGAAGGCTACGACATTTTCAGTTCCCAGAGGCAAAGGATTGGAAATTACAAACTCAATCATCCAATCAATCTGAATACTATGGAATCCCCGGATCCCCGGAACCTGAAGTAATGTTGGCCGGCTTTGAAGATAAAAAAGCAGTCATCTAATACCAGACAATCACCACAAGAGGAACAGATAGTGAGTCCCGACAATACGCCAAAAAACCAGCCACCAGAATCGCGACATCGGCAAGAACAAGACACTTAGGACTCAGAGACCATATGCCGTGAAAGCCAAAAGCTTTGAAGCCCAAGAACAGACGCCTACTGAAAAAAGTACCAGGATTGTGCAGCTGGAGGAGGAAGTGGCCCGGTATTACGGATTCGCTCATCCACTCACCCCACCTCGTGAACCAACACTCTACATAGAATTAGACCCTCCAAAGGTACGAAGTAATACAGCACCTGTAAAAATGTCTGGTGACAACCTCGCCTTTTCGTGTCGCGAAATGCTTTTTCCACAATGCATCGCGAGAGATCTTTTATTTTTCCAATTTTCTATTGCAGCTATTAAGCGCCTCTCCTAAGATCTATGGATAAGATTACTAAATCTATTGATAATCTGAGAACCACAGAATCCAACTCCAAAGAAACAGGGCCAACAGAAACGAACACCGAAGAAATTTCACGATGAGTACATATCTTAAGAAGCTCAAGTACCCCAATGAGCCGGCGACGTTCACACCTATGAGGCCTACTCCATAGGCCTCTCCCTCACGCATAAACGCGACACAAACAGTGAAGCGGTTGCCATAACCACTGCTGACTATGACCCTCCCAAAACCCGGAAGCCTCTAGTCACTCCATGGCTAGAGGCGCAAGACGACCCCGCCGAAACTGCCAGGCTGCAAAACCTCAACCCACCAGCGGAGCCCTGGTCATTCCAACGCTTTGTTGCTCATTTGGACGACTGCTTCCTGAACAAGAACGCAAAGCACAAATAATCATATATCTATACCACCATCCCCATTCCTCATGAGCTCTTTTTCTGCCTTTCTCATAGAAGTCGCTAGATTTATAAGCCTTTCGAGTACCTGTTCGACCATTTCGTCACGGCTATTCTTTGACATCTGGATGCAGAGAGGAAAGAAGAGGAAAACGATTCCTAACCCGAACAGACGATTTACGACTCTCGGTGACGCTTTGGCATCGGAGGAAGTTAATCCCCAAAATAGGAGCCAAGCAATGCTCAAGGCCCTGAATTCTAACACCTACGGACCAGAGGTAGAAGAGGCGGAGACAGCTTCAGTGATCGAGGCAGGGGTGGCACCTAAGGCCCCTCTCGTCACGACCAGATGTGGGAGAACAGTAAAAGAGCGTCGGTATAGATAGAAGTATCTATTTCCCTTTGGAATGATATGATTTTTCACTTCTTATAGTTGGGTAATGATAAGTGGTCAGCTGGTCGGCTGCTCGACGAACAGGATGTGCCCGTCACGATGGACTCTACGCCAGGGGAAGAACTGCCTGTTGGGAGTATAGCCCAATGTTTTTTTCTTTCTCGTAATATGGTTGCTCCAAAGGGCGTATGAACTTGCAAGCTGGACCCGCCTGGTTCGGGTAAAGCATCCATTGTCCAGTCTGAGTAACCTACCCCTAGTTTCCTCTCCCAATGACGACTCACTGCCATGCGCATCACACGACCATGGGCTAAGCAACATATCGAGATGCCAAAAGCCGTCGAATAGAACGCCGCCTGGGAAGAAGCCGACCTCCAAAGGGTCAACGTCAGGGTTATTTGTCGGCCAGGGCAGCCCAAGCCAACGTGGGCTAGCAAGGGGGCTCTATCAGAATTCTGTTCCGACATCAAAGGTTTATGGACGGATTTAAAGTTATATCTCGCTCAACGAGAAGAACTGCCGATACCGTCCGCATCGTCTGTCACAAAACAAAAAAAAGTGCTGCAAAAAAGTAACTCGGTGAATCGCGCAACTTGTATTCGTCGAACTTGTTATCTGGGCAGACCACTTTTTCCTCTATCTTACACACCATTACTTAGTCTCATTGCCATTTTCCACGCACACAAGTCGACGGCTGTCGTCCACAAAGAGGTCGAGTTTTAATCGGAATCCGAGAACAAGTCTGTTCATGGCATGCGTGGTAAGTCATAGTTTCCGCAAGATAAGCTTCTGATCAATATCCTGAGCCAACCCACGAGGGGTGAACCTACATCCTGAGACATAGGATCATCACAGTCCCGGGATTGCGCAAGTAGCACGGCTTTGTGTATGTCGATGCCGGCCTGTGACTCAAGATGTCGACTGCGCTTCTTTATCCCACTCTCGAGCTCGTCCAGCTCGGCACGGCTGGAATCGAGCTTTGCCATGGTCACAATCCACTGGATGATCATGTCTTCCTTCACCTTGTATAAATGATTCAGTTTCGCGTCTATAGTATCTCGCAGTTCAGTCAGTGTTTCAACACGCGGCTCGTCTTCGAGAATCCACAACAAGGTCACGGCGCGATGAACCAAGTGCTGGAAGGTACCGGCAGAAACCAGAACACGCTCGACGGCAAACTGACGAATTCCGGCGATGAATACCAGATCCACAGGCTTCGTGTTGGCGAATTCATTGCGATTATTGAAAAGCGCGGTCCAGCGCTACAGCTCGACGGCCTCGGCACTGTCTCAGCCGCAGTCGCTAAGGATTTCGGGGCAGTTTTTCTTGCCATATTCGAAGCAGGCCTTTTCAAGCTCTGACTGGAGGAAAACGAGCGCCTTGTACTGCGCCTTGCGAGGTACGTAGGTCAAAAAATTGACGAGCTCTCAAAACGACCAGAACTGGCCGTCGTCGGTTCCACGCGGGTCGTGAGCCACGGAATGAGTCGTGGCCTCCCAGATCTCCGACTCTTCTCGGGCGCTTCCGTCTCGTGTACAAATCTGACGCAGAGCTGATTCCATGACGACTACAAGCTGTGCCTCCATCGTGCTAGCGGAAGAGTCCAGGCGATTAGCCGGTAGGTGATGATTTTCAAGGAACAAGCGAGAGCAGAGAGGAAGTGCTTTGATCAACAGCCGAGAAATATGGAAGAGAGGAGACGGGTGACGGGCGAGGGGGGCCAGCAGAGTTGTGAGGGCTAAAAGAAAGCTGAAAAACATGGGCACGCGTCAGGTGGCCAGGTCAAGCTTATTTCTGCCTGATCTTTCCGGCCGCTGCCTGTTGCTAGGCGACATCGAGCCGTCACAGCTGCCTGGAAACACTTGCTAGGTCGGTGCCCGGCCGACAGGCCATGTCCATAGGCAAGTCATCCGAGTGGTCGTCTTTTGTCTACGAATTCGCAACAGAGCTCCGTGAATCTGTGCCCTGGAAGAGAGGGGAGGGGGCTCTCAAGCTGGACATCAAGGCAGATAAAGTGGCAATTGCTGGACTCTACGATACTGCTTTCCGCGTAGACTGAACAGATCAGCGGCGAAGATTTTTCTGGCGTTTATGAACCGAAATGATGGCTGGCAATGGCCCCGTACTAGATGGCTTGAGAGGCCGCTATTGACAGCAAGACTGGCTAAAGTACTATTCACGTTCAAAGGTGCTCCCGTCTGTTGAATGCTGGCAACTCGTCGGCTCATACAATCGAGGCATCTGAGTAGAGACGATATAAAAGTACGCCTAAGACGCCTTTTTTCTTGCCGAAGCCAGCTCCGATGATCTTGGACGATGCACAAAGACAAGAAGGGCAGCAAAAGACTCATGTCAGTACGTGGAAGTCGGTGCTGGCAAGTTTCTGAGGCTATCGCCCAAAATCATCTTGGCGGCAAAGGACTCGTTTTGATGAAGAGCGCTTTACACCTGATATTAGGCAGTTCGTAACTCATCTCAGAGGGCGATTGAGATGATTCCCGTCGAGAGTACACAAATGCGTCTTTTCCCACTCGTGATTCAAGGTTGGTTGATATATTGTCGTATCGGGTTCTGGCCCTGCACTCCTTGAGGAACATGACGCGTATGAAGGTATCTAGAATACAAGACCCCCAATCCGCAATGACGCCTACATAGTGCCCGACTTCCTTCCACGATACACGCCAGTCCTCAGGTTAGCTGGGTAGAGGCGTATTTGTCATGACGAGCATGAACTGAGGGAAAAACCTCTTCAAGGTTGCTGCAACCAAGGATCGATCTGATTAGTCCACGTCACATGGCTGGCACGTGGGCGTTTTTTCCATCACCATGGCTATCGCCACTTTCTCATGTATGAGTATTTGAAGGCATGCAGCATTTCTCTTCAACTTTCCAGGCATGGACAGCACTTCGGAAGGCCTACTCGACAACGCTCGAGACGCCCTCGCTCGGAAACGGCGCTCTCTGCGAGGAACAGGCTTTGCGGCAGCGGCTGCGTTGGACGGAAATGACTCTAGGAAACTTCGCGACAGATCAGGCAAATGATGCAACTTGATGGCAGAGGTCTTTCGGCGGTGCTTCGCCAAAACCAGACCGGGAATTCGGCACGCGGATGATGACTAGTAAGCGTTGGCTTAAAGGGTAAGGAGCTGTTGCCGGGGCTAGTATCGGTTTGTTCATGGAAAGGCTCGTGGCGTGGAACAAACGCATGACTTTAGAGGCAAGGCTTAACGGCCGAGCCAATGCCACCCTTTAGCATAGTCATCAGTCCTTGATGGCCTCAGCACGGGCCTCTTTAGACGCGAGCCCGGTTGAGGATAAAAGGGCCCGGCGGCCGTCCGCCAGAGATGAGCAGGCAAGCCAAGGCATAGCAGAGGCACAAGCGTCTTGATCGGCTCGAATCTACCCGACTACGTCTACAATTATACACCTCTACACGCAAGAACTCTCCGCGAAGGCTTTTCGAGCATGGCCGGCTACGGGGCGAGGCTATTCCAGCCACTCAAAGTCGGGCGGGTGGCGCTGCAGCACCGCATCGCGCTGGCACCCATGACGCGCCTGAGGGCCGACGCCGACCACGTGCCGCTGCCGATGACGGCGGAATACTACGGGCAGCGCACGGCGGTGCCGGGAACGCTGGCGGTGACGGAGGCAACGGCCATTACGCCTCGGGCGGCCGGGCAGGACAACACGCCGGACATCTACTCGGCGGCGCAGATTGCGGCATGGACCAATGTGACCGAGGCTGTCCACGCCAACTGGTCGTCCATCTTCCTGCAGCTCTGGGCCATGGGCCGTGCCGCGTCGCCCGAGTCGTTGGTCAAGGACGGACCCTACGATCTGGTGTCGGCGGGTAACCTGCCGCTGGCCGAGGGCGCAGCCACGCCGCGGCCGCTTCGCGAGGCCGAGATCGCCGGCTACATTGACGACTTCGCGCAGGCGGCACGCAACGCGATGGAAGCCGGCTTCGACGGCGTCGAGATTCATGGCGCCAACGGCTATCTGGTCGACCAGTTCCTGCAGGACCTGTCCAACAACCGCTCCGATGGCTGGGGCGGTAGTGTCGAAGCGCGCGCGCGCTTCCCGCTCGAGGTGACGCGCGCCGTGGCCGCGGCCTTGGGCGCCGACCGCACGGCACTGCGCCTCAGCCCGTGGTCCAACTACCAGGGCATGGGCATGGCCGACCTGCAGCCGCAGTTCCGCTGCCTGGCCGAGCAGCTCCGCGGCCTGGGGCTGGCCTATGTCCACCTGGTCGAGTCGTCCGACCACCAGGCCCGGGCCGAACGGGGCGACGCCGACAGCCGCGATGCCGAGAGCCTGCGCTTCTTCGTCGACGCCTATTGTCGTGCATCGCCGCTGCTCGTCGCCAACGGTTACACGCCTGCGCTGGCGCACACGGCGGTTGAGAAACGCTACGAGGGTCATGACGTAGTCGTCTTCGGTCGCCACTTCATCTCGACGCCCGACCTGCCCTTCCGCATCCGGCACGGTGCCAGGAAGGCTTGGCGGAGGCGGCATAGCGGCGCCGTGGGCGCGCATCATCGACTCGGCCAAGCCCGGAGCTCCCGTTCTCTATGCTTGCAGGCCCATGTCCGGCACTATCTTGATTAGTGGATGGCCGTGCGATTTCAAGACCGCTGGAAAAAGACTTGGCCGCCTGACCATGGGTAGGGCATGCCGGCCCTCCGGATGCCTTCGGGATCCAAAGTGCGCACGACAGTACATCTCTTTTCCCTAAACGTCTTGGCAGCCCTCGAGAGATGCAACAAGGGTCAAGTAAGAGCGTGCTCTACTCGTCTGACAGACGCCGGTGTCAAGGGCCAGGAACGACCGTATAGCAGCAGATCCTAAAAATAATCGGCCAACCGGCGCCAAAGTTGATGACTGCCGCTTGCATCGCTGCGTATTTTGTCGTGCATTCGTAGACCAGCGACGACTGCCTTTCACGGTTTAAGAAGGGATTGTCTGATTTACCTCGTACGGGCTCTCGTCTCCACGAAAAGTGAGGTCAATAGTGACTAACGTCGCCGATCGTCGGTCACGTGAAAACGCGAGACAGCCACATCAACATCAAGAACAAGAAATTCCGCCTTGGCTTCCGGCATCGCGGCACACGACGCAAAGTGAGGTCAGCCATAATGCGAATGCGGGCACACAAGTCTTTCTTCGGTTTGACTGGGTGATGTAGCGCGCTGCGCCACTCTTGTGCCACAGTTGGTCAACTTTCCGTGGGGGAATAATATAGAAAAGAGTCCGTGAGTAACAGACAAAGCCCTTTTTAAAGAATCAAGTCGAAAGATTTCGACCAATCCGCCTATTTTCCACCGATGGCGTGACATGGCGACCTTGCACACACTGACCCCTTCCTTGTGGCTAATACGGTACATAGTCACCACGTCGCACCAATGGCACGCTAGAGATCGCGGCAGGGGTGTCGGTCTTGCAGTATCAATGACACGCGTATTATTGCGCTCAAACGCGTTTCCCTCGCACCTTCCGCCGTGAAAGCGTGTTGCCCTGGGTGCGGTTCCGGTATCCGGAGCGCCGGGCCAACTGCCTGAATGCTCTCTTTGCGGCTTAGACAAAGCCCTCGCTCGGCCCACCCAGCTCCTATTCAGCGCTAACCACCTTTTCCTCTCCTATCTCTTTCTCCTCTGAGGAATTCGATCACAATCATCACCATGACCTGGGGAGCCGCGTTCTACTGAAAAAATAACAGCCCAACTTATGCGGTGATTTCACAGCTGGCTGGGCCGTTGCGCAGTCATTACGGGGCACGGCGTAAGGGTACGAGAAAAACAATTATCTACTGTATTCTGTCTGCGCTAGAAAAAATGTCCAACTGTCTCACAATTTCGGCAAGTCGAAAGACCCTTGAATATCCTCAAGACCGCGAGGCGGTGCCCCGTGGTTAACGTGAACAGATGAGGTCAACAAGACAAAACCGTTAGCGTCTCTGCAACTTGAACACCAAGCATAGACACTTCATTGAGGCTGCCGAGAGCTGCCAGACGCATCAATAAAAACCAAGGGCTGTCGGTCTTGGCTTGACCTGCTACCAAACGGGAGATCTACGTCGTGAAGATCCAACAAGTGCTCACCGTGCCTAGGCTTGTTCGAGCTGCCGACAAGCAAGCCAGGTTGGTGTGACTTCGGAGCGATGCTGAGCTTGCGCGTGGACTGGCGCTTCGGAGGAACTTGACCAGCCTCTACGGGCCCAAGGACAAAGAAGTCGTCGACTCGATCAGTGCCAGGGCTGGGGTCGGTCGTTGAGTCTTTACGAAACGCGGACTGTTTGAAGAGTCAGCGGCTTCGAACTCGACACAGACACTCCTGGCTCCCCATTCACTAGGTCGCAGCCTGCGCCGCTGTATCCATTGGCCTTGTACCGACGCCGCGCGTCGCCGACACGACCTTAAACATTACAAACAAGCCGACGCCGCACAAATCGCTTTTGAGGCCGCCGGACGACGCTTGTACTCGACTCAGGTCATCAGCCCTCCAATGTCGCGCCGGCCTCTGCTCCCATCGCAGAAGCTCAGTCACCGACTCGAGACCGAGGCTCTGTGAGCTATCACTGCTTGGGCCCTGCGTCCTGCGTGTTGACGCATGGGTCGGCGCCAGACACCTCCATCAGCACAATATCGTCTTGTGTGTCGCGAAACGGGAACCCATCTGGCCTCGCCGCTTTCGTTCTCTGCCCCAGTATGGGCGAGAGCGGATGAACAAAAACCATTTCATGAGCCATCGATGGCGATGCGACTGTTTGCGCTGATTGGAGTGGCGAGAGGCCACGGCCGCGCAATCTTCAAGCCGCGCCTGGCGCGCGTGATGAAAGGAAGCTCAGGTTGACGCTCTGCATGATTTGACCAAAAAGCCGTCATGTATTGATACCAGCTCACCGTCGCAAGCTGCCAGGGATGGCTACCTTAAGGGAGAAGGGGGCTACTGTCACCCTTCACAGCTACCGGGCCTTGCTAGGCTGCCGTTTGTCGTCTGACCTCGTCTCTCGCCGGCGTGTTCGAGTGCACCGGGTCCGCCCTAGCATGAACCCCCGGGCCCGCACGCATGGCCGTCTTCCCAACCCAAAAAGAGGCTGTGCCGATTGACTCTGTCAAGGTAGCGCGGCATTGCGATGCATGGAGCTGTTGCTATTCCTGCCAAGCTATCCTCGTTTAATGACCTCGACTCGACGTCACGCTCATGCTTGTTCCTGGCTGGTCCCTCTTCCATCATGCTCTTTTGCCCCTGAATGGAAACTTATTCCTATTCGTAAGTCTAAGTGGTGCCCAGCCTCCTTCTATATAAAATCATGAGATGGCCGCTGAAGCAAATGACATTGACTGCATCTGTCACTCCTTCGTTCCTATTGTTTGAGCATATCTGTTTAGATTTGTGAAATCCACCATCTTGTTCTGTATATCAGTTTCGCCTCTCGTTGCTCGGCCCTTGCCCTTTGGATCCTTTCTCCCCCCTCCTTTCTCTCTATTCATCGGTATCATTTGCGATACTCGCTGCTGTCATGAAGAGCCAGCTTTTCCTCTCCATCGCGGCCTTGCACTCGGCCGTCTCGGCCCTGCCTCAAGGCACCTTAACGCCCCTTGGTCAAGGCAACACGTCACCTTCAGTCAAGGGCGCCTCCTCACCCTTCCAGACCGCTGGGATGCTCCAGAACAAAGCTGCTCCCATCGCCGTCAACGCCGCTGTTGCGGGCATCCCGCCAGAATCCTCCACAGTAGCCCCCAATGACGCTTACAAGAACGGAGCACCAACCGTGGTCCCCAACTCCGCCGGTGCCTCTAACACGATTCAAACGACGCGCTCCCCTTCCCTACCGGCAGCACGACAGAAACCTCCAAAGGAGACTCCAATGAAGCCTCCAAGAACGGAGCACCAACCGCGGTCCCCAACTCCGCCGATGCTTCCAACGCGGGTCAAACGACGCGCTCCCCTTCCTCTGCCGGCAGCCCATCTGGAGCCCCTACGAACGGAGCACCAATCGCGATATCCAGCTTAAATCAAACTGAACCTACGCTCTCCCCCACCGTAGGCAGATTGCCCGAAGTCGCCAAGGATGGAGCCAAGAATATCACCTCTTGCTAATACCGAGGTCAATACCGGTACCACGCTCGCCCCCCGTCCCCACCCCTGGTGCCACCGACGGCACCGCTGGAAACTCGACTCAGAAGCCCGACGGTAAGCCTATCGGTGTCAACGAGGCCGGCCCGCTCAGCGGTGACGGAGTTCGTGGAAGTGCAGCCTTTTGCCACCGAATTCGACAAAGTCATAGTGGGGAATTTCAATGGCACCAAGGAGGACAGCCAACAGGTCTTCAAGATGCTCCAAGACAGTCTCCACGCAAAAGATTGAGACCGAAAATCAAGCTTTTCAGTTCATAAGTGCTGTTGGCTGCGGCATGCAAAAGCTCCTTGGTCAGAACAGCCAAACGAATCCTGCCATGACCTACCAGATCATTCAGACCATGACTTCCCTCTGCTTCCCTCTCAATTCTGCCATGATTATCACCACAGCCATGACCGGTGCCGCAATTTCTGGCGAGGAGCCTAATGCTGTCGAGAAAATCGGCCAGGAAGTTAGAAAGATTGCGGCCGCTCCTCAGACTCCTCTGCAGGCCCCCAAGGATTCTCCCCAGGCTCCCCAGAACCCTCAGCAGGCTCCAAACAATGCTCCTGGGGCCAATATCTCCCCCCAGATCTCAAAAGACGTGATCGAGCGCTGTACCGGTGCGTGCGGCAAGCCTTAGTGCGGAGAGGCCCTTGGCGGCCTATTTTTGATGATGAATGCCTGCGTCTCAATGCAAAGTCTGCAGACCTGGATATTCGCCGTAGTCCCCGTCGGTATCCAGTCGCAAGAACAACTTCAACCCGGACTCTTAAGGGACTGTGCCCAGAAGATTCAAGCAATCGGCGGCAACGTCCAGCCGGATGCTATCAGCAAAGCAGTTAATGATGTTGTGGCGGGTTTGTCAGACAACATTATGGAGCAGATCAGCCGGCAGGTCAGCCAGAACTTTGAAACTGTTCGCAGTATACCTCCTCCGCCTGCTCCGGTCAACGTTCCCCAGCAGGCTCCCAAGTCGGCTCCTCAGGCGCCTACTCAGGCTCCCAAGCCCGCTGGTCCCCAGCCCCGAAAGACTTTTGCTAGAGTCAAGCACGGCAGAATTAAGCACCACGGAGGAGGAAAGCCGTCCACTCGGCTGGCCGAGGACTGCGGTGATGAGCGACGGCTCCCCGTGAGGTGGCCCACGAGGCCATGCCCGGCGACGGCCTGTTTGGTTCCGGTGAAATGCTTTTCGTCTTGATTGCGCGCAAGGAAAAAGAGCCACGAGAGATTGCCCTTTTCAGTGTAAACGTCACCTAA
>KN173733.1:318629-354109 GCA_000758425.1 Nilaparvata lugens yeast-like symbiont | reverse complement strand
GTCTTCACCCTTCAGTCCAACATTGCTGGCGAGGCTTCATCTGCCATGAAATGGGTCAAGAAATACGACAAGGGCGCGATTAAGGATGCGTACTTGGCCAACTCCAAAGCTGGCCGCGGTGTGGCTGTGTCTCCTTCGCCATCAGATCCCGCCAGCTTGGGCTCCCCCGACACAAATAGCAGTCTTATGGCCCACCCGACGAGCCCGCAAGTGCCGCCCAAAGATTCGCAGTTCGAGCCTTTGGCCTCGCCTACGACACCTCGCGGCTCCACTCAGTGCCCCACGACTGAGCCTGAACACGAACCTCCGCCGCTGTCGTCGATTAGCAAGATTGCGGACCCTGGCTCCATCGATAACTCGACTGCTGAGAGCACAGGACAAGAATCCGACTCCGTGTCTCCGCCTCTGCGCACTGAAGCCGCCACGGCAGATACCGGGCCAGTCACGTCCGGGCTAAAAATGTCGAGCTCCGAGAGGACCAAACTCCACAAAAACACGCAGCAAGGCACCAAGAGTAAGACTGGCGGCCTACGGAAGCTCAAGTTGTTCGGCCGCAAGAATCGCTCTTCCAAGCTACCGGAGAGTGCTTCGGCCGATCTGAACCACGTGCTACGACAGGAGGACCGGCCCGCGGAGCCGTTTGTACAGCAGACTCCAACCCCGGCCGCTACGCCTCCCCCTGTCGACAATAGCTTGCCTTCACCTCGAGAGCCCGAGACGCCGACCGAGACGCTGCCCCGGGAGCCCGCAACACCGCAGTCGATGGAACATTCGGAGTGTGGCCCCGAGACCGCCCACGAAGCGTCGAACGGCGAGGAGCTCTCACACATGGACACCCATGACGTCGCCGAGGCTCACCAAAAGTTTGCGCGCTTCAATCAAGGGCCGCTGACGGATCAGCCCGCGTTTGCCCCGGAAGACGATGATGACGAGAACGATACGATTCCACCACCGATTGCTCGCCACCCCCCGCCGTCAGATCAGAAGGCTCTCGAGGAGCTGAGCCACAGCGCCAGCCCAGGGGTGCAGGATCGCTGGGCACAGATCCGCAAGAATGCTGCACAGCGGGCCGCGACGCAAGGACGAGCCCGCACGCCTCACCCCCGGCAAACCAGCCGATGGCGACGACAACGTCAACGGAGAAGAGAGTAGGTGGCGGTTTCACCTTGATCGTGAACGCGGACTGTACGCTAACCGTGCATAGCAATCGAGTCCCGCGTCGCCCTTACCAAAGCCCGCGTGGCTGAACTGACAGGCAACATGGGCGATAGCAATGGTCCCCAGGTAGCGTCACGAGGACGTTAGAAACGAACGAGATTATGGCGAACATGGGCCGATGCATTTGCCCGGGATGAAAATAGCAATGGGCGATGGCCGTTGCTCTCCTTTCCAGCCTGAAAAACGACTGCATGTGTTACCGCCATCTAATGCCAGGCGATTCTCACAACGACGGATGAAGCCCATCTTGTCATATTGCGAATCCTTCGCCTTCTCGTTTGTCTTGGCTCACTTTCTAACTTGCGGATCCCCCCTTCATCACACACGCGTATATATGCTCCGCCTCCGCATTTCGATTTCCCCATGTCGATTAATTCAAAGCCACCTCACATGATACCACGATGCCGGATAATGGTCAGGGGGAACGAGCCTGCCCATCCGCCACTGCGCCCAAATCAGCGACATCCTAGCGCGCCCCCCCTCAACTCATCTTTTGATTCTAATTGGACATAGCTGCAGCAGGCGAGCTCGAGACTGGAGAGATGATACCACGGAATCGCAGGTCTTGAGTTTTTCCCTCACTCTTGCTTCATAACCCCTTCTTTTCGTCATAGTCGCGCCCGGTGATCTGGGTCGCTTCACTTGCTTGTTAGGGATTCTGTTGTTCTTTATTTTGCGATTTCGACAACGATTGTCTTTGTACGCCGGCTGCCTGCGTAGCACTTAGTATTTAGTTCAATTCTAGCCTTGTTATGGCAGCGATGAGGTAGGGCGGTCAGGCAAGGGGCTCGGAGCCTGAAAAGTCGCGCGAGACTGGCACTACTCTAGCCGAGCATCTGCTCATGGCTATAGCAGTCATGATGCATCGTGTTTGATGGCGTATTTGCGCAATCAAAAGACCGTGAGACGTACATAATGATACCCATCTGCCTGAGTGGCCGGCACGTGGACCTGGCAGAGGGTTTGCCTGGGAGATGAATTCACGGGTGGGCAGCGACAGCTCGTGTCACATCTACTGCTGCTGACTTTCCATTGGCCTAATTCGAGGTTATGGCGATTGCCTTGATACTCTCGACCCTCAGCGCAGTAGAAGGTGCGTCAGGAACGGCTGCTGCTCTGGGGTTCGATATGCTGCGCCGTGTCACCGGCCGGGGTGGCGGTCGAGGGCGTATCGACGTCGACGACGTTGAAATCATGGACGTTGCCGTCTTTGGCGAGCAGCAAGTCGTCCTTCTCGATGTCACGGGCAGGGGCACGAAAGCCGACGAAGCCGCAGCGGTGCAGGATCTCGCCGATGAGACCCGGGTAGCGCTGGTGGCCGCTGACGCGATCGCTGAGGTCGACGTTGACGAGGCCAGCGACGTCAGATACGGGTTGTAGGCCGGCGACGCCAAGCTCGAGGCTGTGCAGGCGGTAGACGAAGCTCAACAGCATGTCGTTTTCGGAGAAGATGTTGAAGATGGGGCCGGAGACGACGGTGCGGAGGGTACGCCAATGAGCAGATGAGGCTGGCGTGGCCGCGCCGACGAGGACGACGGCGGCGACGAGTCCAAACGCCTGGCGTTCGGCCAGCGTCTGCAGGCAGGCGTGGATGGCGGTGGCGCCGAGCGAGTAGCCGACCAGAGTGACAGGGCGCTCGCCCTGGACGCGGTTGGCGAGCGCGTCGGCAAGCAGGCGGCCAGCCATGCGTGAGCGGTTGCGCGCGCGACTGAAGGGGTTATCAACGTTGGACGCGGCCGTGAGGAGCTGAATGGGCCACAGGGCGGCGAGCAGCGTCGCGAGCGCCGTGCGCTTCAGCACCTCAACCTTGAGCGTCTTCCATGCAAACGAGTGCACCAGGTCCCGCAGGGCTGTCCCGAGCGCCAGAAGCGTCTTCATCTCGTATCGCAGGGAAAAAACTTCACTGTCGGCACCGAGGACGTGCCAGGGCCGCGTGACGTCGATCTCGTCGTTGAGCCAGCCGTTGATGCCGATGGTTACGCGCAGACGACGGTGAGGTTGCTGCTGATTCGAGTGCTCACCGCTGCCGCTGCCGGACGGCTCGTCTAGTTGGAGGGAAATTAAGCGAAAGTCCTCGATCTCCTTAGCGTAGCTATCCATTATTCCGCCCTGAACGAATCGTTTCAGCCGTGCGCCACATGATAGACGGATGAGCAAGCCTGCTCACCGTCATCTTGGCACCGTAGGCACCGAACAAGGCGCCGACGAGCGCGCCGTTCATCCAGAAAACGCCGAGAAAACTGGCTACGCCGCCAAGGCCGATGCCGCCGAGGCCGATGCCGCCGAGGAGGCCACCGAGTGCACCGGCGACAAGGGGCGCGGCCAGGCCGCCGGTGACGTCGATGACGGCGGCGCCCGCCACCGAGGCCAGACCAACTTTCTAGAAGCGGCTGAACTTGTTCTCTTGCCGGCGCTTGGCCGTCTCGGCCTCGGCCGACATAGCCTCCTTATCGCCCTTGTCCGCTGTCGAGGACTCGATTTCGGGGCTGTCACACACCGCGCTTATTTCACGCAGCCTCGGTAAGAAGCCGTCCCGCCAGTCCTCTATTTTCTTGACGGCCGCTCGTTGAACCCGCTCCGCCAGGTCCATGGAATTTCCCGCAGGTCGTGATGAATCCTAAGGATTGGCCTTGTGCTCGTCGGTCGGGTCGGCATCGGGCGCAACCGAGCCGAGCTCTTCAGCCGGCGTCTGGAACTCGCAGATCATGTAGGAGACAATATCCTCCACGAGCTTGAAAAAAGCCTGACGATGGGGCGGCTCAAGACTGATGACCACCTGGCGCGGGTCCGCGCAGAGGGGCGCCATTTCGCCGAGCAATGGTAGTTTATAGGGCAGCCTCTAGCTCGACCGACGCAGAGGCTACTGCTCGTGGGAAAGTGATAAGTCGAAAGATGAGACGAGACCAAACTTGTCTGCCATATTAGTCATCCACCCCGGCTTACCCTGTACAAATCCTAACTACATCATCTGCTCATGGCTTTTCGCGATTCTACTAGTTAATAACGAGTTATTAATATTCACATGTGTTTTTGGGTGATCTTTGTCTCATAACTTGCCTTAACAGCCGGCAGGCGGATTCCAGACATACAACACCGTGGATCCGGGCTTACAATAAGTCTAAACTTGCTAGTTACGTCACTTCCATCCCAAGTACTTCGTAAATCGGATACGAAAAATTCCGCCGGAGCCAATAACATAGCACTGGCCCAAAATATTTCACCCGCGGTCGCAGCTGAGCTTGTCGACCTCCCCCTCCATTTTCGCCCCTTTGGGCGACGACAAAAATTTTAAGACCCATGAAAGCTCACGACCTTCTCACCTCCCAAGGATGGCGAGGGAGTGGTCATTCGCTGCATCAGTCCGATGACACCGTCGGCCTCACCAGGCCACTTCTGCTGGCCCAGAAGACGGATCGACGAGGCCTTGGTACAACTCAGCATTCAACCAGCGACCAATGGTGGCTCAATGCCTTTGACGAGCAACTGAAGGGGCTTGACACGTCCCAACAAAGCAAGGTGACGCAGACTGTCACCGGCGGGAAGCTGAACTCGATCAACAACGGCTCGCTCGGGAAATATTACGTCTACAACTCCTTCATCCGCGGCGGTCTCCTCCAAGGAACAATTTCCGCCGATCTACTAGAGGAACAATCATCCGCCGATTTTATCATCGAGAAGCGGATGCACGCCAATGCGGCTCGACCTCCACAGATTAAGAAAACCAAGGAGGTGAGGACAGCAGACAAAGAGGCGAAGCGGGAGAGGAAGGAGGCAAGGCAAAAACGAAGAGAAGAGAAGCTGCTACGAAAAGAGGCGAAGTCATATCGACGAGAAGCGAGAGAGCTCCGAAGAGAAACGAAGCAAAAGCGGCGGGAAGAACGAGCCCAAAAGGGCTTGGCCCACCACCCGCACAAGCCCGCAGTCGCTCCTTGCGCCAGTCAATAGCGAAGTCGTTAATGCGCAAGCCATGAAGCCCGCTGCTCGAGATAGAGGCGGAATGAAGCAAGGCCACGGAAAAGAAAAGTCATCGTGCGCGGTAGGAATCCTGAAGCGGTGCAAAATTCGCTGGCGCGGGAGTTCTGGTTCATCGAACTGCGCTTATACCCTGGTCAATAGCATGTATTCATGTTTCTTTCGGCACCTGGCCCGGTTTTTTGGACAGAATCCATGGTCGCCTGTCCCAAAATTCGTCCTTGATGATGTCCAGATGCTCGACCACCACCCTAGCTTTGGATCTTTGTCTCTTGTCCTTGTCGCTCTGAGACCTTGACTGCTTCGCTGGTTCTGCAAGATCGTCGATCTCGGCTGCGACATGGTGACTGCCTGGATCGACGAGCTCATACTGCATGCAATCAGCTAGGGGATCCTAGCAGTGTTATGTGGCGTTAAGCTTACGTCTCGAAATACAACGCTGCCTTTCCGAAAAATCTCAGGCTCGTTATTGTAGTTGATGTGGAAGCGTGAGAACAGTAGCTCGTTTTTGTCGGACGCGAGGGTGCCCTAGACGATTCAGTCTTTGTAGACCCGATCCTGGAGATGGAGAGACCATACGGCAAGTGTCTTTTCGGCGTCCTTGTTGTCGAGGCCGCCGAGCTGAATCAGAGCCCAGAAGGCCGTATTGTACAGATTGTTGATATGACCTCGTCTCATCAGCACAGCACATAGCTAGGCCTGCGGACCCGAGCTGGGAGCTTACAGTCCACCTGCCGCCAGCTCAGATAGTCTCGGAGATTTTGTACGCTAGGGTAGCAGACTGCTCGGCCGTCAAACGTCGGAAGCGGGGAAGCGAGAGGCGTGTCGGGGAAGTAGGTCGACCACATGAATACGTAGTGGGCCGTAAAAGTAGACACAACGGTGCTGATAAGCTTGCTGAGTTTCGTGAGCACATAATGCCACAGGACGCGGCAAGCAGACCTTCGACCCACCTCGCTCTGCGTTCAAAGAGATTACATGACTTGTGGAAGACGAAGCTGTATGGCTCGGCTTAGCCCCGGAACAGCCGAGCATCAATCGCCAATGATGCCGCGCTCCCTCACCTGTACTCGTCACTAACGCCGTAGCCTACGGTTAGGTCGGGTAGGTCGGCGACGACGGCCTTGGCAGCAGCGTTGAGCAGGTCGAGCGCCCGTAGATCGTTGGGCTTCTCGAACTCGTACTTAGCACACATCCTGCATCCGGCCAGGTCAGACGGAGTGGCGTAAAGGAGGCTTGTTTGCTTGCAGGCATGCGCCGGTACTTGGTGATCATCTGGCTGCTCGAAGCTGCGGACGTATTCGAACCTGAGGCAGTTGAGTGTGGCGGGCCGGCGTCGCGAGTAGAGACGTAAGAAAGACGAAGTAGACTGACTTGGAGTTTACCATGCTTCAGGACGACGACGACGGCGACAGCGTCGGTGATGACGATTCAGGGTTGCAAACCATAGGTAATTAACCGAGCGGGTGTTGATGGATGGGTTCGTTACGTAGAGGCCAGCAGCACCCAAGTTACCCTCTTTCCTATAACGGCTAGTCGACACTTCAGAGATCTGAAGAGCGCACGTCACAGCGCATTGGGGCCCGCTTTAGCCCTACCACAGGCGCTCATCTCAGCCTCGCCGATTTGGCTACAGCCTCTTCCGCTTCGGCATCCCTCTGACGCGGCCGCGGGCCTCCGACCGGCGCCTTCGCCTGCTACCCCAGCCATGAATCTCCTCCTTTCGGACGACTACCTACTGCAGGACTACCCGGAGAGCATCACAAACACCATCCGCTCCGGCCATGCTACCATGCTGCGCTTCAATCGCAAGGGCGACTATCTGGCATCAGGCCGCGTCGACGGCACCATCGTCGTCTGGGACCTCGAGACCATGGGCGTTGCCAGGAAGCTCCGAGGTCATAGCAAGAGCGTGACATTTATCAGCTGGTCTCGCTGTGGCCGCTACCTGCTGTCGTCCGCGCACCCGCCTACATGGCCGAGCTTCATCCCTGGAACCAGTGCGCCAGATCAACCCGTGTTAGAGGAATGGTGTAGGCTGATACGAGCAGTTTTCAGTTTGTTGCCTCGCTCTTCGAAGAACAGCCCGTTCTGGTGGATGTAGCGGAGCCCGTGGATGTCAAGCGCATCTTGCCCTCGGCACCGAAGCGAGAAAATATCGACGGTGACGCGGCCCTCAAAGAAAAACAGGCAAAGGAGGATGCCAAGCAGATGACAACGTCAGCCATCTGGACTGCCGCTGGCGACCACATCATCGCGGGCACGAGCAAAGGCAGGCTGAACATTATCGACGCTCGGACGCTTGAGATCATTTACTCGGACAAGATATGTGGAGGCGTCATCACGACGATGCGCATCACAAGCTCTGGTCGAGAGCTGCTGGTCAACTCGCAGGACCGCATCATTCGCACCTTCAGAATTCCCAATCTCTTGGTTGACGACCTCGATACGGATACCATACAGGTTCCCGTAGAACATAAATTTCAGGACGTCGTTAACAAGCTGTCGTGGAACCATGTGACCTTTAGTGCAACAGGCGAGTACGTGGCAGCCTCGACATACAACAATCACGAGCTCTACGTGTGGGAGCGCAACCATGGCAGCCTGGTCTGCATGCTCAAGGATCCCAAGGAGGAACAGGGCGTCATCGAGTGGCACCCGACCCGGGCGCTTCTGGCGGCTTGCGGCCTGGAGACGGGACGCATATATATATGGTCGGTCGTCAGTCCCCAGAAATGGTCGGCGCTGGCGCCAGACTTTGCCGAGGTGGAAGAAAACGTGGAATACATCGAGCGAGAAGACGAGTTCGACATATACGCGTTGGAAGAGATTCAACGACGGCGGCTTGATGCGGAAGACGAGGACGTGGACGTACTGACGCTGGAGCCGTCCAAGTTTGACGACGTAGGCGAGTTTTGCATGCCCACACTATTCAACCTGGGTGATAGCGATAGCGAAGACGAGTTCATCGCCGTGTCGACGGGAACTATGCGTCGGAGGAGCCCCGGCAAAGGCCAAAGCGACAATGACGTGGTCAGCGAGGCGCCGCCTGCCAAGAAGGGCGGTGCCGCGGGCAAGGGAGGAAGAAATCGAAAAAAGTGAGCGGCGTGCGGCAACGGAAAGCCCGACAGCTTAGGCCATGCCCTTCTACTTGCTTGCTGAGGATGTGCAAACTCGTGACTAGATCGCTCTACGTACCTGGATCAAGACAAAGGAAACGAGGCGCCTTGCAATGCGCATGCCAAGCCATCGTCTGCTGAGCAGTCAATAGAGCAGGGAGGAGGAGGCTCCATTGACGTCGGGGGTGGGGGAGATACATCCGGGGTAATGCGGATAAGCGGCTGTCCAGGAGGTATCTGCATCATACAGGTTCAACTCGAAGGCGGATAGGATGAAGGTTCTGAGTTACAGCAGCCGGCTTGTGCGGCTCGCTCCCATGACGAAGCGCTGAAGTTCGATCATTGGTGCGTCTACCTAAATTAATGGGTGCCGGTCACCGCACCCTGGGCTGGCAGAATCACCAATGAGCAGAGTCTCAGTCGGCTAAAGGCGGTGACAGGCTTGGCAGCAAATTCGATATCCATCCCCCCGGGCGCCCAGCACAAGCACTATATCATCATGCCTTGAATGGAGATTATAACTTCGACATACATTACTGTTGTTGTGTCCACGACATCACTGGCGCTTAATTGATACTGTATTGACGTACTTCGTAGTAAGATGTAGCCAATGTCATCAGTCAAAAGCTGGGGTGGCCCCATACTTGACGCTGTTCCTTTTAGCCTGAGGCATTCATATCTGCCGCAGGGGGAGGGGGTGGGGATTTCGCCGTGTCACCAACGGGACTGCGCTTGGCATCTTGCCGGCCAGCTCAACTCCAGATTCTTTCGGGCTTCCGTCTGCTGCCCTGTCTTGACGACGACAAACTCTGCCTCACGGCCTGTCTCATAATCAAGCGCGCCGCTCATAGTGCGCAGCGCCTCACGACACGGCTGATTCGCCTTCGATACACGGAACCGCGCGTTTGGACGATCTGGACGACTTTCGAAGTAGCGGCTAAAGGGAGGGGCGAACAGCCTAAAGTTCTCCCGGGTCGCTTGGCCAGGAGGGACATTTCGTTTGGGCCTCATCCACCACCCGGCCGCCACGGCCTTTCTCCATCATCCGAAAATTCCCTGCGGAATTTGTGGCGCCTTTGGATGCTCTTCTTGGAGATTGCTCGACTAACCGTCGACGCGCTTTAACTGTCACACCTGCACGTTTATCTCCGGAATACCCGATCGTGCTTGTCCCAGCAGTCGCGGCGACACAACTCCCTCGAGTCAAGATGGCGAATCTTTATTTCTCGCACTCGAGTGCGCCGCTCAAGACGGTCGAGGAGATTCAGTTTGGACTCATGTCGCCCGAGGAAATCAAAAACATGAGCGTTGCCCACATTCTTTACCCCGAGACGATGGAGGAGAACAAAACGAAGCCGCGTGACGGAGGCCTCAACGATCCACTTCTTGGATCTATCGATCGACAGTTCAAGTGCAAGACCTGCACGCAGGCTATGGGGGAATGTCCCGGTCACTTTGGCCATATTGAGCTGGCCAAGCCTGTCTATCACCCCGGGTACATAAAAAAGGTCAAAAAGATTCTGGAAATTGTTTGCCATAACTGCAGCAAGCCCCTGTCCGATATTGTGAGTTGAGTCATCATTTTCTGTCCAAATTCCTCGCGCGAAGCCAGGAAAGTTGACCTGGTCCATCTGCAGAGCGACCCGGACTTTGCCGCTGCCATCCGAACGCGAGATCAAAAGGCTCGCTTCAACCGGGTCTGGGCTGTCTGCAAGAAGAAAACCAAATGCGAAAACGAGGAGCGCCAGAAAAAGGACAAGGATGATGAGTTCATCCCCGGCATGAAGTCAATACCATGGGTCGAAAAACACGGCGGCTGCGGAAATGCCCAACCGGTCGTGCGGCAGACGGCTCTGCAACTCAAGGCCGTCTTTGACGTTGCTCAGGAGGATGGCACCAAACGCAAGGACTCAGTCCTTATCATCCCCGAAATGGCCCATGGCATCCTGCGGCGCATTTCCGAGGAAGATTTGCGCAACATGGGCCTCAACTCGGACTATGCGCGGCCTGAATGGATGATCCTTACCGTCCTTCCCGTGCCGCCTCCACCTGTGCGACCTAGTATTTCCATGGACGGAACTGGAACCGGCATGCGAAACGAAGATGACTTAACGTACAAGCTTGGCGACATTATTCGCGCCAACGGTAACGTGAAGCAAGCCATCCGAGAAGGCTCCCCTCAACACATCGCCCGGGACTTTGAGGAACTGCTGCAGTACCATGTCGCCACATACATGGATAACGACATCGCTGGTCAACCGCGAGCCCTGCAAAAGAGCGGAAGGCCGGTCAAGGCCATCCGTGCTCGCTTAAAAGGCAAGGAAGGTCGCCTTCGAGGCAATCTGATGGGAAAGCGTGTCGACTTTTCAGCCCGTACAGTCATTACCGGCGATGCCAACCTTTCTTTGCACGAAGTCGGTGTACCTCGTAGCATTGCCAGGACCCTCACTTATCCAGAGACCGTCACCCCATATAATATCGGCAAGCTGCATCAACTCGTTGAGAATGGGCCAAACGAGCACCCTGGTGCCAAGTACGTCATCAGATCGGATGGTACCCGTATCGACCTCCGTCATCACAGACGTGCGGCCCAGATCTCATTAGAATACGGGTGGAAAGTCGAACGCCACTTGATGGACGGTGATTATATTGTATTCAACCGCCAACCGTCGCTTCACAAGGAGTCCATGATGGGACATTGCGTCCGCGTCATGCCTTATTCCACTTTCCGTCTCAACCTCTCTGTCACCTCGCCCTACAACGCGGATTTTGACGGCGACGAGATGAACTTGCACGTGCCCCAGAGCGAAGAGACTCGTGCGGAGATAAGGGAGCTCTGTCTTGTTCCAAATAACATCGTCTCCCCGCAGAAGAACGGGCCCTTGATGGGTATTGTTCAGGACTCGCTGGCTGGCGCCTACAAGCTGTGCCGCCGAGACACGTTCATTGACAAGGAAATGGTCATGAATCTTATGCTATGGGTACCCAACTGGGATGGCGTCATACCCGTACCGGCCATCTTGAAACCTCGCCCGAAGTGGACCGGCAAACAAATCATCAGCATGGTCATTCCTCAGGAAATCAGTTTGAACAACCCCGAGGGCGACTCCGACATTCCGCTAAACGATACTGGTCTCCTTATTCAGAGTGGCGAGCTCATGTATGGACTCATGAAGAAGAAGAATATTGGTTCCGCCGCCGGTGGCATCGTTCACTTATGTTATAACGAACTTGGCCCAGAGGGCGCAATGGCTTTCCTCAACGGTGTCCAGCAAGTCGTCACCTACTGGTTACTGCACACGGGACACAGTATTGGTATTGGTGACACAGTCCCCGATAAGCAAACAATCGAGAAGGTACAGGTGCACATTGATACGCAAAAGGCTGAAGTTGCCAGGTTGACGGCTCAGGCCACGGCCAACGAACTCGAGGCCCTTCCTGGCATGAACGTACGGGCGACTTTTGAGAATAAAGTCTCCATGGCTCTCAACCAGGCCCGTGACCAGGCCGGTACGACGACTCAGAAGAGCCTGAAAGACTCGAACAACGCCGTGACGATGGCTGAGTCCGGGTCCAAAGGCTCGTCGATCAACATTTCACAGATGACAGCACTGGTCGGCCAGCAGATTGTCGAAGGCAAGCGAATTCCCTTTGGTTTCAAGTATAGGACCTTGCCGCACTTCACTAAGGACGATTATTCTTCAGAAGCCCGAGGCTTTGTCGAGAACTCGTATCTCCGCGGCCTCACCCCGTCCGAGTTTTTCTTCCACGCCATGGCTGGTAGAGAGGGCCTCATCGACACAGCCGTCAAGACGGCAGAAACGGGATACATCCAGAGGCGGCTTGTCAAGGCGCTCGAAGACCTCAGTGCGCGCTACGACGGAACTGTGCGGAACTCTTTGGGCGACATTGTCCAGTTCCTCTACGGCGAAGATGGGCTCGATGCTATGTGCATCGAGAAACAAAAGTTGGGGATTCTCAAGATGTCGGACGCCGCATTTGAGAAGGAGTACCGCTTGGATCTGGCCAGTCCTCCGCAATGGTTCAAAACGGACTATGAATACGGAAACGAGCTGACGGGAGACAAGGCTTCGATGGCTCTCCTTGACGAGGAGTGGGAAGCTCTTTTTCATGACCGCTGTAAAGTCCGCACGATCAACCGGTCCAAGATGGGAGAGGAGATGATGCAGCTTCCGCTCAACATTGGCCGCATGATAGAAACGGCTAAGAGAGTGTTCAACGTCAAGGCGACAGACCGCAGCAACCTCCGGCCGTCGGACGTTATACCCGCCGTCCAGAATGTTCTCAACAAGATGAAGATCGTTCGAGGCGCAGATCCCATATCTCAAGAGGCAGACGCCAACGCCACCGTGCTTTTCAAAGCTCTTCTACGATCTCGGCTGGCTTTTAAGGAGATTGTCAAGGAGCATCGGCTGAACAAGCTTGCATTTGACCACGTACTGGGAGAGCTGCAGAATCGCTGGGACCGATCGTTCGTCAGCCCCGGCGAAATGGTGGGCGTTCTTGCGGCCCAGTCGATAGGTGAGCCGGCCACACAGATGACCCTCAACACATTTCACTTTGCCGGTGTCTCCTCGAAAAACGTCACGCTGGGTGTGCCGCGGCTCAAAGAGATCCTCAATCTGGCCAAAGACATCAAGACGCCGAGCATGGCGGTTTACCTCGATACGCCGTTGGGAACACAGGAGGAAGCGAAGAAGCTGCGCAGCCTGGTCGAATATACGAGTCTGCGCTCCATTACGTCGGTGACGGAGATTTACTACGACCCGGACATTCAAGGTACAAGCATCGCCGAGGATGTGGATATGGTCGAGTCGTACTTTTTGATTCCCGACGACAGTCAGGATACGCTTGATCGACAGTCCAGATGGCTCCTGCGAATTACGTTGGACCGGCAAAAGCTGCTGGACAAGGAGATACGAATTGATGATGTGGCTCAGCGGATCAAGGAAGAGTATCCGCACGACCTGGGCATCATATTCAGCGACAACAACGCAGACGAGCAGGTGATACGCATCCGAGCCGTCAGTATGGATGACGACAAGAACGAGAAGGGGGAAAAACACATCGAAGATGACGTGATGCTCAAGCGGCTCGAGTCCCACCTCCTGGACACGTTGACTCTCCGGGGCGTACCGGGCATCGAACGAGCCTTCCTCACCAAGGGCACACGTCTCGTGGAAGGGGCGGACGGAGCGGAGCTGGCGATCAAGGACGATCCGCGATGCACGCAGTGGTACCTGGATACGAGTGGCTCGGCACTCCGCGAGGTCCTGGCCGTCGAAGGCGTGGATCCGACGCGAACGTACACCAACGACCTATGGCAGATCGTCGAGGTCTTCGGTATCGAGGCGGCGCGGTCGGCACTGGTCAAGGAACTGACGAACGTGCTGGCGTTTGACGGCTCATACGTCAACCATCGGCACATTGCGCTACTGACGGACGTCATGACCTACCGCGGTACCATCTCGGCCGTGACGCGGCACGGAATTAACCGGGCCGACACGGGCGCGCTCATGCGCTGCTCATTCGAAGAGACGGTCGAGATCCTCCTCGAGGCTGCGGCCACTGGCGAGCTGGACGATTGCCGCGGGATTTCGGAAAACGTCATGCTGGGACAGATGGCGCCCATGGGGACGGGCAACTTCGACGTCTTCTTGGACCCGAAGATGCTGGAGACGGTCATCTCGGACAACTCGAGGATGGGACTGATGCCGGGCATGCCGACCAAAGATGGCGAGGCGGAGGGAGCGGCGACACCTTACGACACGGGCTCTCCAATGGGGGACGCGGGTTACTTGAGCCTCAGCTCGCCTGCAGCCGGAAATTTCTCGCCCATCCAGGGAGCCGGGTCGGAGACGCCCGCCGGGTTCGGGCCCGGCTTCAGTACCGAGTACGGCGGCAGCGGCTTCGGCGGCATCGGATCGATGAGCCCCTATGCGATGCGGGGAGCGTCCAGCCCGTTCAGCACATCGCCAACATCGCCGTTCAACGCGGGTGCGGGCGGCTATTCGCCCTCGTCGCCCAACGCGGGATATTCGCCGACGTCGCCGCTGATCGATGGCGGCGGCCGGTACGCGACGTCGCCGTCCTTTTCGCCCACGTCACCGATGCTCCGGCCGACCAGCCCGGCCAGCCCCAACTACAGCCCGACGTCACCGAGCTATTCGCCGGCGTCGCCTTCGTCACCGCGGCACTACTCGCCTACGTCGCCGGCGCAGTTCAACTCGCCAACATCGCCCAGCTACTCGCCGGCCAGCCCCAATTACAGCCCGGCGTCACCCAACCTTCACGGGGCCGGGGCGACATCTCCGTCGTACTCGCCGGCATCGCCATCTTGGTCGCCCACATCACCGGAAGCCTACTCGCCCACGAGTCCCGGCTTTTCGAGAAGCCCGGGGACGCAGCAGTCACCAACTAGCCCGAGCTACTCGCCCACGTCTCCCTCCTTTTCACCCCGGACGCCTGGTCCGGGCTCATCGGGCAATCAATAGTGAGTGTAGGATAGGAACGTGCTTTTTTAGAAAAAAAAGGGAGGAGCGGCCGCACTAATGCATGAATCAGTTCTCCCAACTCGCCGGCTAATGATTGATCTCACGACTTCGTTTGATCGACACACATACGTTAGCAGACACAGGTTGTCATCCGACGTTTTATTCTTTGTGTAGTTCTTAGTCCCTCTTTTTTTCGAGGAAAGTGAGGTCCGGGGAGAATGGAGAAGAGGGGCGGCAGACCTCAAGGCCTCGATTCGGCGGCCACTGACGTAGTGCGTGGCAAAGGACGAGAACGGAGGACAGATCGATAGAACTCGGTGCCGGGAACAGGGGAGTTTGCGGACGGTGCACAAACCAGTATGCAAAAAGAAAAAAAAGTGCCGTAAACAGCACGCTCGGTGCGTTGAAGCCCCTCATCTATATTTCCTCCCAACTCTGAGCCGACAACTCTCCCGATTTCCCCACGGCACGTCCTCCCGGCGAGTAAAGAAAGAAAGTATTCTTTACAGCCTGGTAGCATTACAGCTTCGCACGTCGTCGACGCCTTATCCACATGACTGGCGAGAGCAACATCCTTGTCTGGAAGATCAGGCGAGGCAGACTGCGGGTGGTTCGTGGGGAAGGAAAAGGGTGTAGAACACGGTTAGGAATGAGTACCATGGCAAGGCTGCCGGCCTTGCCGCTGGGATGAGCGTGCCGCGCGTCCATGCCCTGTCCTGATTCGAGCACGAGCGGGGATAGCGACAGAAGAAGGCAAGAGATGGGAAAGAATTTTGAGGTGTCGAGCGCAGCAGAGGAACGGAGACTGGTGGCGACGGGCAAGCAGGTAGGCAGGCAAGGTGAGGCAACCATGGCGTCAGACGACAGAGACTATGGGTGCCCGGAGGTATTGCAAAGCAATAACTGTTCCGTCGACAAAATAGCACCAAGCGAATTGGCCCGAATAAAATACTGATTTTGTCATGGACGTAGCATCAGCCTGTGGTAGAACCAAAGAAAAAGATTCCCACAGGAGCAGGTAGGTGAGGATTGCTTCGTGGTGTTGAAACCGACGATGGTGCCCCGTGAAGTCTCTATGCCCCGGCCGGGCAGCGAGGAGAGGTGGCCTGACGGGTGAGGTGGACAAGCTCCGGGCTTGTGTGAGCAGGGCGGCGTCCAGATCACGGACCGCCCCGATGACCTCGGTAACATATACCTCTGCTGCAGAGCCGAGAAGGATGGCCCCGCGGCAAGCCTCTTGCGTCGGGCTGTGGAATACCACGAAGCTAGCGCCTGCGCTTTTGTTAATCGAAGGGCCATCTGAGAAAACGAAGGGGTTCATTGCTTGGCGAGCTTTCTGCCACCGGAGAAAGGAGCTTCGGCCCCTGGCCTGTCTGACGGCGCCAACAGTCGCCATGCCAGCGTCGCAGTCAGGCTCCTATGGAAGAAGGGAGAGTCTTTGAAGAGCTCGGGGGATATTCTCCGTCGAATCCAAAGCATCCGAGGAGAGTTCTCCATCTTCTCCGCAGAGGGTGTTGAGGGTCGGCTGTTGGATCGCAAACAGCAAGGCAAATCATGGGTCCGCCCAAGCCACGCCCTTGCCGGGCCCCGGCCCGCTTCTCGAAGAAGAATTGGCATTGGGGTTGTCCAGATTGTGTGCTGCGGTGGGGTGATGACGCCCTCACTAGCCTCGAGCTGCACAGCGGCGCGGACGGCCGGGTCGTCATCAACCTCTTCTTCAGTCTCGTAAGCTTCTCCGTCAACCTCGTCAGCAGAGTCATTGCCACGCCAACGAGAGAAAATTCGGGCTCTGATGTTGGCGTTGATATGATAAACATACAGCTGTTGCTGTGCGTGTGGAAGCACCTCTATTAGCGCATTCTTCAACGCCATCCCTTTGTCTGAGATGATCACAACTGGTTGCGTTGTGAGTACGTGCTGTCGCAGGTAGTCAAGCTGTTTGCAGAACCAGAGGAAACCTTCTTCCTTCTTTGTGCCAATGGAGCCGAAGGCGAAGTTGGCGAGGCTTCGCTGATCAGTCACCCCAGTAGCTTGAAAGAGATAAAGCTCGAAGCGATTTGTTTGGTACATTATTTTCAAGACCCAAGACCTCCGGGAAACGCTTCGAAACTTCCTCGTACCAAGGGTACGTCCAAAACAATGCCTCCACTTTCTGATCATCATCAGCAGCGTACTTCACGACGTGGCGGAGATTTCTGCGTTGCAAGTGGCGAATAAAGGCCTGGGTAGCCGTGAGGCCGTCAAGCAAGTCATGATGAAGCTTTCGTCGATCATTGTAAACGTCACGGCGTCGGAATTACGTGTGGTTTGCGATGGACGAATCGCGGAGAATAGCTTCTCCCGCGCTGGCAGGGCCTTATGCTTGGAGAACTGTTTCTCCATGTCTCGCTCTTTGTCAGCCCAACGGCAATAAACATTATGAGCCGAAGGGTCAAGCGAAGAACCGTGGTTGTGGCGCCATTCTATGAATTTGTGTCGCCATCGCTAACTTTTTCGCTTCAGGACGGATGCCGTGATCTCCACTCCGCAACCTACCTTACAGGTCGAGGCGTTACAAAGGCCGGCACTTTCTGAAGCGCGCTTGGCTGCTTTCACAGGAAAACATCACAAAATTAGGGATCACAACCCCATTGACCTCTCGTTTGTTGCTGCTTGACCGGCGGATGATGGCGGCACCATTCTCGCGAAAGAAGCGTTGGAGGAAGTCATATAGCTCGTCAACTGACTCTAAAGTCGGGGAGTCAGGCGGCGCAGGAATCTCCATAGTATCAGCAGCAGTAACGGCGGCGGCGGCGACAGCGACAGGGGCTTCGAATTCAGACATCACGGAAAGCTTCAATTAAGTGTGTCTAGGTATGTGTGTTGGTTGGTTGATATTTTATCGTATCGGGTTCTAGCCCTGCACTCCTGACCGGGTATGTTGTAAGTGAGAGCAGGTGTGTACCAAGTAATGCGCACGAGGCTTTGTGTGGCTGCCACGACGTGTGGCGCGAATTGGCGTCGGCCAAGTTTGGTAAAAATGGGTCTTAACTGTCCGAACAGTAATAATCTTGGCCCGTCGCATCTCGTCGAGAATATCCTTCCTGTTGACGATGAGCAGTTGTCGAAGCGGATGAAGTTGTGCAACGGATGAAGCTGCACTTTAGAGAAAGCCGAGTCAGAATCGGCGGCGGAAGCGTTAAAACCCACGTAGGTAGAGTCTGCCGTCGGCCAAGGGGCAGACGAAGGATCGTGAGGCTTTGAAGGAGCATTCATCATCAACCCTAGGGCCTTGATGGCGTCAACGTCCGACTTCTACTTCGGCTGACTCATTGCTTCTTTGCAGCGAGTCACACTCCCCGGCTTCGGGGTGCGATTGTCTTTGGAGACCCCAGTGACTGTTACACGAAAGGCGGAGCAGTTGACTGGCTTCCAATATCGCCTGGGCTCTGCAACTCCATAGGGGCAATCGTACTTCTGCCTGTTGCTTTCAGTTGTGGCAAAGGCGGCACTCGACGCAGCGGGCTTGTTTTGTGCCCGATCTTGACACATCAGGAGGAACAACTTGCTCACCTCGTGGAGAGTCTATGTGACCTTCTCCTCGAGTTGTTCCCGCAGAGCTTCTGCCTAGTACATTCGCTGTCAAAAGTCATCGCCGCCTCGAGGAAGTCTGAGATGGCATGCATCCCCTGGATTTGAAAGATGCCCATCTTCTCACCTTCCGGGCAAGCTGCTTGCCCCCTGGTGATACCATTCGATCGGGCCCATGCGCCGTGTGCCCTAAAGAGCCTTACGGTAATTGACCCTAGCTAGGTCCACACGGTAAGCCGTAGAAACTCTGAGCATTTCCTTCAACTTCACTATTACTTCACGCATGTCTCCCGAGGTCGAGAGAACCTCACCAGGTTCGGATCGATTGTGCCGTTAATCCAAGTCATCACATCCGCACACGCTTTTCTCTCGGTAATATAGACTGTCAACTTTTCTCTGTACATCTGGGTTTTGAATTAAAACTCTTGATATCATCATCGAAGAAGTCTGTTGCTGGACTCATTTCGTGTTCCAGCCCGCAAAGGGCCATGACTTTTCAGCTGGTAGAAGTCGAGCATCTGCGTGTGGCTGGTGGCAGTGGGCTGTTCCGAATGAAGGCGGAGCGCAGCTTCCTCGTTGTCGAGGCAGACAGTGATGTCCGCGGCGAATTTAGCCATCGGGCTCTCAAACGCTGCGCGAGGTGCTAAAACGGCGCCTGTCGCTTCGGCTTCATTGAATCCTGAAATGTCGCCGAGTAGGATCCGTCCTTTGGAGATAGGAGCCTCGTCTGGTCTCACAATCACCACAAAGAAGGCTGCCTCCGCTAACCGTGCCTTGTTCATCTACCCGTCGAAATAGACATTCAGGCTCATTCCTCTCCTTGTCCTGTTCCAGTTGCAATGCTTGGCCAGCCTGCTGCCTTTTCCTACAGCTCCGATCTGTGGCTGAAGAGCTTCGCAAACAGAGTTGCTCCATGGGGGGGCAGAGATGTGTCACTGGCCACGGTAATACGCATATGCCGAGCGGATCTAAGGCGGGTGTTTCCTCCATACGAGACGCTGCATGTGCGCCTGACGTGGCCAGAAACTGCCTCGGTCTTGTTGATCGCCTGTTGAACATGCTGACTACGCCATGATGCGCTACGTCTCCGGTAGCGACTCAGCCTCTTCCACAAGTCTTCGCCAGCAGTCTCTTTCGGCACTCCAGACCGTATTTCTGAAGAGCGTTTTCTCATCGTCCGATGATCCTGTGGCCCTGGCCCGACGCAGTGCACTGTGTGAGGCTTGGCACTCGAGCGTCCACCACGGGGCCTTGTGGGCTCTCTCTTTTGCTTAAAGGGTCGACCCCTTTAGAGCATTGACAATTTCCCAGGGGAGTAGACCACTTCCTCCTCCGCGTCCAATTCTGCCGGTCCACATCACACTTCTCCAGTCTTAGCGGAAGAGGACGAGGCGGGGGACACTGGCCTCCGGGAATCTTTGTCACGAGCGGCTCGTGTTCGGAGAGTGTGCGGGATTCAGGGGCGGTGCGGGAAGTAGCTCCATCTTCACAGTGTGATCCGGTCCGCTGAAGAAAATCTTCTCCAGTCATGGTGTGGAGTGAACAGACACATCTCACACTGGGTGTCTGATGCTGAAATCTCCAACTACCTCTGGACTGGGATGGGACCGGGTTCAGGCCGGAGGGGATTTCGGGCACCCTCCCCGACACCGAAAGAGGTGCCGAGCGGTGCATTGTACACGTTCCAGGTGGTTACGGCTCGGATATGCTGTCCTTTGACATGGATGGCGGTGAAATCTCTCGAAACACCCAGTCAGCTGGGTCGCCCCGAGCCCGCGACACTTGCTCGTGCGTCACGCAGAAACCCACGTGCGCTAAGGTCCCTGACACGTGGTCTAAACGGCGGAATGCGGATCACTGGAGGGGAAGGTAGATAATAGTGCGGGGGGGCTTGGTGTGACTACTTCCCACTATTCAGTGAGGGTTTTTCCCGAGTATGATTACCCGGCGACCCGCCGTAAATGGGGGCATGGGGGTTTCTGAGGCTTTCCTAAAGAGATTTTCCCTCAGTTTATGCTTGGCATGGCGAATGCACGCTACTTACCTAACCTGAGGACTGGCGCTGGGCTTTTTAGGAAATCAGGCACTAGGTGGGCTATGTTGCAAACGTGTTTTGAGGGTCTTGTATTCTAGTTACCTTCAAACCGTCGGGTAGTCCCTCTACGCTGAGCTAACCAGCACGAGACCTCGGTCCGTGTTGTGCGCCGGCACGACGCAAAAATGACAAAAAAAGGCGAATAATAGTACTTGGTACATCCGACCTTGGTAGGAGGGAATCAAGGAGGTCAGAACAGGCCGGGGAGCCTAGGCGTAGCCTCACTTATAAAGAGAGAAGGCAGCGCACGTAGATAGATATACTTCTTAGAATTCATCCACCCACCTCCCTTCACGAGCCTCCCTGCAAGCTGCGCGATGTCCATAGAAAGTAGGCCTCGAGGTGACCGAGCGGAACCGTTTCACTCCGTAGAGTCCACCGTCTTGGGCTCCACCTGACTCGGCCCCGTTCCACCTCCCGGCGCCACTCTAAGCCTTGTTATACCGTGATGGAGCGGCCCTGTCTGCCGATGAGGCAGGCGAAGGCTGAGAACAGTGAGGTTATTGGGTCTTTTCCCTGTAAATTTGATCTTCCCCGCTGCGATTTTTCCGTGATGACTTCTATTTATAATGTACCTTGATGACCCATGAGCGTCGGCCCCTTGTCTGACGATATACGACACAACGTTATGCGTTGCCCATCGTCCACCGCCCACCACACCTTGCCGGGAGACCTGAGCTGCTTCGATGCCTTTTTTCGTCACTCAACTAGTCACCCATATCTCCGGTATCCCTGCATGTTGTTCGCTGTAGAGATGTCGAGGTTTCTAGCGACTCGCAAAGTGTACTATAGCTTGAATCCTCATGCACCAAGATGACCATGGCAAATTTAGACAAAGAAAAGAAATCTCATGATCAGTCAACGTCCTACGCAATCGCTCAATGTAAATCCGAGCATCACACCAAACCCTATTGTTCACGCCGTCGACTATGAGCCACCCATTCCCGCTCTCGGCCCTCGAGCTGCCTCAGGTTCTCTATCTTCTGAAGAACTAGCTCCAGCAGCTCCTTGCGGTGGATTATCTCGAGATGCCGCCGGATTTTTCTGTCCTCCTTGGCGAACTTTTCAACTTCGTCAGGAGAAAGATGACGTCCCAGTCGAACATCTAGCTCGCGAGGGAATTTGTAGTAAAATTCGGAAAGCAGCTCCACATTGAGGAAAAGGACAGCCGTGGACGCAAGTTTAGACGCTGCGGCATCCAGAAATACCTCGGGGCAGTAATATTTATTCTTAGCGGACGCGCACTGCTTGGATCTGATAGCCTTCAAGCGCAATTGGATTATTTCGGCTCGATCGCGGAGAAAGACGGCCTCCCTTCCTGTGATTTCGATTAGCTAGGGAAAAGGAAAAGGAAAGAGGGCATAAATCCAAGTACGGCCAATTGACTTACCCTTGCAGAGTAGGGCTGCGCTGAAACCTCCGGCACCGCTTCGCCCATCACCTTCGACGACAACATCTCCTTTCCGGGCTTTATCGACGAATCCCATGACTTCATTTAGCTTTCGGCGACCACCAACAGCTGACCGTAGATCATCCAGAGCGGCTTCGCAGTCGTGGAGCTCTTTTTGAAGAACAATGCCCACGTGCTGCCGGCCTTGGGTCCACTCGCGCTCGTCGATTTCGATTTCAAACTTGTATGGCTTGATGCAATTCTCGACCTGATCACTAGTTCCATAAAATCTGTCGTTGAGGATCGTCGACGCAGCCTCCATGATGGCCTTTTTGGCGAAGGGGTGGGTTGAAAAGTTGGAACTGTTCAGTAACTTGTCCACATGACTCTGAAGTGAAGAGGCAACAACGGTCGTTGCCAAGCGCCCAACTCCGAGTTTCGTAAGTGCAGAGACAGAGGCGTCGAGTTGTCGATGCCAGTAGAGCGAAGATGGATCTGTTTTGGGAAGGTCCAAGATGTTATCCGGTTCGGGCTGTGTCTCTGGAAGGTCTTTGATCGGCTTGTTCCAGTATCTCGCGGCCAGTAAATTTAACACTTGCTGGTCCAGTTCTCTCCTCAGAAGCTCACGCATTTCTGAGCGGCCAAATTTGTCAGCAAACTGCTTAAAAGAGTGCTTGAACGCGTCAAGACTCTCTGCCAGATAGGATTCTGCCGACAGTGGACGATCGTTATACTGTACTTTGAATGTGTAGGCTGCTTCCTCAAGCTCTTGCTTGATGGCATCGCTGGTAGTCTGCAGGCTAGACGACATCTTCTGTTCTAGTACTTGCATCAATCTTTTTCGCAGTGTACTTGTTCCAACATTCACTCCAGCTTCTGGGCCAAACTCCACAGGGTGCGATGAGAAAAAGGAGCTCTCGTGCTTCGCAATGGCCGACAGAGGGTTGGCCGAACCTATCTGGAAAAGGCCGGGAGATTGTGTGGCCTTTGAGATGATGCCGACATAGCCGAGTCTTAACGGATATTTTTTGTCCTTCAGTATGGCCGTACCGGTCGAGGAATGAACCAGATCCATCTTTGTGATGACACCAATGGTTCGTTCGCCGCGGGGATCTACTCTTTTCGAAGCTCGTAGAGCGGCCGAATTGGCAAGGTCCACGTCGGCGGCTGAAACAGCCAAGATCAGGTTAGGAGGTTGAATGTACTTGTCGCATAATTCCGAAATCTTCTGCTTCAGTTCAGATGGCTGGTTTTGGCTGTTGACCTGAATAAATCCGGGGAGATCGATAAGGGAGAGATCTGGAACGTTTGGCGAGTAGACAGTCAGATGAATAGGATCGTCCGAAACACAGTCCGCTTCTGAGACGGCAAGATTGAGCTCAGTGAGCGTGCGTTGAATGGAGGTGAAGTCGGTAATATGCCTCAAGCCAAGGTCCGGAAACTCGCCGAACTCTTCCGTTGATCCGGGGGTGTTTACAAGGGTGAGTTCAATGGGCCGACGAGTCACCATATTGGTTCCTTTGGGCAGAAACTCGTGGCCAACGATGGCTTCCAAAACGGAGCTCTTGCCCGAAGACTGCGACCCGATAGCTACAATCGACGGAAGCGTTAGGGAACTGGACTGGCCGATCCGTTGCAGAATGCTCCGTATCTCAATCATCTTCCTAGTGAGAACCATTATCTGGTTCTCTTTAGCTATTTCATTGCCATCGCGAGAATCTTCTTCAATTGACTTATCAAGCCCATATGCGGCCGTCGACGCGCCGATCGCAGTAGCTGCGCCGACTTTACTGTTTTTCGGGCCGTTGCCGCCGCCAGTCCCGTCAAAGTTCCCTGGAGCAGTGTCCCCCCCAATGCGCAACATCTTTTTGAGCCAGCTCGGCATATTGACCTGGTCTTTGGTGCTGTCCCACCCCTCACGCGTTTGCTCGGCAACACTTTTCGCGCCGCGGAGAATCGTAGAAGCCGTGTTAGACACTGTATCCTTCGCCAAATGAAATTTCTCTAGGGCGTAGTTACTGGCCTCTGTGGATACGGTTCAGTAGGCAGGTCCAGTCTCTTCATGCTCGCTCGGTGGACTCACGGGTGGCTTGGTACTGAGCCCACGCGAAGGTACCGATGGCCAAGCCACCAAACATTGCCGGTATTCGCGCAAACTTCATGGCTAGCTTGGGAAGAAGCCGGACAAAGGATGCGTTCCGAGCAATGACAGCATGATGGAAAGTGTTCTTCCCAGCCGATACGCGCTTCCTGGCAGCCCAAACAGAGGCGTCTGCTTGAAAAAGGCTCTTATGAGAAAATCGGTGAAGGCTTCCAGTTGTACTGCTAGTCCAGACGCGTTGTGCAACAAGACGCTGCCTGGCTGTGAGAGCGCGTCCGCTCATGTCAACGATGATGAGAGGTTCAGTCGGGATGATGAGGTCGAATAAGCTGCTATTAGATAAAGTGTCAGATGAAAATGGAGTCTAAAATCAGCACGGTTTGGCCTGTTGAATCCGTCGGATACTGCTGGATGACTGGCTGAACTAGACTGCTCGGAGATAATAGTTATGGAACGCGTCCTTGGCGATCATCGTAAGGGGCAAGAGATGAGTTAACCTCCCCTCACTTCCGCTGGGAGATTCCAAATCAAGAGTGGCGCCAGATAGGGCGAGACTTTTTAGCCACATCGGCTGTAACCTCCTACGCGCACATTTCCACGACTTGTTGCTAATAATACCTCTAGGCTTCTGCTGTTCGGGATCTCGGAACAATATTCTCCCGAAAAAAAAATGGGCACAGGCCTCGCTCCAGCACCAGGATTTCCCCGTCATCGCAACCAGCATGATATCGCCCCACGTCTTGTTGCTAATAATCCCTCTAGGCTTCTGCTGTTCGGGATCTCGGAACAATATTCTCCCGAAAAAAAAATGGGCACAGGCCTCGCTCCAGCACCAGGATTTCCCCGTCATCGCAACCAGCATGATATCGCCCCGACTCTTAAACGACGCGCGCATCAAGAAAAAAAATAGTGGCATGACGCGAGGCTGCCAGGGGTATTCCCAGCGCAGGAGCAGATACCACGGTGCATTGAGAAATCTTTGCAGATGTAGAGTGGCCATGTCAACTCCGCAGACTCATGATGCAGACTTGAGCCAACCCATACCCCCCCCTCACCTTGCCCGTCGCTACTGACGGCTGACACGCTTCGGCCAACGACGTACGACGGACTTTGCGGCTACCCACGGCGTCGAAGAAACATGATGGCAGACGAAGTGTCACTTGGGCGCAGTGCAGGAAGCCGCCGTGCCGCCGTGTCATGACTGCCATGCATGCAAGGCAGGACGACAGCCTAGCTGAGCTCCGGGAAATCCCTCGACGACCGAGGCCGATGCACCATGCTTCCCCACGCGGGCCGCTATCATCACCGGCTGGAGCACATGCTCGAACATCGAGGGCCAGACGCACAATGAGGGCCCAGAAGCCGGCACGCAGCGGCGGTCGTAACCACACCCACATGGGCGGGCGAGCGCTCGCCACTGGTCGCCGCCGCCGCGGCGCTAGGCTGCCACGGCATCACGCCCCGGTCGTGTCCAGGTGGCAGCGGCGACGGTGGACTGCGAAAGCTGTGACACGCGCCTTCTGGGCCTCGCCTCAGGGAGGGGATGAAACCCTGGGAGGGCTCCGGGCTTGTTTGTTGGATGGTGGCGGCCACGGAGTCAGCAACTCAAGCTGAGGGCGTACACGTCATGGTGGATGGCATCCTACTTGGACGACCAGCCCTTTTGCATATTTAAGTGCCCATCTTCGTGCTCTCCAGGCTCGCCTTGCGTCCTGTTCAACTCAACATCTTGCCCTTCCGCTTCTACTCTGCCTGTCCCACTATCAACGATCAGCTCAGCCCGCTCGCCTCAGCAGCGAGCAAAGCACGACCTCATCCCCCGTGCTAGCCATCTATCCTGCCTCGCGCCTTCTTGCACCAGCCCAAAACGCTGCCTCGCCGCGAACCATCGAAGCTCCTTCGGACCCTGTGCCCGAGAACAGCAAGCGACAGCATATCTGCCAGCCCAGCCCGCGTCTCGGCCAACGTCGAACAGGAAAAGCAGCGGCAGCAACAGAAGACGTCCTCTGGCTTCCTGCCACTGGCGCTGGCCACGTCGTCGTATCCGCCTGTACCGACTAGCCGGGCGGCGGCCGAGCGGCGATCGCTCAGCGTTAGCAGCACGGCCAGCTCGGTCAGCAGCGTCGGCCTCGGCAACCGCGTCCTCAAAATAGGGCCCGTCCACTGCGGTGGCCACTTCGACGGCAAAAAGGACGACTTTTGCGTCGAGTGACTTGAGGCAAGCGCGCGCGGCCGCATGGCCCAACTACAACGCACTCGTTGAAGCGGGAGGCTTGTCATTTGGGTTAGGGTTTTCCAAAAAAGATAAGAAAAAGCCGAATACTGCGGTGGCCACTTCGACGGCAAAAAGGACGACTTTTGCGTCGAGTGACTTGAGGCAAGCGCGCGCGGCCGCATGGCCCAACTACAACGCACTCGTTGAAGCGGGAGGCTTGTCATTTGGGTTAGGGTTTTCCAAAAAAGATAAGAAAAAGCCGAAAAAGGAGAAATGGTTTTTTTTGGCGCCCAAACAGCTTGGAAATTGACCGGCAGCACGGGAGAGGGAAGGGAGAACGGGAAGCGGACGAACAGCGTCAGCAGATAGGACGAGATGTAAAGATGGCATGATGGACGGACAGGAAAGGTCGGCATGATGGACGGACAGGAAAGGTCGGCATCATGAACGAGCAATGCGCGGTGTCTCCCCCTACTTCCTCTGTCTTCGCAAGTGTACGCACCTATGTCCCGACCCGTGCGTCCTCTCCATCCTCCCATCCATCCATGGCGTCACCGACCGCACTTTGCCTCCCCCCTCTCCTCTCGATATCCGCCACATACCGGCCCCCTAAGCATGAACTAGCATATCAAGCGGTGTCGCCACCCGCATCCCTCTCTCCACGCTACAGCACGCCCAAAGGACTTGCCGCATTGCTCGCTATATATAACCCTCTACCTAAACAGCTTTCCCGCCATGACACGGATATCAAGGGGCCTCATACGGTCTCCACCCTGTGAAACCGCCGCCTAAACATAGATGCAGGTTTTTCAAGGGTCTTGGGCGACTCCTCCCCCTCTCCCTCCCACCACCGGCCCGGCCCGGACCTTGCACGTATCCTTCGTCTTGTCGCCACCGGTACTGGCCTGGGCGGGCCGACCGGCCGGCCGATCAACGCATTACCGTGTACCGCCTTGTATCGTAACGCGTCTGGGTTAGGGCTGGCACTCATCAATCGCCCACCCTCAATCTCCTGACGCCGACTGACTGACTGCTTGCCCTCAGTGCCGGCTCAACATCCCATGTCCCTTTTCCTTTATTCTGCCATACCGAGTGAGAGTCTACTTATGCTTTATCCCTCACTGTGATCATGCCTCATCACGACTTCTCGACCTCAAAGCAGCGCCGAACCTGAGACTACCGCAACACGCATATACTTGACTTTTGAACATCTTGAAATTTTCTTCCTCGTCCGGTGCCAATAGGGACGTGTAGCCGGGGATTGAAAAGAAAAATGAAATCAGGGGGCCGAAACAGAATGCCGCCAAGGCCTCCCTATCTCGCCCTTCTTGCGCCTCGATCCATCCTCTCATCCTTCTCATCTCAGACGTCTCGATTAAAGGGGCTAGCAACTCGACGGCACGGCGAGCACCGTACAGATGTTTATACAGGGCTGACTTGCGTCGCCGACTGCGCTGCTGGCCTCGTCAATCGCACTCGGCTGGCCCTTTATCGTGAGGACATGGCCTTGGTGACCAGTCGCTTCAGCGCTAGTTCCTGTTTCTTCAGGTCATCGGCTGTGCTGTCGTTGAGCTCCAGTGCCGCCATTGCATCGCTGATCGTGCTTTCGATCTTCTCCTTCTGCCCACGTTTCAGCTTGAGAGACAGCGTCGGATCCGACACAATTTCTTCCACGCGCCCAATATACGACTCGAGCTGTTGCTTGGCCTCAAACTTCTTGCTAAAGGCCTCATCGTTGGTCTTGAACTTTTCTGCCTCCATAATCATCTTTTCAATCTCATCCGTCGACAGCTTGCCCACAGAGTTGGTGATTGTGATATTAGCGCTACGTCCAGACGTCTTCTCTGTCGCCGTCACCTTGAGGATACCGTTGACATCCACCTCAAAGACACACTCGAGCACTGCCTCGCCAGCCCGCATGGGCGGGATAGGGGCGAGTGTGAACTCGCCAAGAGACGTGTTGTCCTCGCAGTTGACGCGCTCGCCCTGATATACGGGGAATTGCACCGTTTGCTGCGAATCGGCAACCGTAGTGAAGGTCCTTTGAGCGGCCTCAAGTCAGTCAATATTCCACCTGGTCGATGGACCTACACTTACCTTTTCTTGATTGTGGGCACCGTCTGGCCACGCGGCACAACGGGAGCGAAGATGTTTCCCTCCATGGCAACACCCAGAGACAGGGGAACAACATCGAGTAGAAGCAAATCTGACGTCTCGGCAGAGGTTGCCTTACCCGACAAGATGCCGGCTTGGACCGCAGCACCGTAGGCGACGGCCTCGTCGGGATTGATGCTCTTCTCCAGCTTCTTGCCGTCAAAATAGTCGGAGAGCAGCTTCTGGATGCGAGGGATACGGGTAGAGCCTCCAACGAGAACAATCTCGTCCACTGATTTCTTGTCGATGCCAGAGTCTTTGAGAACCTGAGTGACGGGATCGAGGGTGCCAGAGAAGGCCTTGGCATTGAGGTCCTCGAAACGCGCCCGGGTGATGATCATAGTAAAATCTTCGCCGTCGAAAAGGGAATCGATCTCAATCGTGGCCTGAGCGCCGCTCGACAGCGTTCGCTTCGCGTGCTCGCAGGCAGTGCGAAGTCGTCGGAGAGCACGAGGGTCTCCGCTCAGGTCCTTCTTGGCTTTGCGGTTGAATTCCTTTTTGCAGTGCTCCAGCAGGTTGTTATCGAAGTCCTGGCCACCCAGGTGCGTGTCACCGGCAGTGGCCTTGACAGTAAAGACACCGCCCTGAATGTTAAGCAGAGAGACATCAAAGGTACCACCGCCAAGATCGTAAATGAGAACATTTCGCTCCTTGTCCGACTTGCCAGAGCCAAGGCCATAGGCGATTGCTGCAGCGGTGGGCTCGTTAATGATGCGCAGCACATTGAGACCGGCAATGGCACCCGCATCCTTGGTGGCCTGGCGCTGATTGTCGTTGAAGTAAGCGGGCACAGTGATGACGGCCTTCTCGACCTTTTTTCCGAGCTTGGTCTCTGCAATCTCCTTCATCTGTCAAGGTAGAAAGGATCAGCAGCCGGAAACCCAAAAATCAAAAAGTCGAAAATAAAACCGCACTTTAAGGAGAACCATGGAGGAGATCTCCTGGGCAGAAAACGTCTTCTTCTCGCCGAGGTAGTCGACCTCAATCTTGGGCTGTCCTGCGTCATCGATAACCTTGAAGGGCCACGACTCGATATCCTTCTTTACGGTCGGGTCATCGAAGCGACGGCCGATCAGACGCCTGCAACGCGAAGGTGTGGCGGTCAATGGCGATTCACCCTGTGGCGAGACAGTGGACTCACTTGGCATCGAAAACGGTGTTCCTGGGGTTCATTGCAGCATTATTCTTGGCCGCTTCGCCAATCAGGCGCTCCTTGTCGGTGAAGGAGACGAATGATGGGGTGGTGAAGGAGCCCTGCTCGTTGGCAATGATTTCGACATTGGCACCCTCATACGTGGCAACGCATGAGTACGTCGTACCTGGAGAAGCCAGACCTCCTGGTCAGACTGGCCTCGGTACATATCAAGCAGCTTCAGGCAAAATTTGCGGCCATGGCTACGGTACGGGGAGGGTGACGATCACGTACCCAGATCGATGCCGATGGCACCGTCATACACTTCGTCGACCATTGTAATAAATACAGAGGCACAACTCGGCGGAAGCGAAGGCAGTTGAGGAATCAATCGGCTAGAGCAGACGGGTGGAAGAGACGAATGTGAGGGCTAAGGGTGCGGAGGAAGAGGTGACGACGGCGAGGAAGTAAGGTTGGCGAAAGAGGAGAAGGAAGGGAAAAGTAGGGGCCGTGGGGAGGTATAATTTTTTCTCTTCCTTTCGATTTGTGGTTGGCAATTCTTCTCCAGGCAACCGAGTTTTTTTTTTCAACCATGGTTTTTTCCCTCTCTCGGAACAACCCCTCCCCCTCCCTTCTCTCTCAGACTTTCCCTGTATTTTCATTCGTCCATTCATCTAGATGGTGGCACGAAGGTAGACAAGTCACCAGGATTGGCAGCGGAGCCGGAAAAAAAGAGGACCCGTGCTTTGGGCCAAGCGCTAAGCCATATGAAGCATCATAGAGTCCCCACCCTTTCTCTCTGGCCAGTCGGCGGTTGCAATGGAGGGGGAAGCGCTCTTCTCTTTCGTGCTGGTGTTGGCCGCTCACCAGAGTTTTTGTTTGACAGCTTCACCGGCCCCTTTACGGTTTTCAGGGACTTTTCAATTTTTAAAGTCAGTGAATCATACATGATAATCGGTATGCCAGGCAGACTCGACGTTCCAATCCAATCTTGCCAGCTACGGACGCTGAGAGCCCTCACTTCTCAGGAGGTCTATCCTCTTCTCTGCGTCATATATAATCTCAAGTCCTCGCCGTCCCCGTAACATCAGCCATTCACACCTCCGCAAAATGTCTGTACATGCGCCTTGCTGGGTTAGATTTTCTTCCAACATTGACCCGTCTCCCTTTCTCCTGAGTCTCCGACAACTCCATCATTAGAAGTTATTTTCAGTGTGCAAGCTGCATATGCGGCCTGCTGCATGCCCTGTTGGGCTTTGTATGCCTCTATTCCCCCTGTCCGCTCCATCTTTAGCCCCTTGCACCGAGTAGTATATCGTTAAGATGGCAATCAGCACGGGATATACCACTGCCTCTACAAGTAGCTGTTGCTTCAGGATGGCTTGCTGCTCCCGCGACAGTGAATGCACCTCACCATGGTAATACCACGAAATCGCCGTGTCAAATCGCCCACAGAGCGCGAGAAGGCCCGTCAGGGGGAACAGTAGCGTAGCCACCATGATTGCAAGGAAAATTGACTTGGACCGCTTATCTTCTTCCTCCGTAAGGCCGCGTCACAGAAGTATGCCGTCCCTGACCGCACCGATGAGTTCGGCCTCGAAGCGAGAGAACAGCTCGAAGCTTTCGCGTGTCTGCTTCTCGCGTTTCTGCTTCATGCTCGCCAAAAAGCCGTCAGGCCGAAGCGCGTTGGCATCAATAATGGGCAGGCTTTTGCGTAAACCATCTTCATGTCGACTGATGCCCAAAATCTGACGAGACGTGCGAAGCTCTGGGCTGCGTAGACCAAACGAGAATTGGCATTGAATCTCCGTAGATTCAGAGCTCGCTTATCCTTTGTCAGCGCAAGAGCTCATCAGCCCCGCTGGGGGTGACAGGGGATAGCTTACCGTTAAGATGTCTTTGAGGGCAGTGAGCTTGATAGGTTGCCAGCGGTTTAACGTGACCGAATGCAGAGGTGCACGCTTGCCAGTCAGCAAAGGCCGAGAGCGGCATCTTGGGACTGTTGATGAAAGACATGGTGCTGGCGGTGGTTGATCTCGCAGAGCGGGCCTTGGCAGCGAAGAAACCCGGGGGATCAGTGTGATCCTCTTCTCCGCGTTCCCGACGGAAAAACTGCAGCTTTGCGGCTTCAGGAAGGCTGATGAGAGGAAAGGGTAGCCGCACTATTTCGCCCAAAGAGCCGTCATGCGCCATATGGCTTTCAGGTCCGTGGCCCGCTGCCCGTGTAATGCTCGACAGATCCGTGTGCCTGTCGAGCACGGTAAGTGGCGGATGGCTTGTTGAGTTCCGTCCGAGGTTCTCGCTGACCGAGGTCCATCCGAGTGTGACCTTCTGGTCTTGTCTGTGATCAAGCCCTGCCCGACTTGCCTCTGAATCCAAGCTCTCGTAGCTGTTGTCGAGCCCATGCAAGTCATAGATTGCATCCGGCCTGCCCCGTTTTGAAGCTGGCCGTTCTTGACGAAGAGAGCTTGAGAAGCGCCGGATTTCCTCGGCAGCACGAGCAGGTAGCTGCGGCACCTTGGTTGACATATTTACGCCGGACTGCTCAAGCTGGCCAAACTTTATTGGTTTATCGAAAATGAAGTTCTGGGGCCCAAGATGGCAACTGTTTTCAAAACCACCAACAGGACTGTACCTGGCGCCAGGTTTTTTATCAAGCGTCAGACACGTCTGCAAGGCTGCTACCAGATTCTTTGGCAAATTTCAATTCAATCTCGCGCACTGGTTGTTGAGAGAGAGGTCGCTCAGTTGTGACTGTTTGCCAGTCCGAGTCGAAGTCTCTGGTAATATCTCTTGAGGCAAATTGCTCGGTATACTGCCATGGCGAGTGACAAAACACGGGGTCGCCAAGCGGTATCTCTAAAAATTCGTCCCTGATGACTGGAACCTTGACAGCATCGTCAACCTTCTAAATTGACTGGATAGCTGCAGGGTTGTAGAATCTCGCGTTATGGTCCATACTGGTTCCCCCGGGCAGAATTCCGATGCCCAGAGGCAACTGTGGGGTGGCAGCGGGCGAGCCGAGATTCGTCACTTTACCGCAAAGGGCTTTGCTGGCCTCTCGCTCGGAAGATGGAGTGAGAAAGCAAAAGTAAATGGCGTTATCATACTTGAAGCGCTCTAGACTCAAGCTACTCGACGTTTTGGAGCATCTCGGCTTGAGACCAGCCATTGGGCTCTCGCGCAGCCTTGTAGTAGCCTGCGACATCTGAGGGCGATCTCTCTCCCGAAAACCAATGAGCTGCTCGACATGCCATTCTCTTCTACTGGCGTTGCTGTAGATGCTTGAGCCCGAGTGAGACTGCTCCAAAGCCGTGGCAAGGGGCGAGAAATCCATTGTAGTCAAAATGGTGGTTGGCCTATGGCGAGTAGGGATTGTGAGCCAATGAGTGGCGGTCCGAGTGTGTGAGTTGAGCGTTAAAGGGCCATGCTAGAGGTTTTGGAGGTGTAGTAATATTTTCGTCGCCTTCTGCGACGGTCTCCCAATCCGACGTCGCCTTATTCCCGTCGCAAGAGTAAACTGGAGACAGGTTGCGAGGCGAATCCGGCGGCGAGTGTTGGGATTGCCAAGTCTAGATCTCGATACTTTCTCTGGCTCATATCGTTTGTCGTCAAGAGACCAGGGAGATTTATTCCAGCCACTTGACTGAGTGGAATCTTCAGACGGTGATAAAAATGTTCACCGAGGTGCTGCTGATAGCTAAACTAGAGCTCAGAATTATGTGAAGGCCGAAGAAATGCAGGTACGTAGGTTTAGGATGTGAACAGCTGATGTGGACTTCAACCTCAAAGCAACGAGCAGGCAGAGGTGATCCCCTCGCCCAATGGCCGTTTATTGATTTATAACTCAGTAGCTCACTACTGTCTGGCTTTGCTGAGCAGCATCAGCCAATGATCACGTCGGCGGTTATGGTCGTCTTACATGGAACGGAGGGCCGCGGTGAGCCGAAGAGAAATAGGACAGGGTTATGAAGGCTCTTAATTATGAACCAGGATGGAAAAAAATATGCAGGCTGAGTAGATGTAACGTAGTAGCGTAATATGTCTCGTGGAGGTAAAAGGCAGGCAGTTGGTTGAAAGAAAAGGCGCGATAAGCGAAGTGTTGACCCCGTTGACGCGGGTGCCTGAGGCCGAAGGGATGACTCGAGTGGGCGATGTACCTCCACGCGACCTTTATGGCTGAAGGAAAGTTGTATAAAGGTATGACTTGACGGGCACGTATAGTTGGGTGTTTTGATTTTTCTAGAATTTTTTTTAGAAAAATAACAGAACCATCAAAATAATGCTTCTCTCCACGCGCGATGCCGTGAATTGCGACCGAGACGTGTCTGTCTTTGAAGGAAAGAGACGGTACATCGCCGGCCAAGATAATGTCTTTGAAATCATATGCCTTGATTTTGTGTTCTGAGTCTGGTTCTTAGCTTTTGCGTTGAGATTTCTAGGTGTCGAAGGCTTGATGTCATTCTCATCGAACTTGCCCTGCCAGGTTGCCCAGATTTTCCAGATAGCGAAAAATAAACTAGTAACTATAGTGAGGTCAGGTTGCCGGTAGGTTGGGAGAGTTTTAAAAGAAGTCAGTTAGCTTGCGACATTAGTAAGGTACAGTGGGTGTCAGAGGCTGGCGAATTATCGCCGCCCTCATCGCCGCCACTGCCTATAGCGCGCCGGCAGCGCACTCGCCCGCGCTCACTGTCACGGCCTATTCCTCGCCTCGACTATCGCCTTCGCCGCATCCGCCCTCTTCGTCGCTATTTCCTCCAGAGCTCATCAACAGACCGTTACCAGATGGATATATTATAAATTGGCTGTAGAATCCATATCGGCCATGATTACCAGGAAGGTGCGTTTAAAGGCAGGAGGCAGAGAGTCAGGCATTGCCGTGCCAAAAACAATATATAGGAAGCACTCTATTACCCGCTACCCGGCATTCATGTAGATAGCTTCGTTTTAATCTCATTCTCAAGACATTGATAGGCTGTGATGTGCGAGCTGTCAACCGATGCGATGTATCTTCTGAGTGACGAAGCCGTAATAAAAATACGTAGAGCTAGCTATGGGCCTATGTGTGCAGCTAAAGCTATCCCTTCATTTCGACCCTGTCCCCTCATTTTGGTCCCTACTACGCTCGTTCCTCGCGTAGTACCTACGGGTAATGGCATGCTTCTGCATCACTGACTATATTGTGTTTTCTCATCATTTTCCGTGGCACCACGGATTTCTTTATCGCTGATTGTACCACGCCTCTTGTCTCCAGCCTTCCGGACCAACAAAGTAGCCTTGCCACCTGGAGCCAGTGGTCGCTTGGGAGGGAGGTCTCGACGCCGGTATAGACCATGGCTTCCGACAGAAAAAGCTTGATGTCGCTTCCCGATGAGGTTTTGTATCAAATTGTGGGATGTGAGCTGCCGAACGTCGATGGAGTCCATGTTTCCCTCGTAGACAATTCTCTGATATCTTCTCCCAGACCTCGAGCCTTCTCTAGTGCTCCAACTGCCTCGCGTCTCACGCAGACTTAGGCACGTATCTATGGATGATGAGCTTTGGAAGCGCTTTTGCTATGAAGCGTCGCCATCGTAGCGCGGGCTTCAGGCCTACCCTCGTCGATTTAAATGGACGGCTGAGCGCGGCGGCGAAGCTCGTCAGAACGACAGAGGCTGGAGACGACCAGTTTCGAATGAAACAGATGATTGTCATGGACAGATCGTGCGCTGGCAACAGAGATCACAGGAAATGGCAAACTGGAACCCCACATTTGACGGCGAAGAGGTCTCGTGGCGCGACGAATACAAACAACGTCACGGACCTGCCAGCGTCAACTGGCTGCAGGTACCTTACCAAGGGAATCAGAAGCTGAAATCAGCGTTGGAGGTGTGGGGTGTAGCGCTCTACAACACTAACAGCGGAAGCCATGGCACTGGCACCTTGCTTGCCGTGTCGCCACTTGAGGATGGAACAGTCTGCTTGTGGAACGTCAAAGGCACTCGTGGCGGCCGCGGCAA
>KN173733.1:290135-318236 GCA_000758425.1 Nilaparvata lugens yeast-like symbiont | reverse complement strand
CGTAGCCCTGTAGACTGCTGACGAGGATGCGCCTCTTACCGTAGGCACAACAAAGGGGGTTCATCTGTATGACTTTCGGGACGCGGCCCAGGCATCAGGCGACGCGTCTGAACGGTTGAACTGGGCCAGGACAGCCGGCCCGGAGGAGTCGAGGCGGCTGGTAGCATACAGCCCCTTGGCGCAACCCATGCCGTTGAGCATTCTCCACATTACGAGGCAAGGCTCAGCGCAATTGGCGTCGCACGATTTTTGCGTAGGCGGGCGGTTTCCCAGCATCCTCTACTATGACCGTCGCAGATTTCCGGCCGTGGCGGGATCCATCTACTCGGGCGCGCAGATCAATAGCCTCGCGAGCCTGCCACTCTCCTCGAAAGTGGTACAAGATGCGCTGCCGCAGCTCAGGGCCGACGAGGGAGAGACGGAAGTGGGCAGCGGTAGGGCAGGCATTGATTGCCGGCGGATGCTACAACAGCAAGGGATCGTTGGAGGTTCATTACGGACTCAGCACGGCTGCCGAAGAGGCTAGTCACCGGTTGCATCTGAAGCCGGCGGTGAAGAATCGGCAGACGGCGGCGTCGGCGACGATCCTGTCGGTGGCGAACCACGGAACCAAGATTGTCTTTTTGGATGGCGACGGGGATGTCAAGTGGATGGAGAAGGACGGGCTGACGGCCTGTCGACAATTGCGAATTGGGCATGGCAACATAGCAGAGCCGTCGTGCCTGTTCAAGCCGACCCTAGCCTTGGACAATATAGCGTGCAAGATCTTGTCGACGAGGACAGGGCAGGGCCCCCAGGAAGGCCTCGACGACAGCATCCTGTTCTGGACGGGGGAGAAGCTGGGCATGGTGAGCTTCACACCAGAGTCGCTGTTTGACAGCGGCGACTTTAAGACCCAGGTTGAGGAGGAGGAGCGGGGCAGTCATCTGTACAGGGAAAACATTGGTAGGGCGCTGGGGCTCCAGGCTGACGAAGCCAGGTTCTGGAGCCGTCTGGGGACGGGCATAGGGTCTGCGTGAGGGATGCGGGCAGTTGGGCGATGAGACGGGGGTAGGCCGACGGTCGACGGCTGCAGGACGGCGGCGAGGGGGCTGAGGATGGATAGGGCGAGCGAGGCAGGACACGGACGCGGACGCCGTCGATAGGCGGCGGGCCAAGCCAGTGAAGAAGCGCCTTTGATGCCATGCGATGCAGCTGGAGCGAGGGCCGGCGGCCCCTCCCTTCGCTTCGCCATCACCATCGACGTCGCCCTTTGCTCTCCGCCTCAGCCTCAGCCTGGGCCTTGGCCTGGGCTCCGTCTCCACCTCGGGCTCGACCCGGCCTTGACCGCCTCCGCGCCGTGCCCTCATCGCGCCCAAGTCACGAGCTGCCGACTTCCCACTCGACAACGACACCCTTGCCAGCATCTTCTACGCCGCCAACGAGCTCTTCTTCGCCGGCCGCCTCGCCCGTCGCGTCACCTGGGACTGGAGCCATCCGGCCTGCGCAAAGTACACCAGCCATATCGCCGGCACTACCGCTCTGCGCCGCTGTGCTCGCCTCGGTGGCTGGGAGACGTTCATCGTGCTTTCGTCCCCCGTCCTGCACGAAACAAAATACAACCGCCGCCTGCTCATCACCACCTTCCTCCACGAGATCATCCACAGCTTCATGTTCGTTGCCTGCGGCCTCAAGGCCGCCCAGAGCGACGGCCACACCGACGGCTTCCGCCAGATCGCCGCCCTCATCGACGACTGGGCCAGTAAGGAGTACCTGCGCATGAGCGACATGCAGGCCAACCTTGAGCGCTTCCACGGCGATCACGGGCCCCCTCTCGAGCCTTACTGCGGGCCTCTGTCCGAACCGCCGTCCTCGCTCCTCACCCATGCGCCCAGCTTCGAAGATCACGCCGCCGAGGACCTGCTCTGGCCGTAGCCGCGCAGCCGGAGCCTCCACGGCCAGCCCCTTCTGTTGCCACCCGACTCCCCGTCACCCGCATGCCGCCGCCCACGACGACGGCTGGCAGTGGTGCGAGCAGGAGACCTGGGGGGCCGGCACTCCGCACTCGCCAGGCTCGCCATACATCTACTGAACCACGAACCGGCGTAAAGACTAAAGGCCGGGAGAGAGGTTCTCATCGTCGCTCCACTTCAGGCACCCGAGCCAACCCCTCGACACCTCAGCATCTTCGGATGTCTTTGTCATGAGCTTGGAGCCCGGCTTGGGATGGGCACGACATAAAACGTCTTCTAAAAATAACCGCACACATAATATGCGGCGGAGCCAGTAAGACCTGTAGGAACTGTGCGTATTTGTATTCGAGCGAGCTATCTTTGATGAACCTTGATTGTGTATAGACCTTCATTTTCAGCCTGTGTCTTTCCCCATAACCCGTGTCCGCGTCGACCCTGCGTCTGTATTCTCCGCTTCGACTACCAAGAGGCAAGATTCAACAAGCTGTTTAATACCAAACAACCGATATGCCGTATTCCCGCGTGATTCCACGCTGCTTGAAATACTGAAAAAATCAACGCCTCCTCGTCTATGGCTTCGGTCACGCATATTTGCAGAAACGCCTCCAGGAAATTCAGGCCCTGGGTAGAGCCTCCAGGAGTTTAGCACGAATCACCTCAAATTCCGGTTGTCACGTACCGCTTATCATGGCTGTCGACCGTCAATAACCCTGAGCGACGACGCTTATTTCTTCACCGAGTCCAGCAGGCACGTGCTGACGTTGGGCTGTTCTTCGTCGCTACTGTCGTCGGATTCTGCTGCCGTCGCGGGCTCGCCCGGAAGGAGCGCGGCCGAACGGGGTCGCTCCGAGCTCGAATTGTCCGCCTCTTGATCGTCCGGCGCAAGACCGGCTGCTGGACCATCACCCTCGCGTATCATGAAGCCAGGAATGGCCCCAAGAATGGCTACAATAGCGAGAAAGAAGTAAGCAGTCACTATGTATCCATTTTCGGCACCCCAGGAGAAGGCGAGGCCCGTCAACGCCGGACCCACGGCGCGGGCGAAGCCGCTAAAGGCCGTGCCGAGGCCGTTGACCGTACCGAGCACGCGCATAGAGCAGCACGAGTTGGTAAAGAGGATGGTGATACACGGTAGAGCAATGGCGCTGACAAGGCCCTTGACCATGAGAACCACGACGATGGCCGCCATGCGAACTCGCTCTGTCGCAAACAGGGACATGTAGGGTGTGACGATGTATATCAACGGCAGCGCGATTGCTGGTCCTCGTTCGTCAGCCGAGCCAGCCGATTCTTGGCCATGCTAACACTGAAGACTACTTTCTCTTGTATCCCATGTTTTTTTTTTCAAATATGGGAATCAGCCTGAGAACGTACAGCAAAAGTGCCAGCACCTTAGGATGCCAAAGCGCCTGATCAAGGCCGGGTAGATGGCAAATTGAATGACGCCACAGGCGACGCCGTAGACGTCAAAGAGAACGCCGATTTTTCTCGATTCGAGGCCAAAGCCGCCGTTGAATTAGAAAGGGAGTCGGCTGTTGTCTGGTCTATGTTCGCCGACTGGATAGTTGAGAAAGACGGTGATGTTCTGGTCAAAGGAGACGGAGTGCAAGGCTAGACTCGTGTATGTCAAGAGGCTCATGAACGTCTGGTACGTCAAAACTTCCTTCATACTGGGCGATGACTCCACCGGCAACTCCTTGACGTCGGGTAGCAAGGTTGCCTCTCCGACATCCGCCAACCCTTGGGAGTCCGTGCCGATGCGTAACCTCCAGCGGAATGGCCAAATAAGGCGTCTACCGAGCTCCAGGCCCATATCTCGTTGACCTCGTTTAGAGGATGGAGATTCCTACATAGTCGAGTCAGGCGAGAGCTTATCAGATCAGGGGATACCCGCACCTCAAGAAAGAGCAAGGCGGCCGAGGTTGAGATGAGAAAGAAGAGTGAGGCGATGAGATTGGGCAGGACATAGGGAAAGCGCTCGAAGAAGCTGACGCCACCGAATACGCTGGGGTATTTCTTGGCCGGCTGAGCAAGGAAGCCACCAAAGCCCGGTCCAACGACAGAACCCAACGACCAGATGAGAGGCATGAAAGAAAAGGCCCTGGGCTGAAGTTCCTTGGCCATGACAATCTCGGCCACCACGGTACGGATGATGGCGACTGGCCGCATTAGCCGCAACACGTACAGCGCCGGCGGAAGGGAACCCTTCATTACCATTTCCGCTCCCGGCGTCTTGGATGGCGCGAGCTGCCATGGCCATGGGAAGGCTTGTAGCCATGCCCCAGATGAGGAAGCATATCATGGTGCTGATGAGGCCGCAGAGGAGGATCGGTTTCCTTCCGAACCGGTCTGAGGCGCGGCCCCAGGACACGGCGGTCAGACCCTGGCCGAGGGCGAAGATGGCAGTTGTGAGGCCGGCCCACTTGGCGATTTGATTCTCGTCGATACCAAAATCGCGAATCATCTCGGGAAGATAGGGGTATACGGAGGTGTAGGCCAAGGGCTCGGCGAACCGCACGACAACTGCGAGGAAGAAGGCCAGGGGGCGCTTGTGGTTAGCATGACGAACCGATGTATATGACTGACGCCTGTTGCTGAAATATTTCCCGGACCTCACGTCTTCCAAAACTCAACCCCACGTTGCTAGGGAGCTTGGGGTTCGCCTTGTCGAGTGGAGTAAAGGGTGAACTTGGGAGCTCATCCTACATACTCACACGCTTGGCCTTGATGGGGCAAAGAGGGGTAAGGATGACACTTCTTTCGCATGAGACGACCCAGGGGATGGACAGGATGGGGAGGAGTTCGGAAAAAGGGGCGTATGTACCCAATATGGCCAACTGCTGAACAGGCAATTTTGGCCGCTCTCGCGAAGCTTCTGCCATGGTGCCGACGGGCCGATAGAAGCAGCGTTTCGATGGCAAGAGAACGGTCGCCGGGCGTTGCGGGCTCGAACAGAGTAATAAACAGCCTGTTCAATGGGCCACATGAAAAACGGACGGCAAAGACAGAAGCCACGGAGAGGGGAGGAGAGCAGATACACCGTCATCAAAGCCCAAGAGGGAACGAGGACCGGAGCAACTTCGAATAGTGCTGTCTGATGACTAAGGCAGCACGGATCGAACCTGAGGATGCAAGTGGTCAGACAGCTCGTCGACACTATAACGTACTAGGCATGTTCAGTCGGCCTCCGATGTTCGGTCCTCTAACTACACTCTAATGAGTTTAAAGCCCAAAGTTGACCAGCCGTGCTTTGGCGATGGAAAAAGGTCGATGGGAATTCTCGCTCTCAGCGGCAGCGGCCAGTCAGCCTTGGGAAAACAACCTCCAGATTCCGCTCGCATGAACTGATCTCAGCTCGCACCCAAGAACCCCTTTGCCTAATGGGGGACTGCAGAATCCTCTCGGAACTTCTTACTTCCATCATGACCTGGTTGAATGCCCTGTTTGTAAGGAGTAGTTATGCATCTTTCGGCTGCTGCCCCCCAAAAGGGTAATCAATCAATCCTCCTCAACATGCCCTAGAATATGACCGTCTACATCCATACAAGCGAGGAGCTCCACATCGACGGATTTGGCGAAGCTTAGGAGGAGGTTTGCGACTACCTAAGTTAACGTTTCGGTGGACACCATCCGTCCTGCCACAGGACAAGCTTCATAATGGTTTTTTTCCGTTATAATGCACTAGGTTGGCCGGTTATTAGGTATTGCATATTAGTCAAGAAAGGCATTGGATACGGCCTCCTTATGCTGGGCGTTTTGGTGCCTCTACTCTAGCAACTCTTCGTCATACATGCATCTTCAAGCGTGGGACGCTCCATTTAGACTTACAAGCTATAGCTACCTAGATCGGCTTGAGCACAGAGCGTTTCTTCAATAATCAGAAGACCAGAAAGAATCCAAATCCATGATCGTCAGGGACCTTCTCCAGCATTAGGCCCGGAAGGGTTTCCTGCGCTCAACATCTCGTCTATCTCGGACATGAGATATGAGTAGCTTTACCGACACTCTAAGCTGCTCGAAGCAGCGAGTCACAAATATTCTACGCCGGAAGAATTATCAGCCGGGCTCATCAATCTGCTGACACTCAACTCGCCACTGACCGCACCCCGTTTCGGAGATTACAGAGCTTATCCGCCAATCCGTCGCACCTCAACAGCCGATACTAGGCCACCGCCCTCATGAACTTTCTGGAAAATCAGTCAAATATTGACTCGACGATCGTCTCAAGCACTAAAGTACCATTGGGTCTCCAAAAACGCGATAGATTTCTAAGTTTCTTTAATCCAAGTTCCCGCGTATTGATGGGAGACTTATCGCCCGTGGGCCTCGCACTGTATGTATGACGGAAAGACAATACGACTCTGCAGCAATTAGTAACAACCCCTCGGGCCGCTGCGGAGCGGAGAAGCAGGACCATCGAGGATCATGTATTCTTACAACTCTGATTTGATTTGATATGTGTAACAATACATTCTTGCGGCGTTCCAACGTCCAGGATACTGTGCAATAGCAGTGTCACATGACCGTGACGACGTGTCGTTTCGGGTCTCAACGAGGCCCCGGCCAACTTTCGGCCATTCCTCGCTTCCCTCGGACCTCATCCCTCTGCCATCAGCGGCCTCCCTTGCCCCGTCTGCACAGCCCGCTGAGCGATTTACCGGGCTGAATAATCATAAGGGCTCCTCCTCCCTCTCTGGAGGCTGGCTTTTCAATGCTCCAGCCGCCCGTCCCGTCTGCAACCAATCCCTCGCCCTCTGTAGACTCGGCCCTCAATCATCATGGCTCGCAATCCTGAGCGGATGCCGCTGATCCAGACGGTTTCCGTGGGGTCTCCGCGAAAAGCGATATCCTCACCAAACTTGCCGCCGCTTCTGCTCCGTCGCCTGCGTCTCTCTGCTCACCGCCGGCTTCCTTTTCTTCATCCACGCCTTCTTCATCTGGCCACACCATTACCATCATGCTGCCCATAGCCGCTACGCTCTATCCGGCCTCCGCAATAAACGCCGTCGACCAGGACAGACTGATGTTCATTCTGCTCGGCACGCCATCCACCGACCGTGCCCGGGAGTGGAATCGCTAATACGCATCCGGTGCGCACCTAGCCGGCAAGAACTATTCGCAGGTATCGCCCAGCCTTCGCGTTCCACTCCTGACATATGTTGCGCTAAGCTTTCATGTATATACTCTATCCCTTCCGGTGTACAGGCTGCCGGGACCATGGACAAGTGGCAAAGCTGGGGTGTCCAAGCCGAAATCGTCTCCTATCATATCTACCTCAATTATCCCGTCGACCATAGCCTCTCGCTCGTGACTCGATCGCCCAACAACTCGGCTTCATGGCAACTTGAATTCGAGACCTCGCTAACTGAGGATGTCTTGGAAGACGATCCCACGACTGCTCTGGACGCCAGGATTCCGACCTTTCACGGCTATTCCGCCAGCGGGAACGCCACAGCCTCCTTCGTCTACGTCAACTACGGCACTTATCAGGATTTCGAGGACTTGCTAGACGCCGGCGTTAATCTCAAAGGCAAGATTGCCTTTGCCAGATACGGTCGAGTCTTTCGAGGCCTCAAGATCAAGCGAGCACAGGAACTTGGCATGGTCGCCACTGTCCTCTATTCCGATCCGGGCGACGACGGCGAAATAACGGCAGAGAATGGTCACGAGCCTTATCCAAAGGGCCCGGCTCGAAACCCGAGCAACGTGCAGCGCGGCAGTGCCTCGTTCTTAAGCACACGTCCCAGTGATCCGTAAGACCGCATTTCCTTTTGCCGTTCCTGATGTTGCGTTCCGAAGTGCTTTGTTGTGGCTAACATGATGAATAAAGCTCATCTCCTGGCTATCCGTCTAAGCCGGGCTCTCCGCGAGCACCGGTTCACGACGTGATCCCCTCGATTCCTTCTCTTCCCATCTCGTACGCTGATGCCATTCCCCATCCTCAAAGCTCTCAATGGCCATGGTCCCAAGGCAGCCGACATGGGCAAAAGTTGGAAAAGCAATTTGGATCTTACCTACAAGGGCGTCGAGTACAACATAGGCCCGTCACCGCAAACTATCGCCCTCAACCTGTCCAACGATCAAAGTTATACTACAACGCCCATCTGGAACGTCATTGGCATCGTCAATGGCACCATTCCCAACGAAGTGGTCTTCATTGATAATCATTGAGATGCTTAGATCGCCGGCGGGGCTGGTGATCCCAACAGCGGCTCGGCCGTCCTCAACGAGGTCGTCCGCAGCGTCAGCGAGGCTGTCGCAGCCGGTTGGCAGCCGCTACGCACCATTGTCTTCGCCAGCTGGGATGGCGAGGAGTACGCTCTCATCGGCAGCACTGAGTGGGTTGAAGAATATCTCCCCTGGATTAGCGATGCCAACGTGGCCTATGTCAATGTCGACATAGGGACTGCAGGCCCCAATCTTGAGGTTTCGGCCGCTCCATTACTGAACCAGCTTATCAGAAAAGTCGTCAACGTGGTGCCGTCTCCAAACCAGACCATACAGGGCCAGAGCATCGGCGATGTGTGGGACGGCAGGATCCGCATCATGGGCATTCGGCGCGCCAGCGTCCGGACCATGGGCAGCGGCAGCGACTTTACCGCTTTTCAAGACTGCCGGCATCCCATCCATCGACCTAAGCTTCCAGGGCGGCCCCTCCGACGCCATATATCACTATCACAGCAATTACGATAGCATTCACTGGATGGAAGAGTATGGAGACACCGGCTACTGGTATCACGAAGCCATGGCCAAGCTTGCCGGGGCGCTCGTCGGCGAGTTGAGTAACAGCGTCGTCATTCCCTTTGCTGCCGTAGACTACGCCGATGCTCTGAACGGATACCTAGGCCGGGTCTTGGACAAGCTTCGACTCGGCAGGAAGCCGAGCCAAAGAGCCCTCGCGGTCCATTCCATAACGGGCAGCGCAGATGCTCTGGAGGAGGGCCTCCGAGCGCTGTACAATTCCCTGGCTGAGCTGCGTACCAAGGCCGGCGAGCTCGACGAGCGCGTCGCCTGGGCAAACCACAAACTCGAGAGCGGCACCCCATGGTGGGACGTACTGGGCAAGATCCGACTGTGGATTGTCATTGCCAACGTCAACGCTCAGTACAAGCACTTAGAGCGCCACTTTCTATTCGAAGGCGGGCTCGACAAACGCAGCTGGTACAAGCATGTTGTCTTTGCCCCTGGTCTCTGGATGGGCTACGCTGGAGGTAAGGGACCACATATACGGTCAGCGACGCTATGAAGGCTAATGAAGCAACGTGACTGCAGATGTCTTTCCGGGTTTGATGGAGAGCATAGAGGCCGGAGACTTCATCAACGGTCTGAATTGGGCCGGCATCATTCAGCGATGCGTCGAGCACGCCATTAACGACATCACTTAGACCAGCTAGCTTCATCGTTTTCTTTTTCCTTTTTTTGCGTCTTGCCGTCAGCAAAGGAGGCAGATACGATGAGCGAGCAAAGGCATGGCCAAGGGTCAATGTAGCGGGGGAGCTCCCGGACGGAAGACATTGATGGCGCATGCGCATGCGTTTAACCGAGGCTCACGGCGACACAGCGCGGCTTGGGCCTTGCGTCCGACTTAAAAAACTGTTGGCAGGGACAGCCGCGAAAGACAACAGACCGGGATGACTACTGCACACAGGGCGTGATTTCCGATGACTCTTTCCCGCGTTTTCCCTATCCCCTTTGTTCTTCCTGGACGCTGCTCAATCTTCCACCTCGGGCGGGTTGCAGGTAGTAACGAGTAGAAAACTCGGCAAGTGTTTTTGGTAGCAAGCAGCACGTCTTACAACTACATGGGAGGCGTGACCCTACTCGTGAATCGGGCGCTTGTGTCCATATGGTAGAGTGCCCGGAGTCCGGGTCCTTTTTTCCCCGCAATTTTCCGTCTATTGTATGTACAAACACCGCGCGGAGAAGGTGAGAAGAACCGGGCTGTTCTTTATTGCTCCCTGGCCGTCCGCCCGCGGTACTCCAAAGTCCAGATTCAGTCCACGGGTAGGCAGAGCAATACCAAAGGGTTTTAGAATTTGTAAACCTGGTCCTTAGAGTATCCCAACTCTTTGAGGGCGCCAGCGAGTTCGCCCTGGTCCTTGGGGCTGACCTTGTTGCCGGACACGGCGTTCATAAGGCCAGGGGGCCCGCAAACAAAAAGCTTGATGGCAGGGCCGGCGGAGGGCTCGGGAAGGACAGTCTTGAGCAGGTCGGAGGTGATATAGCCGCGGGCGCCGGGCCAGCCGGGGGGTGGCGTTGTGAAGGACGTAAAAGGCGCGAAAGCGCTGTGGGTGCGTGTTCTCGAGGTCGGCGAGCTGCTTGCGCAGCAGGATGTCGTCCTTACTGACGTTGGCGAAGACGAGCGTCACTTTGGTGCGGTCGCTGGGGTTATTGAGGACGGCGCGCAGCAGCTGGTACATGGGCGTAATGCCAGTACCGCCGGCGATGAGCCCGATGTGCTCGTGCTTGTTCTCCGTCCACGGGTACTTGGGCAGCGGGCCCTTGAAGTCGAGCCGCTGGCCTGGTGCCATGTCGTGCAGGTGGGTGCTCATCGGACCACCAGGGTATTTCTTGACGAGCAGGTCAAGGAATCCCTGATCGGCTGCACAGCCCGACCGCGTCGGCCGTCAGCGAGGTCGAACAAGAGAAATAGGAGAGGAAGGGGGAGCCAAAAAGAGATGGCGGACCTTCGTCGCTGATGGGCGTGTAGGGCCGCAGCGTGGCCTTTTCGTCATTGGCGCCCTTGAATTTGGTCAGGATGGCGCTGGAAACGTGTAGGCCCGACACCATGTCGTCCTCCGGCAGCTCAAAACGGAAGCGCTTGGTGTTGTGGTTCACCGTCTCCACCTCGGCCAACTTGAGCGACACGAAGCCCTGGTCGCCACCGGTAAAGGTCGACCGGGACACCGCGTCGCCGCCTGCCGCCTGCTTAGCCTTGGTGGCCACCTTCTGCGCCGTGTCGCCATCGCGGCCCATGGTCCACAGCGCCGCGCCCGCGATTGCCGTCGCCGCGAGGCTCATCAACACTGCGTTCCGCCACCCGCCGCCCTCACCGGCCTCGCCAGCCGTCTTGCTTCCAGGTCCACCCTCGGCCGCGAAGCGCCGCGCGTGCTGTCAGGGTTGTGTCAGTCGATGGCCAGAGACCTAGGAAGGGGAAGGAAATCAGACGGCAGGGGCCATGTCAGCCCGGCATACTATCTTCAGCGGCTGAGCCGCGCGAAAAACAGCGCGGGAAAACATTTTAATTTCTATATGATTCTTGCGCCAACTCTGACGCACGCCTTTTGAAATATGATGCGTTGTGTCCCAGTTGAGAAGCAGAGAGACGCTGGACGGACGTCGAATCTAGTGATATGGTTTGAAGTCCAAAAGCACGTGCATTTACACGTGAGTTATCTCGAAAGGGCCGCCGACGTACGGAGTACGGAGCAGTTGCTTCGTAGCCAACCATCACCCAGCTCAGCGGGGGGATGGTGTACCTTGTAGTGGTAGGTAGAGGCTTGTGGTTGTCTACGTGCCTGGTATGGAAAGCCTCAGGTTGAAGACAACGATAGCGAGGATGAGGAGAATGAGAACGATTAGATTGAAAGCTGGTAGCACAATTCATTTCCCTATTTTCAATAAATTTCCCTATTTCTACAATTTCCATCTCCTCCTTGGGGACCTTGGCGGTATTACTGGTCTTACCGGTAGGACCGTAGTATCGGTAGTTGCTTAAGCAGCTGGTATGGTATGGTTTGACCTCGATACCATACCATGCCGGACCATTCCGATCACAAACGGGAGTCACGATAGCTGTCACCGACTTCCGGATGGACCAGCCTTGGCTACACATCGAGATGCCAAGGACAACACAGGCAATCGTGGCAGAAACACAAGGAAAGGGGCAAAGAGGTTCACGGCAACCAAGAGCCCTGGTATCAACGCCAGAAGAAATCTAGCACACAAGGCTGGGCCATCTTGGCAGAGAGGCTAGCCAACATCTTCAACAGGTTCCGGGCATTAAGATGGCGCCTATTCCGATGGAATCTTGCGAAATCTGCGCCACAACCAGGTTGCGCAAAGAACGTTCTAAGCGGCCTCGCGACCCGGCTTGGCCACGAAGGCCTTGGGCAGTCGTTCCCTTTCACCTCTTCCAATTCGGCACTGGATACAATGGTGCGCGATGGATGGCCCTCTTCACTGACGTCTTCACAAATGCGAGGAAGGACCACGATCTTTCCAATAAGACTGACCTTCCAGCTGTCTGGGTGAGGCTGACAGCGTGGATTCAACGCGTGTTTGATTCACGCGTCACCACCCTCACCACAGACGAAGAAAAGGCATTTTTCATTACAAACTTTCAGGAAGACCTAGCGTACGAAGGCATCACAATCCGATTCTCCTCGTCAATGCACCCATATTAGAATGGACTCGCTGAACGTTCTGGGGGAGTACTCACCCACATGACCCAACGATTGCTGGCTCAGAGCGGATTTGAAGAGTCAATGTGGCCTCTCGCGACCCACCACGCGATCTATCTGTTGAACGTCATCCCGAAAGTCGGGGAGGTCGCTGACGGAAAGGCAAGGCAGCCTCTGCAAAGGCGCCGTGAGTGGCTGTGGGAGAACAACACAGACTGAGCTGGCCTTCCAGGCGGCTAATGTGTCACAGACCTGAGTCACCTCAAGGCTTTCGGCTGCAAAGCTTACCCAATGACCAGGCAGGCACTCCGCAACAAAGCATCGAAGCTTGAGCCAAGAAGTCACATTGGTTATCTCGTGGGCGTTATTTCTTCGACCCAATACGTCATCTGGGTGCCCACTCTCAAGAGGGCAGCCTTCCTCAACACCTCCTTCGTCTTATTTGGCGAGATGACTTTCTTCAGGGATGGCAAGGAGAAGAGAGAAGACCCAGAACGGAAAAAATCAGATTGGCTGCTCGAGGTCGAGGAATAAGAGGAAGAGAAAACAGATTCCAACGTGTCAATCGCGGAAAACGCTTACCAGCCCGCACAACAATCTGCGGATAGCAACAATCACGACGAAGCTGTCAAGGCGGAGGAGCCTGTCAGGGAAGAAGAACAAGGAGCAAAGGAGCCGCCAGAAGAGGACATTTTCTCTGTCTCCTGAGTCTTTGGAAGGTGGCAACAACATTGCATTTGCCTTCAACACCCACTCTTGAATTCACCAATCCTCATCGAGATAGGCTTCCCCCGCCTCCACGCCACTTTACATAGACCGTCAGCAGGCCAAATGGTGCGCAGTGGAGAGAAGCCATGAAAGAAGAACTTAGCAAAGTCGATGCCCGAGGAACTGCAAGCCTCGTGACGGCGGCAGAGATGCCTCCGGGCACAAAGGCTATCGATTTGATGCGGGTATTCGCATACAAGTTCGACTCACATGGTTTCGTCACAAAGCACAAGGCCCGAATCGTCGTGAGGTGAGATTTGCAACCCTCAAATGAGCTCTCCGTCTCAGCCTGCACTTTGGCAACTAGGACGTTTCGTCTTTTGATGGCTATAACCGCTTATTTTGACCTCGAGGCACATCAGTATGATTTCGTCAAAGCCTTTTGCAACGCTCCCCTGGATGAGGAAATATACTGCAAGTTGCTCGAGGGTTTCCGAAGGCCTGGGAAGTACTGGAAGCTGAGCAAAGCTTTCTACGGGCTACGACAGTCGCCTCTTCTTTGGTACAGAGTCCTCATCTCCTATATCAAAGAGCGAAGCTTCCGAGTGATTTACGAGGATCCATGCGTTCTAACCAATGGGAACCTTTTGATCTTCTTTTATGTCGACGATCTTGTCGTCCTCTTCCGGAAGGAACATGCAGAAGAGAACAAAGCCCTCCGAGAAGGCCTTGAGGCCACTTTCAAACCAAAGGACCTCGGCCCTCTTCAGTGGTTCCTCGGAATCAGTGTCATCAGAGATAGGGCCAAGGGGGAGCTTTGGCTCTCTCAGAAGTCCTACATCAACAAGCTGACGGCTCGATTCTCCAACCATTTCGGGGGCAGACCCATTTGCCGGCATCGGCAAGTGGACCTCCTCCCTACTCGACCAGGTTAAGGTCACCATCGACGACGTTAAGGAGACAACCAGTGACTTTACTCGAGTGACTTTACTCGGAAGAAGAATCCAAGGAAGCGCTACTGGAAGGCGCAGGTGCATTTTTCTTGCAACGGGTACAATTCGCGCATCATCAAGATGGCGGACTGCGACGGCAAGCAATACCCTTCGCCAGCCACTTCTTCTTGACAAGCTTGAGCCGAGCAAAGGCCAAGCAACGGCAGACGAAATCAAGCTGTACCAAAAGCTGATTGGGTTAATCCTCTATGCCGCAGTCATCACAAGGCCGGACATAGCTTATGCCTCTTCCAAGCTGTCCCAATTTCTCTCCAACCCCGACCACACTCACAGGAGCCGGGCCCTCGACGTTCTGGCCAATCTTGACCAGACTCAGGACCTGTCAATGCACTTAGGTCCTTGAGGGGGTATTGAGGTGATGATAGACGCCTCGTTCGCCGACATCCCAGACAGGAAGTCCAGTGAGGGCTTAGTCATATAAAGGTTTTCGGAGGCCCGGTTGCCTACAAAGCCGGGAAGCAACCCACCGTCACAACTTCCACCACGGAAGCAGTTCCTCTCGCTGTCACACACGGCTAGAGAAGTCTATGCCTTCCAACGCCTGTGCAGCGGAATCGAGTTCTCCACGAAGGAGCCTTTGACCTTTCTCTGTGACAATAATCAGACGGTCGGACTGATTACCAAGGAAGACGTGAAGCTTTCCATGAAGCTTCGCCACGTCGGTATACACTCCGATTGGCTACGGCAGGAGTATAAAGAAGGCCGAATGAACGTGGAGTGGATTGACACGAAGTCAATGGTCGCGGAGGGGCTCACAAAGCCTCTGCAGGGAGAAAAATTTGACGCCTTTCAACGCCATCTTGGTCCTTGCCTTCCACCTGTCCCTTCCAGGACTGACCCACCAGTCCACTGCCTTTCCTTCACAAAATCCGCGGAGTCACTCTCTTTGCCACCGGAGACTGCTTTTTTGACCGATCTGCTCCGTTCTATACTCATGCAGAATGCGCAACATGCACGACACCAAGGCCATAATTTTGTGATGCGGAACAACAACCACGCACGGAATCGACATAAAAACAAGGCCGCTATGGTGTTCTCTTCTTAGTTTCTTGATCAGAATATGGCTTTTCCTTCATATTCTACTTTCGTAGATGATTCTGAGGAGTGTGTCCGAGCCCCTTTCCGACATTCTAAAGCTGAAAAGGCGGTGTCCGGGCCCTGAAAAGGGCCCGGACCGGGTGGTGGCCCCAACCCGCCTAGGACCTCCACGGTCCTAGGCGGGGGGTGCTATGGCAGGACGCATCTTCTCTTTTGCTGTTTTCACATATTGATCCTTCTTTTCCTTCCTTTTGCTTACCGCTATTTCAGTCACAACACCACGGGACGGATCGTGGCTGCCTCTTTGGACACGAACGACTCTGTCGTTCTCAAGGGTTATGCCATGACAAACAGCCTAGCAACAACCTGCTAGGAGGGGCTTAGACGGCAGCCACCCCTCGCCGCTTGTTTCTCAAGCACAAGCGCGAGGGTGGCTGCCGTCTAAGCCCCCCTTGTACAGTAAGTGCCCCCAAAAACGCTTAATACACAGTGTTTGCCAGTCTCGGGATTAGGCGTCTGTTTTGGAAAGGTACTTTACGTATAATCCGCCTCCTAGCGCGGGAAATTGTTACCCTTGTTGAAAAGCTGCAATATGTGGATACGGTGCGCAGGTTTTGAGCCCCCAAGTAGTGGGGCGAAGCCCAATTAATTATCGAAATTCCAAAAAGTCGATCCATCAGGTTTACTTTCTTCATTCGAGTTGACTAAGCAGTATACTTCGCACATAGAGCGACGGCATCTCCATCACCCTAGCATCACCAACAGATTGCACGCCGTGCTGATCGAACGGAATGAATCAGAGCTATAGATCTTGAGATTTCTAATCGAGGCTTGAGCAGACCAATAAGAGTAACAGACTGTCCTCCACAAAGCGTTGATACAGCTGTGCATAAGTGCGTCAACGACCCCCTTGCTTGGTAATCAAGTCCGCGGACGAGAATGTTTGGGTCGGGCGACGGCGGCTTCTCTCACTTAGATTCAAACCAGGTGCGAACTTCATGTATCAAAAAGACAGGGGGGTAGGGTTCTTTTTGGGGCCCCGGAACTGTGGGAAGACGACGAGGCGCCTAAAAACGGATGCCATTATCAAAATTTGGGTTGGTACCCATATCGACGGGGACAGCGTCCCATTCGCGTGCATCACCGGCGACGCCAGCTGCGACCTTACCAACATGGGCGTTGTAGATAACAAAGCAGTTGACTTCTTCGCATTGAATGCCGCAATGCTTTCATGAACAGCTGATCAGGGTTGCTAGTGACTGAGAGTGGGCTATCTACAGCCTGCTTGATAAACCGTTCGAGCACCGTCGCTCGCGCAAGATATGCTCGAACAAATGCTGAGCAAACGAAAAAAGATCAAGAGCATAGCTGCCTCATGCTGACATCCAGGGAGTCTACGGCGCCGTGACGGGTCTGTCGCGTCGTCACCTGCCATGCTCCGTTGCCCATTGCCTGCGGCCCACCAGTCAAATCGATGCTGTATCACTCGAGAGCTTCCCGTCTCGTATTCACCGTCTTTTCTGCCTTCTTTTCCTTTTTGACGTTGCTGCCGATTTACAAGCAAGCTGTCAGCGCCAATGGCTCCAATGGCTTCCAGATGTGGATTCCGACAACGAAAACCCGTGGGCCTGCTGGCCTCAAAGTCATTCATCCGTCGTTTCTTGAGTGAGCGGTGCTTGCGCTGATTACACTTGACCTGGAGCGCGTGCTCAAGGGTGGCAGGAGCCTCTTTGGGTTCGTTGATCCAAAGCGACATGATTTGGTCTTCAGCACAACCGTCGTCTCGCTCACTGGGCCATCTCCGCATCTTCTTCCTGGGCCTGGGCCGCCTTTTTCGCCGTATCGGGGCCAAGCTCTTGCGCAGGTGCAGCTTCCATGTTCTTCTTCTTACCCACGTCTTGCATTCCGCCGGACAGATTGCCGGCCTCGTTATTCTGCGAGATGGTAGGCGTGTTGGCCTGGCTGCTTCCTCGCTGCCCGTGATAGTGGATGACCTGGGGAGGAGTGTGCCCCGCCTGGATGCCTAGCTGTTCGGTGGGGTAAGGATTCAAGTCTTTTCTGGATGTCGAGAAGACGGAGATGATGGGCTGGTGGTAACCGTTGGTGTTCTGACCCGGGGCCTGGCCTTCGGGGCCGCCGTGCTCGGCTTGTGTAGGCGTACCGGCCTCGTGTGGCGATACGGGCACGTCGCCAACCTGACCGGTGAGGCTGTTCATGCCGCCCTCAATGTCCCGGAGCAACCGGACGTACTCCTCCGGGACCAGACCGCTTTCCTGTGTCTTGGGGTCTTCGGCGACCAACCAGCCCTGGCCGTGGTGGTAAGACACCCAGATGATCTGGCCCTCGACCAGGGGCAATTCGTTTTCGTTCTCTCGCTCAAAGTCGAAGAGCGCCACGGCCTTGCCGTGAAACTCCTCGTCTGGCGACGTAATGGTGAACTGGTAGTCCCGGGAGTACCTAGACGGATCTTTACCAGGACAACCCGACGACGAGAGACTGCTGGAGTCGCCTGAGACGTACCCCTCCTTGTCGCCTGCCTGCGGCAGCATGCATGTGGAGGCCAAGGATTGGCTCTGCCTCGAGCGGCCCGGCGGATAGGTGACCAGCTCTCTGCCAGGACCGTTGGCCTCGCCGCCTTGGCCGACGTAGTAGCGCTCGCCTCCCTCGTCGCTTCTGCCGATAAAGAAGCCCCGCTCGTCGTCGTAGCTCGAGGGGCCCATGGTGCTGGACCTGTGCGGGCTGGCCTGGCCGACTGTCCGAGGCCGGTCGGCTCCAAACGGAGCGAAAGTTGACTTGTGCTTGCGATGATGGGTCGCAACGACGGGGCTTTGCAGGTCGTCGTCCTCGCTGTAGGGGGGGCCGTCGCCGAAGTGGATGGGAGGGATGTCGTTGCTTCGACTCAATGCCTCGGCCGCCCATGAGTCCCAGGGCATGCGCTGCTCCAATGAAGCCGGCGGATCAGACAGCCTCCTGTGCTCACTGCCGGGCGTGGTCAAGGCCAACGGCGGACCCGACGGCTCGGGTGGAGAGCCGTAGTGGAGGGCATGGACGACGGGGTAAGCGAAGTCGCGCACGAAGGTATACGGAAGACTCGACGGGTACATGGGGAAGCTATGTGAGTGTGACCGGGAACGCGAGGGGCCGGAACCAGCCGTGTACTGCGACAGCCTGTTCTTAGAGGCGTGCGACATGGGTCGCGGAAGATTGCTTCTACGCAAGGGCGCAGGCGTCGTCAGCAGCGGCAGAGCGGAAGGCGAGGAAGAGGCATCAGCGGTCGGGGAGGTCGTGGAAGATGAAGTCTCTGTCATGGCCGCAATGGTCATTCCGCCGAGCGGCCTAATAAAACGCCCAGTGGAGCTGAGGCAGGACGGCGATAGGGGAGGCCACTCAAGCCGCGCAAGCCGCCTTGCAGCGACCGCCGGCCGAGAGGGTTGCGCGCCAGAGGCTGCCGCTGGCGGACGCGAGAGGCGCGCAGGTCAAGAATCGGCGGTTGCCTGGCCGGAGCCGCAAGGGCTAGTCGAGACGCGTAGGGGATGGCAGGAGAGAGGGCGTGTGTGTGCGTTGAAGGGCGTGCGTGCGCTGGCCGAAGCCCTAACAAGCGCGGCGGCGGGGCACATCCAGGAAAGACGCCGCGAAACGCCGACGGGGCGGGAATGGGCGGGCGACCGATGGGGGGACGGCAGGGAAGAGCGACGATTCGAAAGCGGATGAAAGGGAGAAGAGGGAGTGGTGGGGAGGAGGCGAGAGGGCAAAGCGGTCGGGGGAGGCCGAGACGAGCAGGCAGCGGCGGCGACGGTGACGGTGACGGCCGCGGAGGCTGGCGAGCGGATGCGGATGGTTCGGCGGGCGCGGTTGGACGGAGAGGCGGAGGAGGCCAACGTCGATGAAGGACATGGGGTGGGGAAGAAAGGTGGGAGGAGTCTGGGAGCAGAAGGAAGAGGAGGAGAAAAAAGAGGCGGCAGAGAAGGTGGAGAAGGAGGCTGAAAAGGAAGGGGAAGAGGCGGAGTAGGAGAATGAAGCAGGAGGTTGCTGGCGGCTGTACTATCAGCGTTGGTGTAGCGCCAACGGTAGTAGGTAGCGGCGATAGAAGATGGTGGTTACATACAATGGCCGGTAGGCGCAGGGCGAGGGCCAGGAAGTCCGTCTCTGGTACGAAGGTTGGGAACTTAACTATCCGGACCAGAAAATGTCATTTGGCCCCACCATTACAGTGTGAAATAAATTTTTATGAATTTGGGCACTGTATTTGACCTACAATGCTTAGAAAGCTCTTTTCCTACTAATTTGTATGGCAGGATACCCCTACAAACGTAAATCATCAGATTGAGTCAAGACCAACCAAAATGGTGCAGACTAGAGCTCAAGCGCGAGGAAACCGACGTACTGGTACCCCGATCGACAAGAGATATGACCTTCCAGCCTACCAGCCGACCAATCAGAGCGCCCGAGCTGCTGACGAAGCCGCTGACCTCACGCAACGACATTCTGCCTCTGCTGCCTCTGCCTCCAGCCCTGAAGATGAAGAGGTTCATTCGACGAGTAAGGAGACAACGGCTGCAACGGCTGCCAAAGCTGGCCCAATCGAGCATACATTAGCGATAAGAGGCATTGCTCTAGAACTTTGGAATCAGGGCCTTCCGACCAATCAGATCATCGAGCGGACTGGGATCAAGAAAAGCACCTTCTTTGACCTTCTTAAAAAGGCCAAAATGCGTGGCTTTGAGCGTGGCATGCCTGTATTGCAGGATTATGTGACCAATAAGCCACGCTGCGGCAGGCCCAAACTGGTCAATGAAGCCGTTGGAAAGAAAGTTATTTCAACCTTAACTCGAAATAGCACCACGAGGCAATATAGCCTATCACAGCTAGCTAAGGCAGTCCAGAAGGTTTATGGAATACAGCTCAGTCATATGACCCTATGGCGTCGGCTCAAAAAGACAGGCTACTCGAGTGTCAAGCACACAACAAAGCCAGGGCTGAATAAGCTCCAACGAATCAGAAGGCTCCAGTTCGCCTGGGAGCATAAAGACTGGACTTTAGAACAGTGGAAGAAGGTTTTTTGGAGCGATGAGAACTCTGTTATCCTTGGCTCAATGCGGGGAAAACGGCGTGTGTGGCGCCTGCCCAGGGAAGCGTATTCTCAGCATTGTGTGTGGCAACGTTGGAAAGGCAAGAAGGAGTTTATGTTTTGGGTCTGCTTTGCATACCATCACAAAGGCCCTTGTTATATATGGGCCAATGAGACTGTGGCACAGACGAAGGCATATAATACCGAAGTGACCTTGTGGAACGAAGAGAACGAGGCTCGGCTTCGAGAACAGTGGGAGATAAGCAATAGCATGCGGCGCTTGAATCTCAAGAGGAAGACCCCCGGAAAGAAGCCTGCATGGAAGTTCACGAAGACCAATGGAAAGTGGGTGCACAACGGCAAAGGCGGTATTGATGCATTGCGTTATAAACACGAGGTATTATTGCCTCTGTTTTTCCCCTTTCTAGAAAGCCTGCCATGCAACGATTAGCTGGCTCAAGAAGATAATGCTTCTCCGCATGCACAATGGCACAACAAAGAGCTCTAGAAGCAGCGTGGCTTCCAAACCGTTGACTGGCCGCCTAACTCACCCGATCTAGCCCCTATTGAGCTTGCATGGTTCATGCTTAAATGCTTTATAACAAAGAAGAAGGTTCCGCGCTCGAAGCTTCGATAAATTTGGAAGGCGGCTTGGGCAGGGTTTCCACAGGAAAAGCTACAGAAGCTTGTGGAACGGCTGCCTAACAACATCCAATGGGTGCTTTATTTGCGTGGCAACAATCTATATAAAGAGGGGAAGTGCCCCACCCGAATTAACGAACCAGGAAAGATAATATCTTTATTCGGACATTGAAGCTATTCTGGGTCAATCAAAGCCTTGTTTTCCTGCCATTCCGGGCGTGGAAGAAGGCGTTGAAAAAAGCGCGGAAGATTTGGGTGGAAGACTTAGAGGAAGATGTTGAAAACTCCATTTCCTAATTAGGCAAAATTTACAGAATTGTACTGTATTACTCGATTGAGATGGATACAGTGCTATGTAAACCGAGTTACTTTTTCTGGTTCGGATAGTTAAGTTCCCAACTTTCGTAGCCGTCGGCCGTCTCATCCGCCATGTCGCCTCGGGGCTCCCTGACGACGCCAGAATGATTCAAGGCAGGCCGTGTGGCTCGGACCTGATGGTTCAGACCCCGTCTCTTCTGTCCATCCCGCCTGGCAGCCTTGGTAGCACGCCACAGACCAGTTGGTCGGTACTTGGCTGCCGACGCTCTCGACGCGCCGTGCGGAGCTCGGGCGCAGGTCTGCCCGTGCCATGCCGGCTGCCTCATATCCCGTAATCCACCGCCGTAATGCTCAACCGTGCTTGCCGTTATGCTGACAGCTCTCCCCCAATCACTTGCTCCATGCCCGGCTGTCTTGCGCCGAGCCAGCCATTAGGCCGATCCGGTCTCCGCCCGTCTGTCCTCCGGAACCGGCCGCCGTGGAGATTGGGTGGAACGAAGCTGCGAAGCAGCCTTCAGGACGCGGGCGAGGCTCGGCCCATGGAGATCAAGTCAACATCCACATCCCGTGACTCGTGGGCGACGTCTCTTGACCCATCACGCGGCAGGCCATTCACCCGATTCCTGCAACTTCTTCCCTGCCGCTTCCAGGTCGCCTGGATCGCCTGATTTGTTCTCAAGAGCCGGGGAGCTTCGGCGCAACAGTACATTCAAAAACTACATCGCTTTGTTCGTTTTGGAGGTGGTAATGCGGCCATACGCAGACAAGCAGTCCCATCAAAAACGGAAACTCGCAGGGCTATTTTTAGCTCTTGGTCCAGTGCAGGCGTCTAATCTTCCAAGAGTCGTCTTATTCGTACCCATGCCACGGTTCCCTGCCATCCCCACGGTTCCAGGCCCGCCACTAGACTCGGAATGGGTGCGCCCGCATGGCACCGACGGGAGCCACCTCGGCCGGCAACGAAGCGATTCCAATCCGATACATTTAGGCACTAGAATAGAAATATCCTTCCAAGGACGCGGAAGACGGGGCGGAGGCGGCTGAAGCAGGTGAGACAGGTGAGGCGGGCAGAGCCGAGCGTTGCAGCGCCGCCGGTCTTGATCTGGGAGATCGCACTATTAGTGGCCACGCAACCCCCTTGCCCAACTATCCCGGATCAACCTACGGGACGCTCAGTTGCTACTCCACTTGAGGCCTGTACAGCAATGGCGGGGACTGCGTGGATACAAACAGAAATACATACCTTGTTAGGGCTTCGAGGCCCTACGGGTGGTAAAGAGGTCGCCCGCGGAAAAAAAAGCTCCACAGCCAAAGCGGGTTGTCGGGCGACTCGGCTATCACTCCAATCTTCCCACATTCGCAAGTACGAGTGATCTCGTCTTTCTTCATCCTCGTCTACTCTTGCGCCTAGAAGTTTCTCTTTGACACTGTGTCTTTCCGACAACCGCCAACATGCCTGGCGGAACGACTGTGCGGGACGTCGATGTAGGTTCTCTAACCAAGATGCGATGACCTGACGGTCCTCGTCCGCACAAGACCCATATGTACCTCTTTTTTTTAAATTTGCCGCGCGACGCCTCAATACGAGCAGCAGCATCACAAGCCAAGTGATGTGGACAGTCGGAAAAATGGCCCCTGCAGGTTCGCCGAAAAAGGGTGCCCGCGGCAAGGCCGAGATCGAAGAGCAGGCGCGAGGGAGTCGAAAGACTTCTGAAGACGGAATTTGCTAATGGGTCTCGTGTGTTTTGTCAGGCGCAAAAATTTATCGCCGCGTATGCCGCGTTTTTGAAGCGTCAGGGAAAATTGCCCATTCCCGGTAGGCTATAAAATGGTATCGAGCACACAGGCACGTTCGAGTAAACTGACGGCCGCTGGCGCAGGTTGGGTGGACACGGTCAAGACGGGCCCGGCCAAGGAACTGCCCCCCCAAGATATCGACTGGTTCTACGTCCGTGCCGCCTCGGTGGCTCGTCACGTCTATCTGCGTAAGACGGTCGGCGTTGGCCGGCTTCGCAAGGTGCACGGGTCGGCCAAAAACCGCGGTAGCCGGCCATCGAAGCACGTGGACGCATCGGGATCTGTCGACCGCAAGATCATGCAATCTCTGGAGAAGATTGGCATCCTGGAGCAGGACGAGGAGAAGGGAGGACGGCGCATCACCCAGGCCGGCCAGCGCGACCTGGACCGCATCGCCCAGACCACGGCCGAGGCCGATCAAGACGACGAGGACGAGGAGTAAGCGGAAGAGAGAGACCCAGACGGAGTGACAGCATAGGAACGGGCGTACAGGTCTGAATTCGCCGCACAAGATGCCGCGTATGCGCCAATGCGAAGCCCAAGAGGCAGACGACGATGACATAATGGCACTTGCCCCATCGTTTTCATCTCTTCCGTTCCAACGTCGGCGAGAAGTGAGGAGGCGGCGACTTAATGTTTTGGCTCTACGAGCTGCATGTGTATCTTGCGGGAAGCCATCTTAGCATCATAAAAGTGAAAGTGGCAAGGCGAGGATGAGGTGAGAGAGAAAAATACATCCATGTATACGTAGGTTCGAGACTCGATCAATTCCTCGCGTAGCCTCTTCAGCGGCTTGCTCAGCACGTAAGTCGCAAATCCGTCGGACACGATGCCATACCACTCTTAGATGAACTTGACGCCTAAGCTCACCCGTATTTGATTGATTTTGCGGTCTGCAGATTGCCCAAAGGAGCTCGAGCGGCCTCGACGGAGAAGCTATCCCGGCGGACAAGACAGGTTGAACCGGCTGATGTCTGCGGCGTCAAATGGGCTTCTTGAAGCTTCTTTTGGGCATGGCCACAAAGTATGAGTATCGACGCCTCCTCCATGTTTTGCTTACGAAGACGGGTCTGAAAGACGGATTGAGAGTCTGAAGCCGCGAGACTTCTCGTATCTGCTCCTTTTTTTACATCCTCATATCCCTTTTTATCCAAGAGACTGCCCGCCATCCGTGGCATGCATCCATTACCTCCCGGTAGTACTTGATCTATCCATTGATGCAAACGCTTCTCCTTCTGTTAACACACACACACACACACACACACACACACCAAACTCCATCATCCCCTCATTACATCCCCCTCACCAGGTCGCCGAACGCGTCCGCCAGCGCTTCCGTCACTACGCTCACGTCCGGCGCCTCTGGATCCTCTTCTTCCTCGTCTTCTTTCCAATATTCCCCCCATGATCCGCAACGCGATCAGTATCATCACCATCGCAACCACCGTCGATGTTCGCTGCCTCCCACTGCCGCCGTTGCTGTCCGGTCCGGACGTCTCTGCCGCGTCGCACCGGGCCGCTCAGCCCGGCTGGCGTGATGAGCACCTTGTCCAGCAGCGCCTGCCACCGAGCCAGGTAGACTCCCGGCGCCGCCGTCGCCGTCGTGCTGCTCGCCGCCGTTGCAATGGCCTGCAGCCGCGCCTGCGAGAGTGTCCTCAGCGTCGCCAGGTAGGCCGCGTGCGCGTCGATGGCCTTCAGCACCGGTCCCTGGACCGCCGGTGCCAGCGCCACAAAGAGCCGCTGGAGCCCGGCTGCCATGTTCTCGCCGCTGCCGTCCGCCCGGAACTCGGCCGCGCTCGCTACCGCCCATCTTTGCATCTCCTCCCACAAGTCCGGACAGCCGGCTGCCAGCGAGTGCAGCCAGCGGTAGGCGAGACCCTTGTTGCGGCGGAGCAGCTCGACGTAGTCGGCGATGCCCGGCAGCCTTGTCACGCCGTCAGGGCGCTTCTCCGCCTGGCTGGTGCGTAAAAGCTCGTCGATGAAGCCCTGGGCAGCGTCCAAGTGCTCTTTGAGGTCCACGTGGGCGTGCACGCCGCGGATGATGGCGTCGTACGCCGCCGCTGCGTCCTTGATCATCTGGGTGAACAGGCCTGGCGGCTGGCGGCATAGCGCCATCGTGATACTGTCCCGGTCGCGTGCCGAAAAAAGCGCCGAGTAGAAGTCGAGGCACTGCGCGTGCTGCGACTCCGTCATGGAAGGTGTTGTCGACACCGACGATGATGGAGACCACAGACCGGCTGCTTCGAGAATAACCGCCACGACGGATCGCGACGAGCGTCGACTCGCTACACGCGCCGCCTCTTGGACCTCCTCACCTGCTACCACATGGTTGCGGATTGCCTGCAGCGCTTCGTCGCTGGGTCTGCTGCCGCTGTCCTTGGATTTGTCGATGCGGTCGGCGCTTTTGCGGAATTCGCCGGCGTCCCACGACAGTACGAGGCTGATGATGCGCTGCAGCAGATTCATGCCGTCGTCAGTGTTCTGTGTCAACCCGATCCAGTTGGTGACGCTCGTGACGCTCAGCTTGGCCAGTAGCAACCGCATCATGCCACTCATCATCGTGGCTGCATTGCCCACGCGCAACGTCTGCTGGATAAGCTTGTATGGCACCAGCCCGTGAACATTTTCCACAAGGTTGACCAGGTACCGGCCCTTGGGCGATTGGATAAAGACGTGATGGGCCAGGGCTGCAAGACTGTGCATCTGTCTGTCAGCGGCGTTGCGTGTTTGAAAGGGGGAAAGACGACCAACTGGATGACGACATAGTCGGCCGCCACCTGGACATCTGGAGAAAAGCTCTCGATGTCGTCGGTCTGTCGCACATGGGCAAACAACCTGTCTACGAGGTCGCCGTAGACGATATGTTGCACCACGCGGTCCCAGGCGCGGCTGAAGCGCTCAGCTCTACCGCCGTCGCCTGCCACCCCAGCCTCTGGCTCTGGCTCTGGCTCCGGCTCCGCACTGTCGCGACGCGGCAGCCCGCCAAGTGCGCCGCGTGTCACCATCTCCAGTACCGCGCTCGCTCCCGTGGCTAGCATCTTACGCGTGCCCACCGTCGCCTTGCCGTAACTCTCGGACAGCACCGCTTCGGCCAGCCGCACGAGCAGACCTTGCACGCGTACGCTCCAGAATTCGCCAGGCAGCTTGCGCACTCCGGGCAGCCGCAGTACGAAGCGGCTCAGCAGCCTCTGTAACACCGGCGAAGAGGAGGGCGTGTCGACTTCAATAACTGCTTCCGCTCCTGCTGCTGCGGCTACCACTGTCACCACTTCGTCCCGCTGCTGTTTCAGGCGTCCAAGGAATCTAAGGCGTCCGAGGCGTGCTGCCGCCACTACCGGTGCCGCCATCAATGTCATTGGAAGCCGCAAACGGATAGCCGTACCGTGTGACCGCGTCCGAAGACTTGAAGCCTTCAATCTCGGTAAAAGTCTCGTGATGTGTCAGGATATCGAACAGGGCTGCCGTTTGTTTGGCCGTCAGGACCGTCTGGTCAGCCATCGTCGCCGCCATAGATGATTGATCGATTATCGGTCGGGCTACACCCCGCTCCCGTCCCCATTCCACTTCCTCCCGCCCCGAGAAGTCAGATCTTTCGAAGCGGCCACGGGCTGCGCGATTAGCATCTATTTGGACCTACTCTCGTCGATTACGCTCGACATCTGTCGTCCGTCTTACTGGGCGTGGCGCGGTAAACGTATTCTGATATGTAGGTTGCGAGTGAAAGCGGGTCCCTGGTTAACTAGGATGTACGAATACGATGTTGTTTCGCTTCTGTCGCCCGCGCTTGATTGTTTACGATACTAGGGGGGCCTAATAAGTCGTCCCCCGTTGCTCGATCCTCTTGCACGGGGGGTCTGTTGACCAGGAAAGGGTTCGCTGACCGGGAAATTCAAGGTACATGGAAGAAGTGGATTTCACATAGAAAAATAACATCATAGAAAGTACCTACATTACCCTAATAGGTGCAAGTGTCTCCACACACCAATTCCATATCTACAAGAATATCCTCAAATCAAGACATCCGCATCTTCAAGGACCTCATCAACTTCCTCAACTTTGAGAACATCCAACTCGCCGCTGCTGCCTTCTGTGAAATTTATTTCCGTGATTTCGATACCTTCAACTTCAAAAGATAATGCCTTGCGGTTACAAGAGTGACCACGATGTTCTGCGACGAGCAATAACGCTGCTTCTTTGATCGTAGTATCATCATAGTCACTGGGCCAGGTGAAGCTGTTCGCAATCCTCCCATTATGCCTGAATTCGCGAAAAATGCGGTATCTCAGAAATAGCGGTTCTGGGTCGTCTAATTGCGCATGACGGTCGGCCTTATTCAAGCCACCCTGTAGCCTCAACTCAGCTGGCTTCAGTTTTGTGATACTATTCCGAACAATGCTTCTGAGATCGCGCATCCATCTGCGAATGTAGGGGACTTCATCGCGAGACCGCTTTTTTTGCATGCGGCGTGCTTCATCTTCTTGGCAGGCTCGGCGGTTATATTCATCGCGAGCTACTCGCACCCAAGCATCATGAATACTCAAGGGGCCGAAGCGGCCAACAATCTGGGCACTTTCTCTAAGCGCTGATCGCCGTATCTGCTTTTCTTTAATTGAGATCATTTCCGCCGTAGCTAGGATGCCATTCAAGGCGAGAATGCGCCCGGCCTTGCTTGCTTTCGAAAGGACGTGACTAACTGACGGGGTCAATGGCACATCCGCATCGATGCATCCATCGACCCGAATCTTGATGTACTCTTGAAGCTGGTGAAGGAGAAGCAAGCTGTGCTTTGGGGTTGCGACACTTTTCCAGTCGAATCGTGGCCTTTTCGAGGGCGTACATGGCTCTAAGGTGCCTGATGTGTGCCTCGGAGTCCGTACATCGGCAAGCGCTCTAGAGAGATTCTCGCTAGGCTGACAGCCGGCTCTTACTGCGCCCGGAAGATCAAATTGATCAACATCTTGAGCCAATAACGATAACGTGTCTTTTAGTTGATCAAGAATCACAACTGGATTGAAAGGGACCAGCCCACATTTCTCCCAGGCAAATAGGATTGTGTGTTTCTTGAAAGATCGCGTGCGTATTTCTTGGAGATGATACAAGAAATCGGTCTTATTGAAATCAGTGGCGCCGTCGGCAATCTCGCGATATAATACTTGTTGATG
>KN173733.1:268062-282869 GCA_000758425.1 Nilaparvata lugens yeast-like symbiont | reverse complement strand
GTCACGTGTTTCTATCAAACCTGCCATTGGGGACGGATTCATACGCTCATTGGCTACAACAGGACTCGCGGCACCTCCACGACTCAGCACTTGAGCCTAGGCAGCTTACGCACGCAGCTGCTGCGTCGGTGCACCCCAACGGGCACAGGCTTAGACAGGCCATCGTCAAGCACTCACGGCCCTGCAGCACTCCTTCAGACATGGGTGCCAGCGACTCCAAGATTGTTTTCAAGCAGGGCATCTTCAGGCTATCCGAAGAGCGCCACATCCCTGCTGACGATCCGTACTGGACCTTGGTCTGTTTCCCGATGTCTCCTCGATGAAGTCGTCACTGACAGAGGCGTCAGTTTTGGGAGCTTCCCGAATCTGCAGAGGATATCTTTAGCCTCTTCTCACCCGCAGACATACGGCGCACTCGTGATCAGGCGTTAGAAAATATCGAAACTCTGGTGCTCGCTCTGACATCCCGCCTCTTTATACTCCGCCACCACCCCTCCTTCCCGGACGCCGAATTGGCCCCCGAGAAAGACGCCCTGAACTGCATCAGAGTTCTCACACGTATTTTACCATACCTACAGGAAAATGATAGCTTGAACGGATGGGAGGAACGATTCTTCTGGGGAGCTCGCCGCAAGAAAACCCGCCGAGCTGCCATCGCCAATGAAGTCCTGTTCGATGAGGATCAGGACGACAGACAGGAGACACAGCCGGAGTCTGATGAATATGAGGAAGTGAAACCGCTGGCCGAGGAGCTCATTGACACGCTGATAAGTCTGCTTTTCTTTTCCGATCTAACCATTTCGCGCCAACCACCTGGCCATTCCAAATTCACTTACGCCATCTGGCAGAGCGGCGTTGGATGCAATGCAGCTGTAGCTACGACCAAGGAGTATGAGAGCAATAGGTGGGAGATACTGCGTCTGCTCCTGGCTCTGGCTGGGCAGAGCATGTACATTATGCCGACGTGTCTTCCTCAAAGAGGAGCACGAGCGTTGACATATCTATGTTCGTGCTCGGAAAAACAGACTGTTCTTTCAGTCTTGTGCTCACTCCTCAATACGGTACGCTGATGAGCTGATATCGCTCCATATTTATATCGAAACTGACCGTGGGAGCAGACCCTCAAGTACAATCCAGCCAGTTGGCGGGTTCCTTACAATACTCTGGTATTCAAGGACGCAAAAGAGATTCTTGTGACGTACTCCTTGCAACTGATGCTGGTGCTTCTGGTGTATTCAATTCCAGAAAATGCGTCGGCGCGGAAGAATTTTTACAGACACTATCTTGGCAGACTTCATCGCCCTCAAGACTTTCAATTCATCGTCGATGGAATAAGCCGGATGCTCAGCCAGCCGCTCCAAGAGAAGACGTCCTACCTTCCTGGCAGCCAGAAATCTGGTAGATTTGCTCCAGAAATGCTAATGCTCTTCTGGGAAATGATCCAATGCAACAAGAGGTTTCGTTCCTTTATCATCGATACAGACCGGGCCCACGACTTTGTCGTCCTAACACTATTTTACGCGCTGGAGCACAAGAATGAGCCGGCAAAGCAGGGAATCGTTCGCATGTGCGCGTTTCTTCTACAAACCCTTAGTGTGGAAACCAACTTTGGTCGGAATCTCAACAAGCGGTTCGAAGGTCAGGACAGTCTTCCCGCTTGCATCAGGATCAATGGATTCAAGGGGACCTACACCGACTTTCTCATTCATTCCATCTATAGTCTGATCACAACGAGCCAGGGGAGCTTGACGATCGTGTATCCTGCACTACTAGCCGTCATCCATAACATCGCACCGCATATCGAAGGGCTTAGCGCTGCCGGAAGCTCCCAGCTTATGCACCTGTTCTCGTCCATGTCTTCGCCGTCTTTTCTTCTCGCTAAAGAAACGAATCATACGCTTCTTCATTCTCTCCTTGAATCTATTAATTGCATTGTCGAAAAAAACTACCACAAGAACCCAGAGTTGATGTTGGCTATCATCAAGCACCAGAAGCGAATTGAAGAGCTACGGTCTTTCACGCTGGAAAGCGGTCAGGAAGAGATGGAAAAAAGGATTAGACGCAGGAAGAATGGTGGCGTTCGCGGAGAATCATTTGAGTTAGCATCGGTGAGAAGCTCGTTTGACAGTGTCAGAAACCCGCTAGTTGCACAGTCTCGACCGCAGACGCTCGAAGAAGCTCCTGATGATGGCACTTTTACTATCGGCGATAACGATGACAGCGACGAGAATCTACAACCAACCCCGGACCCTTCCACCACAAGTGAGAACCAATCCCAGGCACCATCTACCACCATTGTCGATGATACCGTTCCGAGGCAGATGCCTGGCATGTCCGAGAAGGCTCGCGGGAAGATGCCTGCAGGAGTTCGATCCTTTTCCCGACAAAATAGCACAACAAGCATAGGCGCGCAATCTTCGAGTGGTCGAAACCCCGAGGATTCGTTTGAGCCCACGGCAGCGTGGATTGATAGCTGGCTACCAGAATTACCTTTGCATACTATGCGTACGGTTGTTCGACAAGTCTCGAGCCTTTTACCCTCGACTAATGACGTTACGTCAACGGAAGCAATTTTACGAGTGCAAAGAATTGATCTCATCGGGATTGAGCCTTCACCAGCGCGTATGCGTTTTTTTGAATGGTCTCAGCCCGCCCTGGCGTGGTACGAATCTCTTCTTTGGGGTGTGATTTTTACTAGTGAGATGCAAATTGCCAAAGGAACTATGGGTATCTGGAACGGTACTTCGGTCAAACTATTTCGTGTGCAAAAGACAGCCCCCGAAGGACCAACGCTGACATCGCCGCGAGGGGCCGTGGACGCTGTGGGGAGTAGCATTGTGTCACGGATCGGCCAAATCAATCTTCGAGGCGGCTCGGGACACACCAACGATAGCACTACATCTAGAACTACAAATCAGTAATGACCAGGCATGATCGGTGAAGAGACATCTGCCATAGGCGCTAATTGAAGGAGCCGCATCGCCCGTTGGACGCCAGGGCGCGGCCAATGGTGGCGAATAGCGCCGCTAAATCCTAGGTGGAAGACCACACAATCATTAATGAAATCGAGAGTGTTCGTACGGACCAAAATCTATAACCATTTTCGGACTCATTAGCCAAGGCGCTGTGTTACGGACCGATTTTAACGGGGGCGGGGGCGGGCGTTTTCTAAGTCTCCGCTGTCAGTTTGATCCTGGGCCGTAGTGCAGGCACACTAACAAGAAAGAGTTGGCTCCGGAAAGCTGATATTTGGGCCGGTGAATTTGTCTATGATGGACACGCAGCAGCCGATGCGGCTATTTGTCCCCGAAGAGAAAGAGAGTTGGCACAGCCTGTAGTACGCGGAAGTGGAAACTGAAAGGCGTACATGGAGATTTGATAGATGCTAAATGGTCCGTACCCGGAGTCCTCTTGATCCTTTTTGCGTGAGGTGGGTAGACGCCATTTCAAAGCAGTCTCGTTGTCACAGGTCAAGAGCTGGGCTCATGAACAATGGGCACTGCAGTGACGGTTGTTGATAACTTAACAATAGAGAAGAGACTCATCAAAAATGTTGAAAATCGAGGCCATTCAATTGTTGGAGCCTGCGCTAACCAAAGTTGGCTACAGGTATTTTTGGGCTTACCAGCCTGTGGCACTCAGCATGGTATAGATGAGTCGAGAGACTAGCTGTTTGGCTCTTGAGGATACACTACGAGAGGGAGCGACAGAAAGAAAGCGAATGGCGAGTCGCAAGCGGCTTTTCCCACAATTGAGGAATGAGAGAATGGGTCTTCAGTGTGGCGGCAACATGATTTTGCGGATGGTGACTTTGGATGGTTTGCCGAGGGTTTGTCTGGTGTTAATCTTCTTACCCTCTGTTAACCTGGCAGATCGCGACAACGGCCAAGAAGTTGACGTTATACGGAAAAATTTTGTCCCCTGGCGACACCACAATTGTACGGAAGCGCGAGGGTGGCTGCCGTCTAAGCCCCCCTAGCAATATTGGGACCGTGCTCAGTCTGGAGAGGGTCATACCGTTTTATACTCCCCCGAATATCTTCTGTCTGGACATTTTCGTCCAGACAAGTGTGCAAAGATGTCGTCGAGATGAAAACCAATCATGTATACAGCCGAGACGTAGTCTGATTATACCTTTGTTTCCATGAACAACGTTGAATGTGCCTACTGCGTCATTGCGTCAATAGCTGGGTCTGCACACCCTTTCGGGTGATCCTACCCTTTTGTGTCGTGTCGGGGTTCCGTGATTCTCTAAACAAAGCGAGACTGTCATCACGCACCTAGCTGCTCTACCTGACCGTTGTATTGTCGTTCGAGGAGCAAGCCGGCTGTGACATTAATGGAAAGGTTGGGCAACTTATGTAAATATAAAGCTCAATTGAACGCCACACGTCGGACGATTCCAAGCCCCCGTCCTCGCCTTACATGCAGAGGAGGCCTATAATGCCGAGCAAGCTACGAACAGCACTCAACACAGTAAGTAGGCTACTCACTGCAACTTCTTGTTGTCGCCGTGTCTACCGCGCAACTGTAGTCGCTGGGGAATAGCGTAGCCATGGCGCACTTGGCTGGGGCTGGGCCAGACGGACAGGCCGCGGCATGCGCGGAAGACGAGATTAAGCCATACAGGATACATGTAAGTCTCAAAGACGCAACTGCTCACCTGCCCAGTCGCCATATTGATACTGGACAATCGTACTGATGAAGCCCTGCGACGAGCAGGTGTCAAGCAAGTACCTCGACTTGACCAGGAACAAGTTGGAGCTTACACGATTGCCGCATCGGGGCCCAGGACCCTGGCCGGAGGCGTGGTGGGAGCCACAGACGACGGTTGAGCCGCTGCTCGACTTCTGGTAATGCTCCATTCACCGACGTTGCCTTACGGCCGCTATTTCCGTCGTCGACGTGGTCTAACGCCTTGGACATACTCATCAGGCTCGATCACTTTTCCTGGCGCGTTCATGAAAGACGACTTCAACGCCCGGGTGCCGCAGTTTCGAACTGCCGTCCGGCCGGTGGGCTTAGAGACGCCGGTACGGCTACACTTCATCTATGCTCGATCTCCTTACATACACGCCATCCCTCTGCTTCTCATACCTGCCTTCCCGTTCACCAACTTGTCCATGGCGCATCTCGTCAGTCTCTTCACCGAGCCAGACGACGCGAGAACACAGCAGCCTTTCCACCTTGTGATACCGTCACTGCCGGGTATTGGCTTCAGTGATGCGCTGCCAGACCACGCGCCCATGTTGCCGTCCATGGCTTACGTTTTGGACGTCATGATGAGGCGTCTGGGCTACCGACACTTCGTGGTGATCAACTCAGGTTCAGCAGTTGACACTCTGTCTGAGGTCGACTGGAGGGTTGCCAATCACCTGGCGTTCCACCATCGCGATTCTTGTCTCGGCGCTCATTTTTTGTCACCACCGTTGGGCCCGCCGCAGATACGGAAGTCGCCTACGTGTTGGATCAAGTGGAAGACCGCAAAGCTTCTCCGACTTTCCATACTAGGCTATTCCAGAGAAGATTTGGATGCGCTGAAAAGGGAGGTTGCGTCCAGGCGGCAAGACGACCGGAAGCCTTGTCTTCCTACAGCATTGGGATCCGGCACGAGCGGCGCCTACGAGCCTGAAATTCTTTCCTACGCTCTCTGCGACTCGCCTCTTGGTTTGCTACTCTTTTTTCTAGTGGTGCTTCGCATTTCAGGACTTCAGATGGGCCTACCTCCAGTGGAAATCAAGATGACGGAACTGACTTGGCTGCCCGACCCAGAGGGCACAATGCAGCTCTGGGCACGCTGTGCTTCGAAGGAGCGAGGACGAGAGAGAGGCTCGGCTGCTAGACCGAAAATAACGATGACTGTTTTCATGGAGTCATGAAACGGAAAGCGGGCAGCAGAGCACCGATGCCCGAATCTTGCCAGCTCCTTACGTGTGTCCAGCCTGGGCCTGTCAACAGTATCAAGTCCTGGCATCGAGGCGTGTCAGAGGCAGGCCCGGTCTGCTGGCATGGGAGCGACCGGAAGAGATAGTATTAGGGGTCAGGATGCTCGCCACAGCCCTTTCGTCAATCGACGGAAGACTACAAAAGTCCGAGGCATCAACAGTGGGGCCGTGGCAGCAGGTGAATGTCGATGGCGCCCAGGATTCGGCAGCGGATGCGACGAAGAGGCTGGGCCTGGTTCGTGAACATATGGCAGGGCTTACTCGTCAACAAGGGAGTCGATCTACAGGGAAGATGGCCATGGAAAGTACGGGTAGTTCCTCGAGGCAAAATGAATGCAAGAGTCTGAGGCACACCAGCCTGCCGCTGAGACGAGAACGTGTGGAGGACATGCGGAGTGGCGAGGGGACCGCGGGTCGGAGTGACAGCGAAGAGTCCTCGGAGGGAAGCCAGGACACTGTCATTGCTGTCCAGACCAGAGCTTAAGCGGGCTTCGAAAGATACGATAGAAGCCTGGTAGCACAATGACGGAAGATCAGTGTGTGATTATTACCGGCAAGCCTTCATTAACGGTTTCGGTGAAATCAAGCCCACCAAGGGGGCAAGTCAGTGCCTGGATATCAAGTTACCCAAGTCGGGTCCCGTTGATAGCTTACAACGAAGCACTCCTCGACTGTTCGAAGCAGAAGCAAATGGCTCGCACCTATTAAGGCCTACTTCGTAATTGACTGATAATCAACTGGTTCGTTCGTAATCACTTCTCGCAACTATGTCACGCAGTTAGATGGTTAGGTATTGTGTACTTTGTCACCGTTTGTACGAAGTACGGAGTATGCACGTAACTAAGTTATTCCTTAGGGCAAGGTGGGGGCGAACAGCAAGCCACGCCAGTTTTGCCAAGCAGGCCTCCTCGAAACCGAAACCAACCCTTCATCGTTCTGCGCCTCTCAACCAACGCCTCATGCAGCTCTCCAGCCAGTCTTGCCCGTCTGTTACGCGAGTGAAAACATCGTCTACGGCTAAGATGCTTGTCCGCGACCGCGCGAGCTTCTAAAACAGCCGCTTGCCCCTTCTACCACAATGTCGAACCGCTACGTTCCTGCCCCTGCGCGCAACGGCTACGGGAACCTGGGCCCCTTGAGGGCCGACGACGATTTCGACCCCTACGCCTACGGCGACAGCTACACGGACAAAAATTATGGCCAGAGACCGCAGCCGCCATCTCGGGGCGCCGTCCGAACCAAGCCTTCGCGCTCGCGCGTGCTCGAAACCAACGCCGAGAGACAAATCAGTCAGGTGCTCGAGCACATCAGGGCCGAATGGCCGTCCATGTGTGACGCCAGCTGCGTGCCTGTTCAGCTGGCGCTGCAGCTGTTCGACCACAGTTCGGTCGGTAGAGCCCACGACTACCGCAAGTTCCAGAAAACGCACGCCTATCTACAGGACTCACTGAAGAACATCGTGCACGAACACCACCAAGGCTTCAACAGCTCTATCGGCACCTTTCATAAAATCCAGGGCAGCATTCAGGCATCGCAGAAGCGTGTCCGTGCTCTCAAGGATTCGCTTGCTAGCGCCAAGACGAGCCTGTGCGCCACTGACCCGGGACTCCAGAAGCTTTCACAGACGTCTCAAGGCTACGACGAGCTACTCCAGACTCTTACCGAGCTCGATGACTTGCGTGTGGTCCCCGATCAGTTAGAGGCACACATCTCAGAGAAGCGCTTTTTGACGGCCGTCGACGTGCTGCACAGCGCGCTGAGGAAGCTGCGGCGGCCAGAACTGGACAACATCGGCGCCTTGAACGACCTAAGGACTTACCTGGCTAATCAGGAGACAGCTCTGATGGATATTCTTGTCGAAGAATTGCACGAACACCTCTACCTCAAGTCTCCCTACTGCCAGGAGAGGTGGCAAAACCTGGCCAAGAGCCAGGGTGCCTACGCCGACGGCTACGGAGATGCCAACTCTATCATACCTTTCCACGCAGTTCTCGAGTCTCTCGAAGTCGAGGAGGTGGTCGTCGAGGACCCGATGAAGAACCCCGAAGCAGACACTTTTTACTACGTCTCGCTCGTGGTCGAGGCGCTGAACAAGCTGGAGCGGTTGCAGAACGCAGTAGAGACGTTGAAACAGCGACTTCCAGTCGAGCTTTTCAGCGTCGTCAACGAGACCATCAACGAGGTCGATCAGCGGCACCCAAGCTCGCTACGTGGCGGCGGCGGCGGCAAGTCGGACGGTCTCCTTCTCTACGGCACTCGACAGACGCAGCTCAGGGCCGACGTCATTTACGACCTCCTGTGGACGCTGTATGGGAAATTTGAAGCCATTGCCGAGGGCCATCGTGCCCTCCACGAGTCTGTCAAGGCCCTCATCCGGCGCGAGGGAGCGGGAAACAACAGTGTGCTTCTGGGCAGCTTTAAAGAGCTGTGGAACCTATACCAGAATGAGATCCGGTCACTCCTGCACAATTACGTCACCACGGATGCGAATGTTTACCATTTCGACTCACCGGTGCCAGCAGGCAACGTCAAGGGCAAAAAATATATGATTCGAGAGCATCTGTTCAAATTTTCCGAGGTAGACGCCAAATCAGTGGACACGACGGCCGAATTCGAGGCGCTCGAAGGCATCATACAGGGTGCCGTGCCTGGGCTCATGAGAAACTCGCGGAAGGCAGGAGTCGATTCGAAGAAGATGCGAGGCAGTGCCGAAAACAGCCTCTTGAGACGGGAGACGGGACTGGGGGCGATTGGGGCCAGTCGCCAGATCACGGGCTCGTATAAGGCACTGGTCGAGCCGAGCGTCTTCAATATGAGCCTTTTGCTACCTCCGACGCTGGTGTTCTTGCAAAGACTCAAGGGTATCGTGCCGCCTGGATCGGATCTCGCGACGAGCACTCTGACTACTTTCCTGGACAACTTTTTGGTCAATGCGTTTCAGCCACAGCTAGATGAGACGCTCAGCAATCTAAGCGAGTCGGTCTTCGGCGAGGCGGACTCGTTCTCGCAAGACAACTCGTGGGCAAAGTCGGCGCCCCGGCCGATATTCAAAGGCACAACTGCCTTTTTCGAGGTGGTGACAGCCTTTTGCCGAATGCTAGGCACAATACCACCCGACCAGGCGCTCAGCTCTCTCATCGTGAGCCAGATGATACGATACTACGACCGCTGCTTTAGCTGGTACAGGTCGCTAGTGACGAAAACGCAGGAACAAGCATCGGGCTCGAGCAGGCTTCGAGCCTCGGCCCGTCTCGCGGGGCAGCCGGGAGAGGTGCAGGAGATGATGAGGAATTTGTGGACGATAAATTCGGCGGACATCAAGCTCCTTGAGGAGGAAGTGCAGATGCTGATTGGACAGACCAACGAGTGCATCCTAGGAATGGACGACATTATACAGGACCGAGAGACCATCTCGTCTCTCTGTCTCTTGTACACGAGCATGAAGTGGCTAGCGGCCAAGATTTCGAGCTTGCGGCATATCACGGCGCACGAAACGGATTCATCTCGGCAGGCGCTGCCACGACAGGCGAGCCGACGGTGGAAGCTACTCAACGATCCCAGTAAGACCGGATCGGAACAGGGTCCGGTGCAGTTGCCGCTGACTCAGGAAACGGTTCAGTGAGTGTGACAAGCGCGAGCACATCTGCGGACGGCGCTGGTCAGGTTAGCTGTAAATGAGGTTGATAGATGCGACTGACTCGAGCTTTAACAGGACGTTTGACAACATCGTGACGTCGTATGAAGAGCTGGCAGCAACGGCACTGTTGACGTTGCACCTGGAGGTCCGATGCCGTATTGCGCATTCGCTGCAAAACACGCTGTCGCCAGAGCTGGCATCATTCCTGCTGGAGGAGGAGGTCAGGGAACCGGACGCGGGAATACTGAGTCTCAACCAGGAGCTGGATCTTTTTGATGAGACGATAGTACGCTTTCTACCCGATCAAGAAGTGGCTTTTGTGCGGACGGGCCTCGGGCTGCTCATCAACTGTTATCTGGTGGGCAACGCGTGGAAAGCATCGCCGATGAACGCAAGGGGCTGCGGACGGATGCAGCTCAACATCCTGGTTTTGCAGCAGAACCTCAAGAACATAGAGCCGGGGGTGGACCTAACGCGGGCGGCTGATTACTTTGCACTATTTGAGCAGGGGCCGGACGCCATAGTGGACAGGGCCAAGGCAAGTAAGGAGGCGAAGGGCCCGCAATTCACGTACGAGGAACTCAAGACTTTGGTCGAGCTCTACTACAGCGAGCAACTAAAGAACCCGAACCCGGAGAGAGGCATAGCGTCGGGGGCGAAGCGGAAGATGGACGAGACGCTATTGGGCCTTAGAAAGTATATGTGGCAAACGTGAGCCTGCCTGATACGTACATTTCCCTCCGCCTCGCTATTTCTGTTATCTCGGGAAATTTTTAATGCTTTTTTCTTCGCTACTTATACGCTTACGCTTCTCTTCTGGTGTGTCAAGAAGTATGGGAGGATCGCGTACCCTGATCTTGCGTCTACTCCGTCACGGCACTCCATCGGTATGTGTACATGCCTGTGGGGGGGTGGGGGACAGACACACGGGATACATCGGGCATTCATAGGTTTACCGGAGTCATTGCAAAATCGAGTACAGACAGCGTGGCGAAGCATCGAAGATGTGCGCTTCGCCCTCGCCAATCGATTACTATGCGGCGTGAAACATGGGTGGCGGTGGCCCGGCTGCAGTGTCACGATGGGCACGGTCAGACAAAAAAACGGCGGATGTGACGTTTCCTATCGCACGCCTAGGCCATGGCCATGGCGGCCAAGGGGGGGAGGAAAGCAATGTGGCGTCATTGACGGCAGCAACAGCGGGCAGGGCGGAAAAGCCACGAGCTGCCAAGAAAACAAGGGTCGGGGCGCTTCCGAGACACAACAAGGAAGGGGAAGCAAGCGCGTGTAATTCGTGTTTGAGACGTGACGAACGGAGGAATACGGGGGGGAGGGGTGGGCTAAGGGCTGTATGTATGCCAAGGAAGTTGGTGCTGGCGCACGGCTTATCGCGACCGGCTGTCATTGACGCACCTCCTCGGCTTGCGGTGTGAATGATACTGAGATGACTGGCTGGTCGAGCGGCCGTTTGCGTTTGCTGGGCGCGCGCTCAAGTTGGAGGGGTGAACAGCAGGCTGGATTGGGTCGTTGGTGGTATTGACCCCAATGGCTTTCCTCCGGGACAGAAGCTCAGGGTTTGGTCAGGGGAAGAGGCAATCCAGCTACATACACTTACAATGGGTGCCCAAAAACGCCTAATTCTTATTGTGTTTGCTAGTATCGGGATTAGGCGTTTATTTTGGAAAGGTACTGTACGTTATCCTGGAAATAGGGGGGCCGATATGAGGGGAGAAGCTGACTTATCCATCTATTTCCAGGCTGAGAGCGTATCTCTAAGGCGGCTGGACGGGTGGGAAAGGAAACGAGAAGAGAAGGCTGATTCACCGATGGCAAGGTGGCACAAAGGGCAAGGGGATTCGGGCCAATGGCCGAATGCTGCGCCATATGATGGCACCATCTAATCGCACGTGACCAGCACATCACTCGCACTCGGCGGGCGTCGTGATTCTGCACTGCGGGCCATTCGGTCCAGCAGAGACTACGGCACGCAGTGTAAAAAACAGCAGATTGATGCGTGTTTGAGACCAGGAGTAAGTCTCAGTAGGGCGCCGTTTCCGCTGCCCCAGCGTTTGAGACGGAATGGAACTTCAGGCGGGCTGTGTCAGGTAGGTGACCGGCGGTGGCCTACGATAGGATTCGATGTACTTGGCATGTCGTACGCAGAAGGGCGATGTTCCTCTATTTAATCGCGGAAGCCCAGACACAAACACCTCCGCGTGAGCCGTGGTGTGGACAAAGTGCACTCGAACCAGACACGACGACAGCACTGCCCTGCCCAGGAAGGAAGGCTGCCCATGGCAGGTTTTGCTGTTCCCGGCAGGCCAGCCCGGAAGAGGTGCACTTGGCGGGCACCTGGTGTTTGATCGCACCCGGGGCCTCGACAGCCATGGGAAAGCGGTACTCGCAAATCGGAACACCGCGGCCCCCCCTCCTCTCCCTCCTCGCCCATTTCAAGTTCGCGGCCATCGCCAGCAACAAGCCGCAGGAGTATGTTAGTAGCGAAGCCTGCTTTTACCCCCTCCCCCCGGTAGGAAACCATGGGCGCTACGGTGCTGCTTTCAGATGCACGCGTCCTCTTCTCTCCGCGCCATCACCGCCTCTCACTCCCCCGTCTCGCGGCGCGACCAGCCGGAGCGGCACAAAAGGCAGCAAACACGAGATTGCGCATAGCAAACGAGTCGCAATTCAGAAGCGCGTCCGACTGACCGGCCGCCCGACTAACCGGTCGGACTCGCCCTGGCCTCAGCCACATTATCCCAGGTTTCCTCGGTACCGATCGCGCACAGTGAGGACGAGCCGGCCCCTACCTTCCTACTGTAATAGGGGCCTGGCTGCCTCCTGTTGGTCGGCCCCGGAGAACCCCATTCCTGCACACTCGTTCCATCTCCCCTCTCTTCTCTCCCTCCCTCTCTCTTTGTTCGCGAGTCACGGCAGACAAGCTTTCCGCGGCGTCAACAACAGCGCGACTTGGGCCGCGTCGCCTTATTTTGGTCTTTCTAGACACGACCATCTCATTCATTCCCCGCCAGCTCTGACGGCACCAACTCGTTGCCTGCCTGCCCCTCGCCCCCTTTCCCTCCTGCGCTGCAGCCTCGCAGCATTTTGCTCGTTGCCCCCCTCCCCTGCGCCTGCGCGCGCCCACGAAATCTCTCCGAAAGCGCGCGCCCCCTCCCCCAATCTCTAATCTGTGGGCTATCGTTGCTCAGCACTGTCAACCGACGCCACGCGTCGCTCCCTTTTTCACCTGGAGGGGCGAGGAAAAACCAAGTCCTGTCGGACGAATTGCTTCACCTCAGCATGGATAACAGGTGAGACCCGCTCAGCCGCTTCTATTTTGCGTCGCGCGATTTGCTGATGCGCTCTCCCCCAGCTTCGGCTCGGCACTGCGCTCCTTTTGGCATGCCATGACCAGCTACGACCGGCGTGAGTACTGCTCGGACGAGATGGTCGCGTAGGCGCTGACATGACGGTGAATGCACCCTGCCAGACTCCTCATACCACTCGTCACATCGGACCGGCCGCCATGTGCCCCTGCAAAACGGCCGCGGCAGCATTATGACCGGCGTTGCCACCACGTCCGACTCGCACGCCGACGTCAGCTACCCCTATTCGGACGAGGCCGGTCGCGTCTCGCCTTCGCAAGCCAACGGCATCAGCGGCTCCTACTCGCCCGGCATACGCTCCCTAGCTGCGAAGCAGGCTGACGGTTTCGAGGTTCAGAGCCCCGGCGACGTACCCATGCAATCCTTCTCCGACGGCGCCCCGCCACCCCCGCCTGTCAGCCATTCGTGGAAGCGCATCGATGCCTGGGCCGAAGAAAACTACCCCGAGCTCTACGACCAGCTGTGCGAAGGCGCGACCAACAATGACCTCAACGACCTCGAGCATCAGCTCGACTGCTCACTTCCGCAAGATGTGCGCGAGTCGCTCACCGTGCACGATGGCCAAGAGCGAGGAGGAAACCCCACTGGCATCATATTCAGCTCCATGCTGATGGATTGCGAGGAGATTGTGCAGGAATGGGAGACGTGGCGCAAGGTCAACCAGCAAATCCTCTTCGACAGGCCCCACAGTCATCCTACAACGCCACCCAAGGCGGCCGGCGGAGGCAGCGAGGCTTCGTCATCGTGGCAGCGGCCTGGGTCATCGTCGTCGGCCAGCAACGCGGACGAGTGGCGCCAGAACTTGCTGGCCCGGCAGGATTCGGTGCCGGCCCAGGCGGTGCAGAAGACGTATGCCCACGTTGGCTGGATTCCGCTGGTGCGCGACTGGGGCGGCAACAACCTGGCAGTCGACCTAGCACCGGGGCCCAACGGCCGGTGGGGACAAATTATCCTCTTCGGCCGCGACTACGACACAAAGTACGTGGTGGCGCGCTCCTGGGCCGCACTGTTGGCCCTCGTGGCCGACGACCTCAACAGCGGAAAGTGGTTCGTCGACGAAGACAGCGGCGAGCTCAAGCTGAGAGAGTTTAAGGAGACGCGCGTCGAGCCGGCTTACTTTAGCATCCTTCGGTGGAGGATGGATCAGAAATACGGGCGACGTGCGGCTACCAGCCGGCGGACCTCGCTGGGACCGCTCAAGGCCGGGTCCCCCTTGGGCTCGCGGTCGGCGTCGCCCTACGCCAGTCCGGTCGAGACTCACGGTGACGTCCGCGGCCGGTCCATGCAGCGCTTCAGCGGGCACTCGCCGCTAGCGAGCCCTATGCACTCGGGGTACGGCAAGCCGTTGCCGCTGAGCCGGGTGACGGAAGAGATGTCGATTCCGGAGGTACCCAGCGCCGAGATCGAGCCCAGTGAGCTGGTGGACGTGGAGATGGCGGCAGATGAGAACGAAGACAAGAATCCTCTGCGCATCTAAAAGCTGCCGCGAACGGAGCCAACGCTAGTGCGGGACGAGGATGTCGAATCGGTGTCGAGCAAAGCGATTGGCAAGCAGCCCGTCGTCGTGAACGGCCAGATGAAGACGATTGAGATCTAAGCCTCGTAGCGGCCAGAATATGGAGTCGAAACGAACGCGGGACTTGCTTACGACTTGATGGCACGGTTTTTTTCCTGTGGTGTTCTGGCTTTTCTTTCCCTGCCCCCCCTCTCCATATTCTTCTTTTGATCACCTCGGGTGGTACCCTCTATCATACGTGGCTCGGGATGTCTGTTTTTTAACTTTTTATCTCACCATGCCCTAACTTTTTTTTCGAGTGCTAAGTGGACTCGAAAAAGAAAACG
>KN173733.1:215432-232993 GCA_000758425.1 Nilaparvata lugens yeast-like symbiont | reverse complement strand
GTCGTTCCTATACATGACGTACGCGCTGAGTACGTCCACCAAGGGTTGGTATAAAGGCCCGCCCACTTCGAAGATGCGCAGCTCCCTCCCTCCAAGTCCTTTCACTGGCATCTTGGCGTATCTGTTGGAGCCATTGAGCTTGCCGCATGTCTTCCGCATCTCTCATTTTTGACCCGAGAATCCAGTTCATGAGCGCACGACAGCGCTGTGTGGAAAGTCGTGGTTGAGAGGCTAAGCTCGTTTCCTATGGCTTGAGTCCAGACAGCACCACGACTACGCGGAGCAATACCTCTCCACCACATGTCTCTGGTTCGTCTCTCTCGGATGGCATCGTTCCATCGCGGAATAATATCATTGTCCCAAATGTACATGAGATTGTCAGCATCGCGATCTCTTGACTCAATTTGTTGTCTCCGTGCGGCTTCGCATCATTGGTCCGCTTTTGCGCTAGCTGCCATCATTTTTTGGTATTCTCGCAAATGCTGCTTCTCTTCGCCGGGATCTTTTGGCGGTAACCACGATGGTCGCGTTCGACTGAGTACGGCCTCCTTCTCCTTTGATGCTGGCAGCGGATCGACCATGATATTTGTGCGTCGAAGAGGAGGAAGCTCGGGCGTCGAGGATTTGCCTCTCTCTTTCCGATCATAGACGTTTGCGGGTAGGATGCGACTCGAGTTCCACGTGTTGGGCCGAATGGGGGTAAAAGGGTGTCGGACACACTGTTCCTCCAATTCATCGGCATGCTCTTCAAGCTTTTCCGTGAGAGCCTTGGCCTCAGCGCTTAAGTCGGCAAGTGCGGCGTTCCAACTGTTAGTTCTAATCTTAAGGGCGTTCGCCACGGACCTGTCAGAAGAGTCTGATTTCCATGAGAGAGCCCATAGTGAGCCGTGATCTTGTGCAATAGGAGGAGTGCCATTTCCCATGCTCCGCACGCGTTCCTTATTGAAAGCTTCAAGGGAAAGAGAAGTTGATGGGGAAGGTGACCGAGTCTGGGGACGCTGATGGGCTGGTCGAGGTGAGATGGGTACGTTGTCAAGAACAATATCGTCCGGAATGTCGTCGCAATCATCCTCATCACATTCGTGTTCTAGTTGTTCCAGCGTTTTGCGGTCTCGGTTGGACTGCCAGCTGCCCCTTCGAGGTCTAGGAGAGAGTTTCGTCTCTAGATTTTGGTGACAAAGCAGAACTGGTGCTTCGATTCCGACGTGATGACGCGGTTAGTGATGGCTTGGCCAGAGATAAGGTCTTTGGATCGGTGAGAACGGCTAGATTCGTGCTTCGCGGATTCGACGCATAAAGGCTACCTTGCAAGTTGGGAAACGAGCGACGGGGCGTCGAAGTTCGCTTTCCCGCGACAAGGTTACGGCTGAGGGGCGCCATCGAAGCGACATTAGAATTGGACCGAGCAGAAACGTAGAAGGGGTTTTTCAAAGTGACCGTGTCGTCATCAAGCCAAATGTCTTCGAAATGACCGGCATCAGTGAGAAGGCTGGTGTCTTGGCTATTGATGGATTGAAAAGAAGATGACATGGAGCTCTTTGGAGTGGTCACGCCTGGAGGAGAGTCGAGTCCTGGAAAACCGGCGGTGGAAACGGGCTGTTCGCGCATCATGTCTGCAGCATTGCCAAGCTCAGCCAGGCGCCACGCACCGTCTCCTTAGGGGCGAGAGGAAAGGAGATGATGGCTTTTGAGGGTGATATCGATCGGTTGTAGAATCTGAAAGACTTTTTTTGCCGATAGGATGGTCACTCTTTTCGTTGACACGCGAGAGATTTGTGCTATTGAGTCCAAGCAGTCGAAAGCGCGGTTGGCGGGCTGGGTAGGAAGGTGAGTAAGATTGAGGGTTGGGATTAACTGGTCAAAAGATGGCTGTGAAAGGGAGAGCAAGGGAGGTATATCACGCAGGAATAAGAGCGAGCGACACTGGCGTGATAGAACGAATGTGATACAGCGACTTGCTTACAGACGAGGCAGAAGGAGATGTTGGATAAGATGTTGGAAAAGAAGCGACGAGGAATTTGAGTTGGTGATGTTATTAAGACGAAACGGCTCAAGGGGAACAAACACAGACGGCGCGCCAAATCTGGACGTTCGCCCGTCAAGCTGGCGCCAAAGCGATCCAGTGCAGATGCGCTGCGTACCGCGCGGCAATATTGTCGCAGTGAGTGACTCGTCACCGTTTTGCTGCTATTCTATCAACTAGTTCACGAAATAAGACACAAGAACGCTATACCAAGAAGGGATTGATACGGTGAGAAAGAGGGGACCGGCACCAGACGCTGGAAAAGGGGATGGCCGAGAGGAAGGGGGGCGTACGAAGTACGCTGGATCGCCGAAAAAATGACCATACATCGTTGCGCACCTATTGTACCGGCATGTGCAAGTACTGTTTTCGTCAGAGTCAAGCTTCACAATCGGCCAAAGCTTGCGTCATGCGTCTTAATTTAACCTAAATGCCTCAACGCCACGAAAGTTGGTTTATTCATTGCATGCATGTGGCTTCAGTGGCTAAGGCGAGGTAGGCGAGCAACTCAAAACTATAAACGCGAGGCGATTTTCATAAACCACGTTCACACCCCGACACTCACGCTCCAAAGCTTTGGCCGACCATTAAGAACACTGAGCTCCGAACTATCGCCCCGGCCAAGCCTTTCAAAGATTTATTACCTTCGTGTCATATTCCTCTTCGATGTCCGAACTGAGGCATGTAGCTTGAACCGACGGTAGGTCTTCATCTTCGTTGTCGTCGAAGATGCACATGAAATTGGGCCGAGGCGGCTGCTCCAAGGCCGACTGCTTGGCCAGGGCAGCTTGGCACGCACATTCCGGAGGCGCGACTTTGTGGTTTGTGCCAAGTGTACTGGAAGCTTTTCTTGCCTGGCTCGATCTATCACCTCTCGAATTAATCATGGACGAAGCCGTACGACCCTTATTATAGCCGATTGTAGTCCTTGACGCCGCCTCTCCCGTCGAGTTCCCCCCAAGCCTGACCGGCATTGAAGCTGATGTCGTAGAAGCGTAGCCTTTTGCCTTGCCTCTAGAGAGCAAGGCTGATAGGGGTCTTGTGGTACTCGTTTGTTCTACCGGTGGCATTATCTTGTTTGTTTTCTGATTTTCCGCTGAACGAAACGCCAAAGCCGAAGCCGCTCTTCGAGATGAAACAGTTGAAGGATACGTTTGAAGAGTTCTCTTGTTAAGCTTGTCCTGGGAATGCGTCGAATCTTTGAATGTCTCCATTTTTGGGCGTGTTGCTGGTGCAGTTTCCACTAAATCCTCTATATTCCAGTTCAGGCTGTTTGTTTCATGACTACTCCGTTCTTGAACCATTCGTAGTATCCCAAGCATCCCGTCACTGACTCGATTTTCTTCGTGTAAAGTGCTACCATTTTGCAGGTGGTTAGAATTTTCGTGGAAGCCTTTGAGAAAGTTCCTTTTCTTCAGACCCTTGAATGTTAGGCCACCTTTTGGAAGTACGTCCGATTGATAAGGTAGAGGCTGAGGTGGTGGTGGAGCATATTCGGGCTCGCCTTCACCGTCGGAGTTGAAGCCTGTATCAGCGTCAATCGGAAGCTTAGGTGGTGCGAGTTCTATGGGCTTCTGTCTTGGTTTCTGAACAGTCGCCTGGTTCGCTTGGGTCCTTTCAATTTTCTTGACCATGCCTTTGACTCCAGCACTTCGATCCGCCCTTGTTTTGGCATTGGTCGTCTTTTTTCCTAGGGGGTGTCTAGTTGCACGTGTTCCTTCTTACGAGGCTGTCGGCACGATTCACATGTTCTTTCCGGTCGTCAGGGAAGCTCACCTATCGGCGTCACCGCGGTTTGTCTCTTCGCCGTCCCTATGGCGGCAGTCTTGTCCACCTCTTTAATTCTATTATCACATATTACTTCGATTCTACCCTTTCCAGAGGCCATGACTGCCGCATTCTCGTCATTTTGATATAAGCCAGGACTTTTCAGGTATCCGGTTCCCGGCGTCTTCGGCTGGTATTTGGTGGAAATTTGATGTCCTTGCACCAGGTTTTCCTGGTCACAATATGCTGCTAGCATTGCAGATTAGTCTAGGCAGTCGAAGTATGAGAGAAATCGATGAGTATGAGCGTTTTAGGGCGTGGAGGTCAAGACTGCAAAAAGCGATTCGGAAATCAATGCCGTAAAGTATTATGGATGGATTTCCAGGTTGGCTAGACAACAGTCACACGTGATGTGGCGGTGAGCGGGGTTCAAATGGCGCAGCCACAGCTTAGATGTGTGGCCTGTCCCACCCTGCCCTGAATAGCAAGTACCTTACAGAGTGGTATGGAGAACCCCAGCCAAGCCGGGGCTTAACTTAACCCTGTGCCTCTTCATCCAAACACCTTTTCCTCGTCAACCACGTGTCTTTGGTGCGCTTTCGATGCGGCTACTTTCTCTATCGTTCTTCTGAGCCTCTCTTCTACTCTCTAACTGAAACAATCTACGTCAAAATGGATCGCATCAAAGAGGTTTGTTTCTCCACTTGGAGCTCTAATAATGGTCTTGCTTCACTCGATTGGCGTGAAAGAATAGGCAAGACATACCGCTTAGAAACACAGCTAATGTTTCACTCAGAAAATGAATGCTCTCCGCTTGGAGGCCGACCAGTCTGCCAACAAAGTCGAGGAGCTTCAGGGCAAGGTCAAGATGCTCGAGCAGGAAAACTTGTCCCGGGAACAAGAAATCACTTCACTGAGGCACAAGAACAGCCTGCTCGAGGGTGAAAATGAAAAACTCGAAACTGCCATCAAGGAATGTAAAAAATTCGCCGACGAAGGTCAACAACATGGGACACAGAACGAGACTCTACAACGACGGGTTCAGCTACTTGAGGATGAGGCTGAGGAAGCTGACAAAACCATTCGGGAGTGCAAGGAAATGTATGTGATACTAGATGCCCTATGTGCAATTACATGGCAGTGCGCTGTTTCAAAAAAGGTCATACAGCTAATTGAAGTGGTATAGGCTCCGGCAGGCCGATCTCAAATACGGACAGCTCGAGCGCAAGGTACAGGCTCTCGAAAGTGAGCGCGATCAATGGGAGCAAAAATATGAAGACAAGGAGAAGGAGTATGTGACCCTGAAGAAAGAGCTCGACGAACTTCAACAGGAAATCGGCAACATTTAATAGTCTGGTCATGGTGGATTTTGTGTTCACACTCTTCGGACTTTCGGGCGCATAGCCATCTCCGCAGCCTTTTCATGCGAAGAGGCAACATACAGTAGGCAGTTGATTTAGTAAAATTGCAAACAAAGTCACTATGAATAGCGCGTTTGCCCTAATGAGGCATTGTCTTTCGCTAAACAGCTTGGTTTTCCAAAACACCATGTCTCAATTGCGTCGTAAAAACTTTGCTCTCTGTGTTTTTTTGCCAATTGCCTCTCGATGTTATTTTCGTATCGGAATTTTTCCCCCTCGGTTTCTTCAGTCTGGGCACTTTCTTTTCTGCTTCTACGCCTTTTGTAGGGCTGTCTCTGTCTTTTTTGTCGGGCTCGAATTCCGAATGCTGCGGCACTTTAAGCCCATCGCGACATATCGAAACTGCCTCGACGGTTACAGTAGTGAACCGATCTTCATCGATATACTCTTCTCCATGAGAGGCCATGTCCAAATCTGGTTTTAGCGGAACTTCGATGGCTTCCTGGTCTTCTTCCTCGTCGTTCCCGGCCATGACTGGAGCGACAGTGCCCTCGGACTCTCTCAGTAGTCGATTGATTGATTCAACATGTTCTTCGCACTCTCTCCGGAGCTGTTCTCGTAACTACGCAGAGGCAGATGGAAATAGGTTTGCAGAATGCGTTGTTAGATGTGAAAATTCGAACAGTCACTTACCCAGAGCCACCATACCTGCTTACGAGTATCGAGTTTTTCCTGCCGGGCATATTTGGCCGCCTGCTGCTGTGCAACTAAAATCCTTTGTTGCTTGCGCTTATGAAAACCCGTGAGAAACTCTTGGCGCGCTGCGTCATCGAAGGCGATCTCTTCGATCTTGGGCGTCTTCTGTTTCTTGCTAGGCGGTATGGGAATGTTCTTTAGCGTTCGAGGCTTGGCAAACATGACGCAGAATTCCACCACACCCGGAAGCCTAGATATGCAGAAATTTTATATCAAAATTTCAATTCTCTGCTGGTGAATCACTCCCTAAGCTCAGGTCTGCGATACTTGTTTGTCAGACTTGATAACTTTTTGATATGCGCGAATGTGTTCACAATACACTTCATCCTTTAGCTCGACTTGACATCTTGTCATGGCAGTATCGATAGCCTCGTTACAATGATTGGCCTCTTCCCGATTGAGTCAAGCCTGGAGGTTCAGTATATCGCCACTTGAGCTGAGCCGCGGGAGACCTTCCTTTGCCTTTTTTGTCATTATTTTTCTGCAAATACATAACTGATTGTATCTTTCCATGATCACGTCTCTTTTCGACATGCAACATCCTGCTCTTCAATAGTAACGCAACTTTTCATTCCTTACAGGGCCAAAAACCCACGTGACTCCATTCAGCCACCCGAACCATTGAGGGTCTCCAAAACAGAAAAAAAGAAAAAGGATCAGGACCCCCTTAATTAATCATCAGCGGGGTATCGAGCCTACCCAATGGAAACAAAACCACAGAAGATTATCTCATGCATGCCACAACTTGTGATTGAGTGAGTGGACCGCTGTTCCAATTGGCAAGACGCAGGGGGCGAGAATCCTGTCAGAAGCCATGACAGAAGCTCCCCGGGGGAGAGCAGATCATCGATGTGTTTTCGAGACATACGTGTATATGCTTCGAGGGCAGCTTGAACACACACTGCTTGGGGCCCTCGAAGGTAGTGACGACCTTTTGAGCCTGATCGCTCGACCGCGCTCATCCGATTATGTCTATCAACCCCTCAATTTGGCCAGGACATCCCTTTCCTTTCTTATGAGGCATTCCACATATTCACCAGTCGGTTCGTTCGATCACAAGCCAAACTCTAACATGAAAGGCTGATTTTGCTTCTCGTCCACCTATCCAGATTTTTTTCCTATGATATCATACAGGGGAACAGCCCGACTGAAGCCGGAACGCGCCATTACTTTTCACATGCGCTCGCGCCGCCTTGGGGCAGCTCGGATGATGTTGTCGACTCGAAGAAGAAGCTGACCTAATATTAGACTTCAAATCAGATTGTGGTTGGGCAGCAACATTCTCACCTCAGCTGCCTCACTGGCAGATGAAATAACGGCTCGCTTCAGTTTGTAGCTCTCGATGACGCCGACGTCTCTCATGTCCGCGATGCCCCCACCAGGCGTTGCAAGGTCGAGTCCATAAGTCATCAATCCGTCGTATATGGCTTTCCTGAGCCGGGCAACGAGATCACCAGAGTCAAGACCCGCATTATCGGCTAAAATCGTCGGTAGCTGACGCAGCGCCGCGGCAAAGCTCGATACGGCCATCTGCTTTTTGCCCTCAACTCTCGTGGCAGCACCTTCAACCGCCTTGGCCATGAGCATCTCAGCGCAGCCGCCGCCTAGCGTGGTGCGTGGTTCGCGAACGGTTTGCGACAAGACCGCCAGTGCGTCGTGCAAGCTCCGTTCCGCCTCATCCAGCAACTGCTCTGTTGCCCCTCGAAGGACTATAGTGCACGCCTCTCCCGCAGCGACGCCCGAAAACTTGATCAGAGTGTCCTCGCCTATGATGACCTCTTCAATCGTCTCACAGTGGCCCAATCGGACTTGTTCCGGATGGTCAAATGTCGATGTAATTTCGCCCCCCGTGACTAGAGCCAAGCGTTCGATGCCATCAAAGTCTGCGTGCTCGATGGACATGATTCCTGCATCTGTGAACAGCTGTTCTGGCCAGTTGTAGATTAGTTGGCGATTGATGAAGCAGTTGACACCATGTGCCTTGATTTTATCCACCTTGGCCTTCATCTTCTCTTTTTCTGCCTTTTCCAACTCCGCCAACTTGCTTGTCGAGCCAACCTTGACCCGAGCTCCGAAAATCTTGACTTTGTCCGTGTCCATAGATGTGTTTGCCACCAGAATCTTCGCTTTCTCCAGCCTCTTGGGTTGATTTACGCCAATTTTCTTGTCCAATATCAAGCCTTCGTCCAGATAAGATTCGCTTAGCTTCTCTCCTGCCTTCTTGATGATCTGGATATGACTCAGGTCTAAAGACTTCTTCAATCGGAGAACGGCATCACAAGCGAGCTGAGCAAAGTGATCTCGATCCTGTGACAACACTTTGGAGCTCAATGTGGTGCGCGCAATGGCCAGGAGATCCTTTCTGAAAGCGTCTGGGTTCTTGCTGTGATCCACAGCTGACTCCTCGAGAGCCTTGAGCGCAGATTGACTAGCTATTCTGTAACCCTCGATGATAGTTTGGGGGTGAATTTTCTTGTTGACTAGCTTCTCTGCTTCTCTCAACAGTTCGGCGGCTAGTACCGCCACTGAAGTTGTGCCGTCGCCGACTTCATCGTCCTGCACTTTGGATATATTCACAATCACTTTCGCTGCAGCGTTGTCAAGCGCAATTGATTTTAGGATCGTGGCGCCGTCATTCGTGACCATAATTTCGCCCGTGGACCTGATGGTCAACACAATTAGTCTAGGGCTGCAACCGTACAAGGCGCATCAACTCACGCAGACTGAAGAATTTTGTCCATGCCTTTGGGGCCCAGAGTACTCTTGACCAAATCTCCCACCGCAATGGCTCCAACGAAGGCTGCGAGTCGCGCATTTTCACCCTTTTCTTCTGTAGTACCCTCCTCAAAGATTTGAGTGGGCTGAAAAGACTGCTCCGTAAGAGTGAGGTAAGCCTATGTTTTCCGTAGGCGGCCTATATTTCTGAATTAACGCACCATTTCGAGCTTTTACTTTGTGATCAGAGATAGTAGTTCGCTTGGATTGACGCGCTGGCTCACAGTATATTCAGGTTGATGAGCTTCCGCAGTAAATATTCTCTACCCATGCACGCAACTGAGAATTGACAGGCCCACCTTAAATATATTCACGTGATCTGACCCACATCTGGAAAGGCTCGCAGCGGCAGGGGAACATCTCTTCTCCGGGGGAGCCCCTGAGAGCTGGACTTTCCGCAATGGCAAACTTATCCTTTCAGGTCCTTGCCGTACGTCGCGTCATCATGTAACACGGACCAACAGCACAACTATATCTTATTCACAACACCCACCACTTACAACATTCCTTAAAGCCATCGTCTCTGTAATCTATCGTTTCGCGAATCAAAAACAACGGGAAAATGACTTCAGCATTGTCCCGAAGGCCATGTGCATTCGGAAGCGACTCCGAGTTTGATCGGATGTTTCCTCCAAACATAGTACCACGAACATTAAGGTAACCTACGGAAAGGTCTGTACAACAGCAGGGAAATCGTCCAACGCTATAAATGGAGTCAAATTCAAGCTATTTGCATCAAAAAGTTTTTGCCAATCTGATTTCACGTTTCATTATTTGCGAGATAACATCGAAAACGGCGTTGTATTGCTTGCAAAGCTTGCACGTCAACGAAGCGTGCACAACGCCTACGATTTGCTCGTGGTTAGCGGTTGGGGGAGGTATTGCGCATACAAGCTCGATGGCGCAACCTTTCTTGGCTTGACCAAGCCGCAATCGACCCTTCTTTGCGTGCGCTGTCTACGAAAATCGGAGTGCTTGATATACGAACCCATTTAATATCTATCTGGCTCGTCCGGGTCGTCGAACGATTGCGCGATACCGTTACAGCACATTAGTTACGTAGTTATATTATTAGTTACTCTAACTCACTACCTTAGTACTATGCTGACATACTCAAATGCGTCTTTCATCCATCCCCCTCACACCCCGCTTCAACTTGATGTGCCAGATCGTGAAGCATTCTGTGCTCCACCAGAGTAATCGATCGTCCTCATCGACAACGACGACGATGGCGACCCGGCGGGCGCTCAAGGCTGGCAGTTGGTACGAACGGAAGCCGGAGAAGCTGGCCAGCATGCTTGATGGTTTCCTGGCTGCCGTCCCGAAAACAGTCAACGGCGCGTCACTACCCGTGCCCGGAGCTCGAATTATCGTCGCGCCGTGAGTAGATAAATAGCTGACCCGTCTATGACACTAAGAGCTCCGAAGCTGAAGGGTTTCTGAGCGGTGGAACAGGCATGCCGGCTACGATTACTCTGGCCCCTGCGCGGCTTGGGCGTATAGCTGCCTGGACCTCAGCAAGGCGAAGCGCGTTTTCATACTCGGCCCGTCCCACACGTACTACCTCGATGGATGCGCCGTCACTTCGTTTGCCCAGTACTCTACTCCTATGGGCGATTTGACGGTGGACCGGGATACCATCAAACAGCTCAAGCATGCGGGCCACGTACACGACATCCCAACACAAAACGACGAGGGCGAGCACTCCCTGGAAATGCACCTGCCTTACCTCTACAAGTGCTACCAAATGACGTTTGGCTCGCCGGGTAGATTTCCCTGCATCGTGCCCATGCTTATTGGCGATCATGATTTAGACGAGGAAAAGAAAGTGGGCAGGATGTTGCTGCCTTATCTCAAAGACGCAGCAAACGCATTCATCATTAGCTCGGATTTCTGCCATTGGGGATCCAATTTCCGATACATGGCCTATGCGGTGGACAAGACGCTAGAGAAGCTCGTGATGCTGAATAGGCATGATGCTTGCCCCCCCATGAGGCCGGCGATTCACGAAAGCATCTGTTGGATCGACGAAGCGGCCATGGAGGCGATGCAGAGCGGTGTGCATGAATCGTTCTATCTCAATTTACAACATACTGGAAACACGGTCTGTGGCCGGCATCCGATCGGCGTCGCCATGGCGGGCTTGGGGCTCCTTGCCGACGAGGCCAACGACAAGGCCAAGCACCGCTTTCGCGTCGTCAAATACGACCGGAGCAATTTGGTGGAACAGGTCGAAGAAACCAGCGTCAGCTACGTTTCTGCCTACGCCGTTTTATGAGACGAATAGGGGAACAAGGTGCAGAGGGGGCAATGATGCGAGCTTCGGACGCTCATCGGAAAGTTCGGACCGACTAATTCTTGTCGCCAGACGGCAGCGAGCGAGGCGTCGCGCGCGGCCTCGGGCCGTTTCAGCGTGCTGCGTGCGTTGTGTGGTATGACCTTGAGGGCCCAAGCGCTCGGGCCCAAGCACCCGGCTCGGCCGGCGCTGTCGGGATGGCTAGGAGAGGCTCTACCTTCTACCTAGCTCTGGCGAGCCACTATTATTGATTTGAGTTTGGCCTGCTTGACTTCCGCTGTCTCGGTCGTCGTGACAGCGGATTAGCTGGCAGGGAGGCTTTTCTGACTAGGGATGGGAAGGAGATCCTTGGCGATATGCCACGCAAAGAAGTTGGTTCGTCGCCATGGGCCGTGAGCGGAGGTTGGCGGATGAGCGCATTTTGTCGTCCGTCGTCCCGTCTCGCATGCGAAACCGGGGACTCCTTCCCTTCTCTTTACGTCCTCCAGACGCCTTGCACCAGCCCCTCCTCACTCTTATACAGCGTGACTGGGCCGTCAGTGGCGGTGCTTCCTTGTTCATGCGACCGAGTCGCTGTGTTTGCGAAAAATCAGATAGCCTTCCTCTTCGCCCATCAGCGAGCTGGATAAAATCCCGGCGGGCTGACACGGGCGGATCAGAGTACATTCAGAGTACATGGATGCATATCACGATTGCTTGCCTCGCCTCGCATCATCCTTGGAGGGAAGCTCGCGCCCAGTCGCCGCCAGCAATGGTTGGTGGCCGCCCATCCAGGCCAGTCCGCTGCTCCCTGGTAGTGCCCTGCACATAGTTTTGGCTTGGTCGTAGTTGTTCCCTGCGCCTACTCACGAGGTAGAGGTGGTGCCAGGGCTACAACATGCCGGCCTGGGTCATCTCGGCACGAAATCAGGTACTCTTTTCTCCCTCTTTACCGACGCACGGGGATCATCTCGTAATAGTGCTATTGCAACTATTAGTAGTTGCTCTGGTCCCACTCCCAAACACCCCCCCTTTCTAGCCGCCCTGTGCCGCGTCGCCTTCATCTGCTTTCCTCCCCTTCTCGAGACGACGCAACCCGCAAACTTACCGCCTCACCATCTTCTTCTTTGCTTTTCTCGCTATTTCTCACGCAGTGGCAATAATCAAGCGATAAATAATGTTCGCAGAAACCAGTCCAGATTATATTTTTATATTGATGGACTGAACAGGCAGCACAGCCTTCTCGCCGTTCGTCAACTTCGCCTCGGTCGCCTGAGCCAGCCTTTGTCAGCCTCATCGTTCCTCCTGCCGTCGCCGCCGCCGCTGCCTGGACTCAGGCTCTTCTTGCTCGACGCTCCGTCATAAGTCCCGCTCAAAAGGACGCCAGAAACTTCCTAAAGGGGGCCTGTCGCCCACCGTCCTTCTCGCCTCCATTCCACCATGAGTGTCAGTGTTTCACCCTCTCTTTCCCTACTTTTTGGCGTTTCAACTCAGCGATGCGCTGGGTCTGCTGTGTCTTGACCAACGCACACGCAACGCGCACACATGCCATCCTCACCTCTCAGCCCTGCTTCCGCTCGCCGCTTCTTCACTACCACCCAATTCCTCATTTTTTTTTACTTGCCGCTCGCAGTAGTTTTTGCTAACCATGGCGCAAAAGTACGGGTAAGCACTATCCGACGCCGAGTCGTGTACGAATAATCAAGATTGCTGGCTGTGTCAGTGCCTGACGTTTGTCGTTACGTAGATACGGCGGTCGACCGAACCCTTTCGACCAGCGGGATGACGCCCCCGCCTACGGTGCTCCCGTTAGGCAGCCCCCGGCCGCCTTCGGCCAGAGCGCCTACGGCAGCGGCCGCTGCTATAACCAAGGCTCGTCCATGGATGGCGGCTATGGAGGTGAGCAGCCCATGGGGGCTCCTCCACCAAGGGTTCAATACCGAAACTACAGGCTGACCATCGGATCGTTCAGGCGACAACGTTGAGATGGCGCCTCTAGCCCAGAACGTGGGCGCATTCGCTGGCGGCAATCCTAACAACATCCTTAACGATTGCCGCGATATTGACCGCGGCATCGATGAAGTGGAGCGCAACCTGGAGCGCCTCCGCATGCTCCAGAAGCGGACCCTAGACGACGCCGATAGTTCACCTACGAGCGCCGCCAACCGCCAGCTCGACAGACTGTCGTCGGAGACGATGGCTTTCTACCGCACCCTCACCGATCGCATCCGTGTCGTCAAGTCTAATCCCGACTCGCAAACGCCCAAGAACAACCCCCAAGTCAGCCGTGTAGACCGACGACTCAAGTCTGCCATCCAGCAATATCAGCAATTCGAGTCCCAGTTCCGCAAGCGCACTCAAGATCAGATGGCCCGCCAGTACAGTATCGTGCGCCCCGATGCAGCGGAAGCCGAGGTCCGTGCAGCCGTTGAGGACCCAAATGGTGGCCAGATCTTCAGTCAGGCTTTGATGCAGAGCGACCGTCAGGGGCGGGCCCGGGCCGCGCTGTCCGCTGTCCAGGATCGTCATGCCGCCCTATTGAAGATCGAACAGCAGATGGCAGAACTGGCCCAATTGTTCCAAGACATGGATACCTTGGTTGTACAGCAGGAGGCGGCCGTCATGCAAATCGAGCAGAAGATCGAGGAGGTCGTGGACAACCTGGACAAGGGCAACGAAGAGATTGGTGTCGCCGTCAACACGGCTCGCAAGACGAGAAAGAAGAAGTGGATTTGCCTGGGCATCTGTGGTAAGTTAGCACTCGAAGCGACCGTAGGTCTCATGTCTAACAGACTGCAGTCACTATTGTTATCATCGTCGTCATCGTCGTGCTCATTTATATATTCGTCATCCGCGGAACTACAGGCGCCGCCAATGGTCAGAAACCGGCTAAGCGCGATATCGCCCAAATCCGCGAGATTTTACCCTCTGCCAACCTTCCCATTCCCATGCGACGTCATATCAAAGCGCGCGCGGCGGCGGGACAGGGCGTCTCCCAAGAAATGGATCGTTTGCGACAGCCGCTTCTTCCTCTCAGACCAGCACAATGAAGACGGGCGTTGGTTATGCGTACGTGAACGCCAATGCTGGCTTTGCACACCAATTAAATCGCCAGAGTGCCGCCATCTCGTTTCTTCTCTGCCGCCGTGAAAAGGACTGTACAAAAAAGCGACCTGTTGGCATGCGGCGGAAGTTGGCGGGATTGGCGGACGAAAGGGACGAAAGGTTTTCTATCTGCGCAATGCCTGCTTCCCTTCAACTCCCCTTGTTGCTCTTTATGATTTCGTTTTTTTGCTTGGCTTCGTTATCATTGGATCATTTTTTGAGGTCCTTTCTCATTACCCTTCATCATTTGTGTCTGCTTCGCGGTCTGAATAGTGCAAGACCGGGCGCGGTCTTATGTGGCATCTTCTCGCTCGGCTTCTTCCCTTTAATTCGCTTTTTCAAAATAAACGTGCGGGGTGAAGGGTGTCCGTCTTGAGGTCGCAGGAATCGTCACTACTTGCTCATTTTTTTCTCTTTGGCAGCATACCAGGCGTTGCGAATCGGTTTTTTGTCTGTTGGGTCTGGGACCCCCTTTGGAGTCATCCCGATGTTCTGAGTATTGTATCTCTTGGCACACTTTTATTAACATTGCGAAGGGATTGTCGCTTCCCACAAGCTTACGAATTCTGGAGCAGAATGGATCACGCTCTTTAGGCGCGCCATGGGCCTCATCACGGTGACTAGGGTTGGCCATGCATCATTATGTTCGCGGCACTGTTATCTGATGTATGTCGTCAGGCTACGCTGACATGAACTCGTAACCTCGCGGCAATCTATCCAAGCACATATCTGATACATGCATGAAGTCGGACGCACCATGACACCAGGCCAGGGAAGCTTATAAGCGGGGTAGGAAGGGGCAACCAACGCGCCTTGAGGGCGCGCCGTGGGGTACAATGCAATGGTTCGCCAGTCAGACCGTGTGAGCCACCAAGGGAGTCTGCATATGTTTGGTGCGTCGCCGCTCCGCTCAGCCCCCTAACTATCTTGTGATTGCCTGGCTGTCGCTTGAGCAGCGCCGAAGGCATGCCGTCGTGGGCGCCTCAATGTATGCAGGCCTGTGTATATGTTTATGTGTATTCGCGCACACAGGCCGCTAGAGCGAATAATACCAACACAAATAAGCGGGCAAGGCTGAGCACGTTCATGTTGTTTTCCAGAGAGTGGGGGAATCGGTAGGCAGGGTGAGCCAGTCGGGTCAGTGAGTAGCTCAGAGATGAGTAGATGGGACTAGTAAGAAGGCAACAAAGCCGTGAGCAAGACGCGTATGGTCAAGCACTGATGGATAAATAATTAGAAGACGCGGAAGTATGCCTATTGTCAAGCAGCTTACCTCGCCATGACCAGGTATTAAGGGAAAAAGATGATGAATCTGGGCTCGATAACCAGCTGGCCGACGGGTGGTGGTGGTCGTAGCAGAGAGCAGCTCGTGCCGGGGTTCATATCGCCTCGCCGAATGCCTATCTGGCATGGGCTTGGCTACCGTCCTGGGCGGCGGTGTTGCTGCGGGAGAGTCGACTCATGTTGTGGATGAATGATATGGCCGCGCTTGTCGGCCTCGGCGACCACGCTACGCAAGACACTCATGCGGCGGCGGAAGTCATTGGCCAGCGCATCGACGTCGTCGCCGTCATGACGGGAGCCGATAGCGACACCGCAGCCACTGCCGCTGCCAAAACCAGAGCCGGAGCTAGAGCCGCGCAGGCTCTCAACAGGGCGGGCGTCGGCGACAGGCTCGCGCTCGACGCCCTCGACGCGCAACAAAGTTCCGGCGCTGACGTCGGCCACAGCCGCATCTGGGGCGGCCAAGGCATTGGCGGCCGAGGGCGACACCGAGGCGGCCTCATCGATGACGTCACGCACGTTGCGCTGATTCCGGGGGCTATTCTGGTCGTGCGGTGAGGCCAACCGCGCGACTGTGACGGCGAAGTCGGGCGTCAGGCTCGCCGCCCAAGCTACTGTCCACTGTGAGCGGTCGGCCGAAGGCGCAAGATCGACAACGATGGCGCGGTGGTGTGGCGTAGGCGGACCGGAGAGAAGAGGCGACGGTGAACCACTGTCGTCATCATCGGAGAACAGATACTGGACGCGTGGATGGATGGTGGTGTTGGTGGTGACGTTGGTGACCAGGGTGAAGAGCGGCTCAAATGGCGGCGGCGGCGGCTCCGGCTTCTGTTGGGTAGCCGCGGCCTGGTCGTCATCGATGGAAGCACCGCCGGCCTTGCCATCGCCGTCGTCGCCGTCGTCACCATCGTTGTCGTTGTCGTCGTCCTCATCCTTCTCATCGCCCAGCTTCCTATCCAGCCACGGACGCTGCTCTGCCTCTCTCGTCTGGCTGGCTGGGGCTACCGCTTCCGCCCGGTGACCTGCCGGCACATTACCGAGGGCAGGCAACGCCGATGGTGGCATCCCCATGGACGCTCTCGCCGCCATAGGCAACAGTTCCAACTCTCGGGCGATGTGAGGCGCGAAAGGAGGAGGCGCGGGTAGGACTTGCAACTAGAAGGGACCGGCGGGGCGGAAACAGCTTTGCGGTTTTATTGCCTACCAGCGTCGAACATTTTTCTGAGCGCGGAAAGGGTGTCGTTCAAAAGTGCTTACAAGAGAAAGAGATCGAGGGCTGTTTCAACTTCCGCCTCCTCGTTCGTCTTTGGCGTGGCGAGGTCAGCGTTGGACGTCGTTGCTCAACCTCATGGTTGTATGCACAGATTCTTATTTTTTTTTCTGTTTAACGTCGTGCCGGCGCGCAACACGTGTTGCACTTTGATGTGAATTTTTAGGTGGCAGGCACAAGCCCAGCGCCCTGACCCTGAGGCACGCCACCGGTGGGGCCAGGCTGGCGTTGTTAAGAAAGCCCGAGGGCCTCCCGGTCCTCGCTCCCAGTTTTTCCCCCGCTCCATCCCGATGCCTTCAGCTGGCCCTGCCAGTGTCGTTCCCACGAAAAAGAAAAACCCCAAAGTCTGCTCCGGCCACCACGCGCCCGGATCCTCCGCGCTTGACGCGCAATACAAAGCCACCAGGACCAGAATTCTGTCTCGTTTATTCATCCAACCGGCCCAACGGCCCCCCCACGGGCACGTCGGCAAAAACCTCCGTCATCGTCGCGTACTCTGCGAAAAGCTTCCAACCCTTGGGCCCAAGGAGTTTCTCTAGTTTGTTGGGTGGTTTCCGTCGCCGACCTGAGTCTCTCCACTTGGCCAGGGCCTTCCGGCACTCCAAGAAGTGTCCTGGTGGGGTCTTTTCGCGGCCGCAAGCACATTGCAGCACGGCGTCCTCGTGATTGAGTCACGTGTGGTACCAGGCGAAGTCGCCGTGGCCTGACCGGGCCGCGTAGAGACGGGCCAGAATCTTCCTGGGGAGGCAAAGCTCCGGTGGACGGGGTCGGGCCATGTCGAGACCCCACGGCTTGTACCTCGGTGGGCAAGCGTTTGCCCACCAGCCCTCGGCGAGCTCCTGGCACCTCGACCGGCACCACCTCCTTGGCCGCCGCGAACGTCCACCTCGACGGGGACTGCTCGAGCAGGACCCGGAGGGCGCTCTTGGCCAGGGCGTCGGCTCG
>KN173733.1:186103-198271 GCA_000758425.1 Nilaparvata lugens yeast-like symbiont | reverse complement strand
CCTCGCCATTCCTCGTCCGTGAACAGGCCGCAGATGGGAGACTGCGTCTGGTTTGCCTCGACGACGCTGAGAAAGGGGCAGAGGTCCATCAGCCACACCGTCTCCGCCAACGTCACCTTTGCCCCACCGAGCTTGCGATTAAGCTTATGCATGACGGGAGTGGCCCAGACCTTCCATCCACTTCTGCATCCGCCGGCCCTCGCTCGAGCCCGCGTCGTCCTCAAAGGCCCGACACCGGCCGTGATCCAGCGAGTTGTTGAAGCCGTCCCCCTCCGGAAGCACGCTCATGTCCACCCTGCTGCCCGGCTGTTTCTTCCCCTGCGGGCCGAGGAAGCCCTGCGTAAAATTGTGCGCCGACATGACTACCCGCGCTGATCCCGACGCCCGCACGAACACCTCCGACTCCCGAGCCAGTTCCCGGTAGCGCCGGTAGAAGGCGATGCCCGACTCCACCATTTCCAGTTGCCCCAGCAGCGTCAGCCGTGACGAGCTCGCCCCGAGGAGCGTGCGGTTGAGAAGCTCGTATCCCGGCGCCGGGGGGTCGCTCGACCGCTGAATGCGCTCCAGCAGGCTTTGGTACATCTTCAGCTTCTTCCTCGTCGGGTATCGAGCCCCATGCCGCGACAGCACCACCCCGAGCGTCGCCCGGCATCCCTCTGGCATTGACGCATCCAGCTCCGACGGCACCGGGACGAAGGGCGATCCCCACGGCTGCATCGCCGGGACGTCTCGGGACCGGGCCGCCCCGACCACTCGCGTGAATCGCTTCTCCGCCGTGTGCAAAAGATAGTATATCGCCGCCAGCGCTGAGATTCCGATGAAAACCCGAAACATGGTGGCAAAAGGAAGTCGGTCCTTGTTGAGTGTCCCAAGAGGCATAGAACCGGACCAGTCCTTCCTCTCTTTCTCTCTGTCGGAAACGACAAGGCACCGCGGGCTGCGTCAACAAAACACACAAACAAATCAATGCACAAGAGAAAGAAAGAGTGAATCGAGAATCCTCAACTTTAGTCCGCCACCCCCAACGACCGACCATACCCCAAAGAGGCCTAGACCCCAGACTCTTTAGCTTGGAAATCAAGTCTCTTCATTCGTGTCTCAGCCACTCAGACGCCCCATTTTACTCGCCCCTTGGACAACCACCAACCTCACCCTCATGGACATTCTATCACGTGCCAGGCCTACCTTCCACGTCAATATGTATCTGTGCCCTGCCCTCCTGCGCCCGTTGCTAACTCAATAGACATACCCGGGTGCATATCTCAAAGGGACACTGGTATCATGTCGCTGCCGAAACATCTACTCCCCTCCCTTGCCCGACATTACACGTTTTTCGCCTCTTCCCTCCATTGCTGTATCCCTCTTTCCCCCGGTCCATTCATCAACTCGGATACAGCACCACGCCCTCGTACTGTCGACTTCGGATGTTTTCTAGTGTCTGGTGAAAGTGCTTCTTGCTCGTCTCGATCGATCCCGACTCTTGCTGGTTGCCCGCCAGGTTGGAGTGTATCAGCTCTATGAGCCCATTGAGGTACTTGATCGTCACCTGTTGCGTCTTTCTGTGAGCAAGCTGCCACCAGCAACACTCGTGATCCGCCTTCACTACTTACCGACTCATTCTGCTGATCAAAATAGTAAACATAGCGATCCAAGATCTCCACAAACAGCTTGATAGACGTCGCCGTCTCCATGCACGAGTCGGCTACCCGCAACGCGCGCTGCAGGCACTCCAGTACCCGTTTTCCGTCGCGGTAGAGCTGCGTCGCCCATGTCAGCGTCGCCCCCAATTCCCGCCGTTCCGCCCCCTCCCCTCAGCCAGTCCACTCACCTTGCTGTCTTCTGTCTCGCCGTTGGACGCCACGGGAGTGGCCCACCACAAGTGGCTCGCCAGGTACACGGCCCGGCACTGGTCCGGCTTTCTCAGCAGCCTGCTGCCATGCTGAGCGCACTTGGTGATGAGCGTGTCGCAGTTCTCCTTGCCGAAATTGCGCGTCTGATGTAGCGACGAGGCGATGACACAGACCGCCTGAAATTGCACCTTGGAGTCCGATAATGCTTCTTCATAGACGGTAAACGCTTGCGCATAGAACTCGTACGCGGCTTCTTCGAAGCCCGTCATGTCTGCAGTCTGTCCGGCGCTGCAAAACAGCCGTAGCACCAGCTCGGCCGATCCCGACCCGTTGACTCGCGTGTACAGCGCGCTTAATGCCGAATGCACAAATTTGAAGAGCGCGTTGCTCTGCGTCTTCCAGTTGTCCTCGTAGTGCTCCCGCGCCTTGAATCGCCGCGCCAACTTGAAAGACGCCGTTATCAGTGGCGGTGTCGTCGTCCGTATCCGTTCGTTGCCCTCCGCGTACGCCTTGCGCGTCATCTGCAGGAGCTTGAACTGCATGTCGTTGTCCTCGCCCTGCACCAGATGGACCATCCTCGCCAACAATCCCTGTTCTTCCATGGTCTCGTCCGTCTCCACCACTCTCCTCTGCGTCGCGCCTGGATATCCCTGAGAGACCTGTGAGCCCTCCTTGATGAGCACCGACATGATGTCGAGGATGCTTTCCAGCTGCTCTGCTTTCGAAATCTTCGTCTGGTCCTGGAGGAGTGCTCGTGCGATCCCGCCGGCCACCGCACGGCGCGTCGGGTATGACTGGCATTGGAACAAAGGCACATAGGCCGGCAGGAACAGCGCCGTGAACATCGACACGTATCGCGTCAGCGGCGCTTTAAGGAGGGCCAGGAGGCTCTTCTGGGCCGCCGGTGAGTGTAGGTCGGCACTGCTGTTGTTGTCCTTGACCTTGATCATGGCGTAAGCGAAGATCTGGTCCACGTAATCTACTCGATCAGGGTAGTTATTGAGCGCCAGGTGGCATAGCGAAACCAGGAGCCCGATGGTATCTTGTATGGGGAGGCCCTGGGCCTCGACCAGGTTTTTCACTTGACCAAAAAAGATGTCGTAGAGCGGGACGTGATTCCCATCGTTCGTGCCTTGGCCATTAACCGTCGCCACGTCCGCGTCCGCGTCCACGCCCGACCCTACGGCTGACGGCCCCGCCACTGGCGCTGGTCCGCCGGCCTGCTCCCCGCCGCCGTTGTCGGGTGCGCCTCCAAAGGACGCTGTTGAGCCGACGAGGTCCGTTGCCGGTGCCTGTGAGGTATCCTTTTCCAAGCTCATCTTCTCAAGCAGTCTTTCCAATGCCTGGGCTTCAATATTGGCTCGGTCAGGGCCTTTGCCCTTGGGGCTCTCCCGGTCTGCGTATTCGGAAAGGCGATCCATGAGCCCGATGACGATGGCTTTGACATTGACGTGGGGATTGAGCCGCGAGACAGCAGCCAGGAACTGATCGAGGGTATGCAGGTGAAACTCATCCGGGAAGACCTGGGTAATGACTTCGAGCAAATACTCCTGTGCCAGGACATCGCGGCACTGCACCACCTGCTCTAGTAATGGCCCCAAGATGCTCGACTTGTACGTCTCAAGGTCGACAAGCTGGCTCAGGCGCACAATGTTACTGCCAACCAGTAGCTGGAGCTCCTTGCGTTCACGGATTCTTTGCTCACGCTCGCGCGAATGGCCTTGGTGCTGCAGGCGCACCCACAGCTTGTTCATCTCGACAAAGTTTGTGAGGATGAAGTTGATGGAATCACCTAGGTTTCCCTCTGAGCCCTCGCTATCGTTCGTGGGCAGGTAGTCCCGGGCTTGACCGGACAGGTAGTAACGGAGGAAGAGGCCACGGATGGGGTGCTGAACGCCGCGGCTCATGTCCATCATATCCTTCATGAGCTCCTTGACCGGGGCATCCTCAATAGACATGTAGGCGGTGCCAACGGTAATGATGAGATACATACGAGGGATGATGTTGCCAGCGTATTGTACCAGTTCATACAGGTCCGCCAGATGGTTGCCCGGGTGGTTTTCGCGGAGGTGGACCGACAGAAAGCGCAGGGCGTCGAAGACAGCCATGTAAAGCTCGTAGTATTGCTTGGGGCCGAGGCTACTGGTGCGGAGCTCCGCAACGAGCGTCGAGCTGGGCAGAGTCAGATCGTGAGGTTGGCGGCGCGAGATGCCGCCGAGGAGAAGCGGCAACGGGGGCACGAACCAGCACTTGAGAGCATCCATGAGCTTGCCGGGCGTGTCCAAACACTTGCGCATGAGCGAAGTCTGCTGGCGCACGGCCACTAGGGCATCCTCCAGCAGGCGGACCTGGTCTTCGGGGGGCGCTGGAGTCGTCATTGTCCCTTGGAGTCCGGCCTCGCTCTTGCGGGCGAGGTCGCGGGTCCGTCAAGGATGTGAGGAGCAGCAAGTCAGTCGGACAGGCCAGCCACAGCAGCCTTACTAGACCCACATTTGACAGCGGCGGTCGAGTGAATGTAGCGTAAGTGAAGCCAGCCCTCTTCTCCCGTCTTGTTCTGGAGTCCTCGAGTCAGGGCAAGCCGATGGGAGAGGGGGCTGGTCTCGGCGATCGGGAGGTGGGATGATGCGATGCGCCGTGTCACGTGACGTCTCTGCTGCTGAAGGAAGAATAAACAACGCGCGACGCCACAATTCGCTTCCAACCCTCCCCCGAAAAAATTTGCAGCTTCTCGCTGCTGTTAGATTTCGGTAGTGCCAGTATTGTGCACCATGCTACACTAACACGCCACAACTCCGCGAAGCCACAACTGGCCCTCAACCTCAACACCACCAGCACCACTTTCTTCCCCCGGGCACAACGAAGACTACACACCACACGGCTTCCGCGACGGGATTCCTGGGAGGGTTCCCCGTCGTCCGAACATGCTCAACTCGTGCATCCGCCACGATTGAGCTGGCTTACCGCCCAACCTCGTCGCCGCCGATGCAACACCTCACCGGTCCGACTGAGGGAGTGGAGGAGAATTCCGGTTGGGAACATGACGAAGAGGAAGCGGCGAAATTCCTAGACATACGCGCACCCATGATGGTGCTGCGGACAGGGTCGGCCTGAATTGACGGGCCCGAACCCCTTTCGACAACCTGCTGGCTTGTTGAGATAGCCGACTGAACCGGGAGACGCGATTAGCGCGTGCTCCCGCGTCGTTTGCCCTATCGGGATAGAGCACGTGCATAGACACGTGCTGCATGACGTAAATAAATCCACCATGTTTCAAAATGCGGCGTTAAGGAAAATTTGCGCTGTGCCACAATGAGTGTGGCGTGGGTCCATAACTTGTTGATGTAATCGTGCCAGGACCCACTATTTGGTGGCTCGAAACTCGCGCACCATCCATAAATGGTGCTTATCACCAAGGCGGACCATCAGCAAGGCGGACACTTTTCCAAGAATAGATATATCAACCTCTGCGCACAATGTACACCCTTTTCATCCAAAATTTCTAACGTTTCTAGCAAATAATCTACACGCCATCTTCTTGCCTTTTTAGCGGCATCAAAAACGTCTTTTCTCCTCTGCATCCACAAAAGCCGTTTCGCACGTTCAAGGTCATTACTTTCTTTCTGAGCCACCATTTTTCGCCCGTCATTTACAGAAAATATGCCGCCGGTTTTTAAAGGTCTTTTTTGCTGCTCGAATTTTTTGAGCTATCTGTTCGACTGCTTTGGTTCGCCCAAGGTCTCTTTTCGTATGAACAAGTTCAGCAACTGCATTAAGGGATCCGCGGATAAAGAGCTTCAATAACAGTTGCAGATTCACGATTTTCAGGCATTCTGAACAAATTCACTCTTTTTCGCCTCGTAGTAATAAACTGTTCCTTCCCAATGCCTATGCGAAACCCTTTCTCATCCATATTCCATATGTCTTCATCAGGTATTCCATTAGCTGCTCTTCCCATCTTGAAGCTGTTGAAAATAGCTGGCAACCCTCGTAACGTCTTCAGATGCGTGGCGATTAGAATCAAGTTTTTTAAGCCTTTTTTATGTCCATGACGTTGAATAAACCCCGTGTTCCAGAGTTTGCCCATGCACACGGCAGCATCTGATGACGATGACGTCTCTTTTCGAATATATCTAGCAGTATCAGTTATAAGCTCGGGTCGTGCGGCAAAGTTGATATCGTCAATACAGTCAATATAGCGACATAAAGCAACCTCTTCTTCGCGGGTTAGATTTATATTTGCTGCCGGGCGTCCCTTTTGAGGCCCGGCACCTCGTAATGTTCGATTAATGCGGCCACGCGGTACATCAAATTGCCGCGCACAGCAGCGATCTTGGCATATGGATTCTCGTCAATATAATCAAGAGCCTCCTCTACACGAATCTCAACTTTGATTTTTGCAGTTTGGACGTTGATTGCTGCCATTTTTGCGGTTCAATGCATACGATGCTTAGAAAGTGTCCGCCTTGGTGATAAAGCACCATCTATGAATGGTGCTCGAGTTTCGAGCCACCAAATAGTGGAGCGGGGCACGATTAGTGGGAAGCGGTTGACGGATAACTACCCCCTGCAAATACGGCCTTTTGGTTTATTCTCTGCTTCAAAGGCAAGCCCGCTAAATTGCCACACTTATCATTATCGATAAGAGATGCCCCATGAAATTTTCCCGAGGAGCGGAGTGAGCCTTACATATCTGGCCGAACTTCTTCCGTGAAGCCAGGCCATGTCCATGTCTCTGAGACTATCGCCTGAAATCAGATTCCTCGGTCAATGATCCCTATGTATCATGACGGCCACGATTTTACTGAGTCTCATTTCTGGACAAAACTATATTGAAGATTCTTTGTAAACCTGATAATCATGTGGATACTTCCACTCGTCGGCTACTCCGGCGCTATCATAGGCTTCGGCTTCCTTACGCTGGCTATCGCTTGCGGACTCTACTACCTCTCGGAATTGGTCGAGGAGCACACTGTCATGGCCAAGCGCCTACTAACACGCCTCATCTACACCATTGTCGGCGTTCAGATCGCGCTGTGGCTCGTCGACGGCTTCCCTTTCTGGTCTACCGCGCTGGGCATTGTCGCTCACATTGTATACCTCGGTAATCTGCGACGTTTCCCATTTGTGAAGCTCTCAGATCCGCTCTTTTTGCTCGCCTGCGGTACGTATGCAATCATGATTGCATGCCTGAGTTGAAGCCAAGCTAACACTGCGGGATGCACACAGTGCTCGTGCTTGCGGATCATTTTGTCTGGTTTAGCCACTTCTCCAGCAGCCAAATGAGTGCTTACCACCGCCAATCCTATTATGAACGATTTGAGGGCCCTAATTTTACCATGACGGCCTCCTACTTCGGGCTCTGCGTCTGGTTCGTTCCATTTTCGCTCTTCGTCAGCTTATCAGCCAGCGACAACGTCCTACCGACTATGAGGACGGAGCCTGTGCGTGGCTTTGATGGCAAATCCAGGCATCAAGGCATGGTGAAGACCCTCGTTGATTATGTACGAGGTACTATTGGACAGATTGCCAGCTCCAGTGGCGTGGATCGCCCTTGATAATTGATGGAGTTGTCGAATCTTTAAACAGTGTATATTGTGTTGAACACGCTCCGCTGGCTCTAGTAAATATCATACTATTTACCTGGAGGCTCCAATTCAGATACGATGATAATGCACTGCGGGATCGGCCTGAACGAATTCTTGAATGGGTATGTGGGCTCATCTATTCTGCCTTGCTTTACCGCCCGCCTTTGATGATAAGCCAAGCCTTACTTGATTATGCCTGAAAAGAACGTGCCTTGATTGATTAATGAAGTTTGCAGTTACTCTCAACACCTACTGCTGACGAAATGTCTGTTGCGCTCGCCAGCCTCGCGCTCCTGCTCTTAGACGAGCCCCTTCAGCGGATAGTCGCCAGCGGCGCTCGAGCTCAAAACATATAGACGGCCAGGTTCACCGGGCGTGGCACCATCAAGGGCCTCGTCGCCACCGGTGCGACCTTTAACACCGACACCTCCGTTCAAAATAGAGCCATATTTGCTTTTGCCCTAATCGTGACTGTTCGAAATGGCCTCGTTTGTGAGATGCGGGACAAGAAAGGGATGGTCAAGATTTGGCCTCGCAGGACAGTCGAGATTGAAAGCAGGGCACCTTGGGCTAGTAAGAAGTCTCGAGTCAAGTCAGGGTTCTAATCGGAAGACGTTTCAATGTTTAATGCTTTAACAGTTTCTGTGTCTTAGAAGCTGGGTCGGTCGAATGCCACCGATTCGGCGCGGCTTGCAATGACGCCTAGATGTAGACTGTTGGCGTGTGATGTTCTAGGTTTTGGAAAGTAGGCGCAGTGATTTTCAAATCTCGGAGATGAGCCGTCCATCTTACTATATCCCGCCCTACCCTTCCGCTGCAACCTTGTTTGTAACGAGCGCAAGCATGGGAACAACAGAAAGATAGTGGCAACGTATACGGCACCGGCGAAGACGACACGGGCTTAGTGTACAGTTCAGCCCAGAAACTTTAGGCTAATTTGGAATATGGTTCCTCCTACACGCATATAGGTGAAAGGACACGGAGAAGTGAGCGACGCAACACCAGAGTGAAACAAGGGATTAAAAATGAATAAGCGGGTGGCATCTGCAGCGTCGGAGATGGTGCATGACGCGGACGCAGAAAGAAGCAGGGTCGTCTGAGGCCAGGGATGGTGCAAATCAAGTCCGTTGGCGAAGCCAGTGTAATGGACCTTATCCACGGAGCTCGTCGGTTCCTTAGACACGACCAAATCGCGATGCGTACGCGTCCGCAATAGCCTCGAATGTGCCACTCTTATTCTGCGCGAATTATATTGCTTGTTTAAAGACAGATGAATTTTCCTCAACAAGTATTCGCAATGATCTTTTTGGAGACCTCTCGCGACGATTGTATTGTCTGAAACATGATGTGCCAAAAAAGGGGTGCAGCCTGCACCATGCGAACCGCCAAGATGCTCAGAAATATTAGCGTTGAGGTCTTTAGAATGAGCCCGGATGTCGTTCGTGACTCCTGATCACACGTTCTTGTTCCCTTATTCACAAAGGGAAAGGAGCATTCATCTCTTGGAAGAAGAAACTTCTGCTGTGCACGCACCAGGAACCTGAGACTTTCGAGCTGAGGTATTGCTGGAGAGGACTCACTCGCAACCATCGTTCTTGAACGTTTTCGAAACAGGTTGACGATTTCACAATGTCGGAATATTCGTAAAAATCCAGGAGAATGCGGTTTTCAAGTTCGAGAAGCCTGAAGACTGGAACAGTTGGTACCTCAAGGTCAAGATGGTTGCAGAAATCTGTGAGATGAGTACGTTGACCCCGATCAGAAAGACACCCTCTCATGCTGCTCTTGCGCTTGAAGCAGGCACTGCTACCTCACGACAATAACGACAAAGCCAGGAGGAGGAGTCTGAGACCCCTTCCCCAGATGAAGAAGCCTCTGCCGCACCACAACTCTGGGGAGCAGCTAAGAAAGCTGCCCACGAGAAGGCAGAGAAACTTATACGAGAAGCCTTGAAAAAAGCTCGTGCCTCTTATGAAAGGTTTGATGTCTTCATTTTCTAACAGCGACAGAAGGTGCACGAAATTTTTCGACGAATGGTCCGAGACTTGGGCAATTTGATCCGATCTGGAATCAGAAAGGGGTGCAACGGTCTCCTTATTCGTCGTCTTTACGCCCCGCGACATGATAAAACAGCTCCTAAAAATTTCTAGCCTTGTGAATGGGGTGAAAAAAAGTACGCCTCTGAAAACCTCCGAAAGGATCTCGCTCAGGATCTTAAGAAGGTTGATCTTAATAATTGAATCACGGAGATTAGCGACTCCTTTCAGCTCTGTATGGATCTAGATTGACCAAAGATCACTCACGGTTCAGGTCTCCATGATTTCCTCCACACTGTCAGAATAAAGTATCCCTCATTTGCGGATCCTCTACTACTACAGTTCAACAGGAGACCGAGAACAATTATGGGCCTGTTCGAAGTAACAGCAGACTTTCGTTTAATATTTTCCCCGGCAGCACATTCTTCTTTCTCAACGTCAGGTCTATTTGCTGCCTCTTACCAAGGACAGGGCCCGGATACCACATCCTCAGGCAATACAACCTCTGGAGGCACCAACAAACGGAATGGTGGAGGATCCCAGAATACATCTCAAGAAACTGCTGAAGAGATAACCGCCGCCGAAGGCTAGCGCTTCGACGATTTATATGTAACGGAGCGTATTGAGATGTCGTACCGAGATTCCAAGTCAGGCTTGATATGAGCAGTATGGGTCAAAGACACAATAGTCCGTCAAGGAGAAATCCTCATCAAAGTAAAACTCAGATGCTTAGATTGATCACCGAAGAACTGAACTATGGCTATGAGGTAGAGACTGGCCTTTGTATACTTATTTGTTTCTCCATCACTTCCTCCTTCGTCCATCTCTTCGTTCACTTTTTCATTGATCAAGTCGTTTGTCACGTACTGACTCTGTGCCGATCTCTGAGCCACATCACATGGCATCAGCATCCGATGGTTTGGGCGCGATTCTCATAGGCTGAATGGCCGCTGCCTGTTGGTTTGTAACATTATAGTAGTAGTTGGGAGTAGATGCTATCCCGAATTGTGTCCAAGAATCCAGGTATCTCGATGGTGAGGTCTCTGAGGAGGCATGTCATTAATGCATCCGGAGGTCTCACTAGATATCTACTTGACGAAGATCCAAAACAGATAACAGAAGCAGCTGAGTGACCGGACTAACTCCGAGTCTGGCGTGCCGCTTCCGTGGCATAAACAACACATCATAGACGAAAAATGTACCAACTGTGACGGTCGGCGGCTCCCACCAACCGCCACCGCCCACCGGCGCGGCCACGACATATCTCCAAGTGTTTGGTTCTCTTTCTCCTGTTCCTTCGCTTGTTGTCTTCGTCTATAGTTGTGCCTTTTGCCTGCTGTGTGATCCGTGCCACCAACCAACCAACCAATCAACACAGGCTTGAGGCATGAAGATTGGTCGTTATGTACCACATCCGGGTAAATTGCATGCCTTGGACAAGCTTCCGAAGGCACGGACCCGGAGGATTGAAAAGACTGAATTTGTGAACTTATGATCTGAACAGACGGGTGTTCTTGTGTATATAGATCTCCCTCCCTAAACCCTTGAGTTGGAAGGAGCATCGGCCACTTGTCCATGTAATGAGTTTTCCGCTGCAAATTTACAGGTCAGCTCAAAGCGCTAGAGCCGAGGGTTGGATAGCACAAGCGTTACGCAACCGTGAGGCGCAAACGAGTATCAAGAATCCGTTTGCGAGCAAGCTATTCGTATGACCGCTGTGGCTTGCTTTGGGAGGGGTACTTGTCGTTGTGCAGGAAGACCTTACCGAACCATCACAGCACTTGGACATGGACGATGTCGGCTATGTCACAGTTGACGGCCCTATCGTATCGATGCATCGATGGACCAGCTCGTGAGCCTCTTTTCTCTTTGCATTGCTCGATAATCAAGTGGTCGTTTAACCCCAAGATTTGAACATGGCGAGGTCAGTAGGCCAACGGAAGCCTCTAACTGCTCAGCCTGGTTTCACAACCTTGTGGCGCAGCCAGACGAAGTTTTGTCCCTTATTGTCTCACAGGAGTCCATTCTCGATCCACCCAAAAGGATTTATCGTGGCAACGACTTTTCCCTCAACCAGGGCCAAGGGTAGAGGGCCAAATAACCTAGAATCTCTTGAGGCGGAGAGATTGTCACCAACAATCCAACAATGCCCCTCAGGGACCTGACTATCGTTAGGTGCTCTGCGTCGATCGAGGAGGGCTTGGCGGAACAGAGGAGATTGCACTGGAAAAGAGAAATACCTGAATCATGCGCTCTTCACCTGCCTCACCGGGCGTGCCGAGGGAGACATAGTCCCCGGGCATGCCGATGATGCGCTTGACGCCAACTTGGTGGGGGAATAGAGGGATCTTGTAGAGTACAATGTCGCCAACGGTAACCCGACGGCCTTGACGAGCTGTCTTGTCGATAACTATCGATATCCCTTCAATGGGAAAGGTTGGTAGCATAGAGGGCCCATGAGCAGGGGCAATCTGGATGAGATGGCTGTCGGTGAGGTGGACGAAGCAGGCTATTTTGAGGGTCGAGGCAAGTAGGCGAAAGGGATGGCCGATGAAATGGGTTAGTAGACTCATGAGGAAAAAATGATGACGATTAAGCTCGGAGAAGTGACAAAGAAACAGTCGCGGCAGTGCCAATGCCAACCACTCGAAGAGATAGTCCCATTTCACTTTGTGCCAGCGTCGTCGTGAGTGGTGG
>KN173733.1:163919-179983 GCA_000758425.1 Nilaparvata lugens yeast-like symbiont | reverse complement strand
TTTTCCGACTCTTCGACTTGCATTTTATGCTGAATAGGCCTTGCACGAATTTGTTGGAGTCGCGGAACTCTCTCCACGCCTCTTTCCACGCCGCGTCCTTGTGTACCGTTACGCTCGTGCCCGCGCTTGTTTGCACTGCCCATCAGCCGCGGCCCAGAGCCTTTCACTCGGCCATCCACGTCCACTTACTTGGCATCTTGCTCGGCGCATTCCGGTGTTTTCGTTCGTTGCGCTTCCATCAGCGCCCTCCTCTTTCGCCGCTCTTCCTTCTCCACCCAGCCGCCATAGCGCGACGAGCTGCCATCATCAATGACATTCTTGACGTTCTGGTAAGCTTCTGTGTCGCGAATCGGCTTGGTCGCCTTGTCCACCGCCTCTCCTGTGGCGTTGGCCGCCTTGCGCACGCCCTTGACCACCGACGTGTCCCAAGTCCAGGCCGCGCCCTTGCCGATTGCGCCGGCCGTCGACTTGACCGCCTTAGACGCCGTCGATGACACCGCGCCAGTCGACCGCTCATACGCTTCGCGAGCCTTGCGCACTGATTCGCTTTCGGTAAACTGGTGCGCGGCCGCCCCAATCTGCTTCGTCGACTCATTCCACTCCTTGGACTTTTCAAACTCGCTGTTCATCGTCTCTTTGAATACTTGCCACGGATTTTTGTCGCCATGAGGGGGTGGAGGGGGAAGCTTGCGCTCCTTTTTTCTGTTTTGCTCTTTGTCCCTATCCTGCTCTTCCGACTGGTCACTGCTCTCGTCCGCCTCATGACCCTTGGTCCCTTCCTTTCCAGAGCTTTTTTTATCGTCACCCGTCTTCGATCCGCTTTCTTCGGTCGCTGTACCGGTTTGTTTGTCGTCTCGGAGCTTGTGATCGGATACATGGAGCTGCCGCGACTGCACGGCCCAGATACGTGATGAGAGAAGCTTTAGAGGTGCGATTCGGTATTTCTGCGACGACGCGACCGCCCTATCATACAACGCGAGTCCAAGACCGGGACCACGGCGGCCCGGCGGCAGGCTCGACAGCCCAGAAGCTAACCTGCGGTATGCGGGAGATCTGCCATGGGAACATTCCAGGTGCGTGGACAGCCGCCAGATGGCATATTCCGGGCCCGCCAAGCCCCGGGAAAAGAATCTCATGCTGGCGCACGGGCAAGACGCGATCGCAGGGCGCTGAAGGAGAGGCGGGCGAGCAAGCGCTTGAAGTTGACAGTGGACGAAATTTTGTACGAGACGAGGCAGAGAAGGGCAGGCGGAGAGACGGCAGAACTGCGGCACGAGACCTATCAAAGACTGCTCTCTTCTGACTACATTATTACCTAACTCGGGAAGAACCCTCTAGTGAGGCTGTCCGCACAGAATCCGCTGACCATTAGCACGGAGAGATCTTCCCCCCTTGACGAACGCCAAACTCCATCGTCTCACGAAATATGAGACCGTTACTGCCCGTGGCCGCACGCCTGGCCGCGCAGCCGATGCTTTTCCGTGCGTCCCGGATCTCGGTCTTCGTCAGCCTTCATCAGACTCGCTGCCTGGCGCAGACGCACGCGCGGCGACAAGACGATGACGAGCCTTGGCCGCCGCCTCCGCCGCCGCCATTGCCGACATGGCCACCGACTGGGACGACGGTCCCGGTCAAAGATCGGACTTTTTTCTCACCGGAAAAATCCATTCCGGATCCTACCAAGCACATAATTGATTCCATATATGGCCCGGCTACCGATCACACGTCTACCGCGCCCTCGTCGCCCTCCTCTACGCGCATAACTGACGATACAATTGAGATGCTTCTCAATACCATGCAAAATACCAAAAGTTCGCCTTATAAAGCCGAAAAAAAGGTTGACACTCAGGTACTCTACTATCCCAAAGGTTTCATTTCGCCCAAAAAATCCGAGGCCCAGCCCTACCACTTCCACGTCTACTCGCACAAACACAACACCCACATCACCTGTACTCGTCCAAACCGCGATCCCATCCTATCCCTCTCCTGCGGCAACCTGGGCTACAAAAAGGCCCGTCGCGGAACGTTCGACTCGGCCTACTCGCTGACCAAGTACGTTCTCGAGCGCCTCAGCGCTGCTCAAATCGACATCAACGCACTCGAACTCGTCCTGCGCGGTTATGGTCCAGGTAGAGAGGCCGCCGTCAAAGTATTCATGAGCCCCGAGGGCAAAAACTTCCGCTCCAAAATCGTCCGCGTCGCCGACTCGACCCCCATCAAGTTTTCTGGCAAAAGAAGCGAGAAACCCAGGCGACTATGAGCCAATACCAGGCCTACGGAACCGGCTATTTACGCCATTCCTTCATAGGTTCTACGTATCACACGTGCAGCGGAATTGCAAAGAATACGGAAGACGTAAAGATGCAACGGAAAGCACTTCTGGGTTATAGTACTACCAAGCGAATCCGACAGACTGTCCATACAAATCCGTGGTGTGGCAGCCCAGAGTTCCCGGCGCCTGTCTCCTTCCACCTCTTCTCACAGACCAAGCGGTAGCACCCTCAACGCCAGGAAATCTCTGTACTTTTGGGTCACGCACCCGCATGAGAGCCCATCAAAACAAGCAGAGGAAAAATTTTGAGCATCAAAGAAACAGGCGCGTAGAAATCAAGGGAATGTGTGAGGAGGGGGGACGGGTACTCAGGGCCTCATGTCCGTCCCATTATCTGCTCGGCGGCTGGGAGACGTCTCTCGGCGCTATCAAACACCGAAGTCCCATTGCCCTTGTCACTGCTGGTACTTTGCCTCTCCTCCGCATGGCTCCATTCTGAGTTCTCGGCCAGTAGGTGCGGCCTGGTCTCGCTCAGCATGAGTATCTTCGCAAGCGCTGTCTTCGCCATCGCCATCATCGAGTAGCTCGCCATCCGCATTCTCATATTCCGGCGGTTCGATTCAGTCGCGTGGCACAACGCAGGGCAGAGCGACGCCGATGCTGGCCGCGCGGTTGAGCCAGGCTGGGCTCGCCTTCCCCGTCAGCTTCTGGCACAGGTATGACGTAAAATGATTACAGTTCCTGCTGAGGAGATTGTACGATGCGCCGAGGAACTCATCCGAGGCGGTCCGTAGAGTCGCATCCACCTCATCGGCAGTGGCGAAAGTGAAGCCGTGGAGAATCTCACAGCGAAACGTACCACCGGACGGGATCGTCTTGGGCTTGGTCCAGTAAACACCGGTAACACCGCGCTTGTCGTGTCCGCCATATGCGTACTCACGGCCGTTGATAACGACGCCGGAATGGAGCAGCGAAGCGCCCATGGTCCATAGCACCGACGAGACGCGACCCGGCTGATAGGGCGGATCCTGTGAGCTTGGACGTCCTCGACTGCAGGCAGGCTCGCTTACCGGAAGGAGATCATAGACGTGAATGACAACTTCCGTCTTTTGCAGCGACAATGTCGGCCGGTGCCGGCTGCCGGCTGGGTGGACTGCTTCCTCTTCGCGGGCAGGCATGGCCGGCCGAGCCCAACGTCAAGGCCGCTAATCTCGAGGCTTTTCTCACTGTAGCGCCGTAGCCAGGAGGGGGGTCGAAGATGAAGAACTGGGCTCGAGGCCGAGCTTGAGCAAGGGGCGCGCCCTCTGGAAAGCGGCTCCGGCCCGCAGAGCACGCAACAGCAGGGCCAGGCCTCGACCGGGCCGTTGAAGCGCAAGACAAGGTCGGTCTAGAGGAAGAGCGACTCCGATCTATACCATGGAAGGGGAGGCCGGGCGACGCCGTGCGATAGCGGCGATGGCATAACGCGGGAGGGCTGGAAGGGCCTTCCCTCGCCCGTTGTCCGAGAGAAAACGGCCCCCTTTGGAAGGACGCAATGATGCAAGTCAGCAGGCTCTAAATTAAGTCACGAGAAACGGGGAAGGACAATGTTTTTTCCGGTCTCGGGCTGTCTGACCGTTGGTTTATAGTCACAACGGCCCCCATTGGTGGGAAAAGTCAGTTCTGCCGTGCTTCGGCACCAGGCAGCAAGCAGTTAAGGTCAGTTGAGGTCATCATTTTTTGCGGAAACAAATGAAAAATGTAAAAGCAGGCATCGCAACGTCACGTGCTACTGTCCGTCCACCCCGGAGAAAGTCAAAGACGCCCAATTCACCAAGACCGAAGAACAGCACAGCCGGCAAAGGCAGGCCAAAAAGCACTCTTTTCGCGGTGACAGTGAGTGACTACCCTTTCCTGTGGCCGCAGCACAGGGCGAGCGGACGAGGTCGCAAGGGACGTCGGCGCGCCGGGGCTGACCCGAAAGCCTCGGACGGGCTCAACGAAACGAAAAGACATCTCTCCTCCGGGCCGGGCACTGCCGTCGCTTCGCTCGCTCGCCGTCACCCGCCACCGCCCACGGAAAGGATGAGCTTCTTCCAAATCACGCAGCACCGCTCGGCCATCGGACTGCCGCGCCGCTTGCGCGGCGTGCTGGCGGCGCTGGGCTTGCGGCGCCGTACTCAGACCGTCTTCCAGCCGGCCGACGCGCAGTGCGCCGGTATGATACTGCGCGTCAAGGAGCTTGTGCGAGTGCGCGAGGTGGACGCCCTGCTGTCGCCGCGCCAGCTCAAGGCCACGCGTACTCCGCCCGCAGGCTTCTATCGCGAGTCCTCTGCCGCCGCTGCCGCCGCTGCCCGGGCCTCCTCTTGAAGTTTCTTTTCGCTTTCAACATCCAAAGGCATTGGACATGGCCGCCGGAAAACCTTGGTTCAGCGTCACAACGAGCTTACGAGCTAGGCGGGTAGGTTCCAGGACGCCTGGTGTGTGCCACGGGAGGCATGGACGGCCGCTTTTGACAGATGACGCTGGGACTTTACCAGCGGCGCATAAGCATTGGTAGCACAAAATAGAACCGTTACCGCATCATCAAAATGAACATTGCTGACATACAAGAATCAATAGGCTTGCGATCCTCGCAGGCATTAATTCTACATCAGAGCGCTCCATCAGAGCACTCTCAAACGACTACTTAGACGACACAGGACACAGAACTAGGGAGGGTTACTTCCACTTCCCCTCCCCGTATTTCTCCCCTCGGCAGAGTCTGGAACAAGCTCAACCCTATTGGCTGTCCAGGCAGCCGAGATCCTCTAACAAACAGTAACACAGGGGACAGGAGAGCGAACTCGCGGGTTTCCATGTCCGTTCCTGATCGCAAGGCCGTCCGTCCTTGTTACTCCATATGTCTCGAGTGGAGCGCATCGTAGCTGATATCGTTGCCCAGTCACCTAAGAATGCCTTTCCACTCATTGGTTTTTTTCCCAAGTGACGAAGCTCAACGAGAGCAAATTAAACAAGGATGGGAAATGATCCTTCGGCAAGGCAATGACGAACTCTGCTTCCTGCCAACATTTTGATCCAACCTGTTTCCCGGTAACGCCTCGTAATTCACTTGGGCACATCTCCTGTCTACAGATCTTCGGCGTAAAGTAAGTCCTTCAAGCCTGATGGGCTCATGAGACGCGCGTCATGTGCCTCAGAAGCTCCTGGCTTTGTCAATGTATTCTTGAGACGGCGTCTCGTATTCGTCTGACAAAATACTACGGCGTCTCGTATTCGCTGACAAAATACTTTTCGCAATTCCGCGAAAGCCAGACCGTAAATTTGCCCAGTTCTTCCCTTAGGCGTGACACTGACTGCTTATCCATGTTGGTCTGGGCCAGGAGCTCAGGCAGCGAGACTGTTGAAACGGCCGTCAGTACGCCTCTCAAGCCGCCAGGCACGTGAGGGAATGATCCGGGCAATGGTCAGCGTACCGATCAATCGAGACAGGTGCTCGGCGCCATAAACGTCGCAAACACCTCTATACGATGGGTTACCCCGTGTACTTGTGTCCCAAAGCTTTCGGATGTCCATGTATTGGTGACGCTCGAATCTGCTCCATCATCAGTGTGCCTCCGACAGACCGGTAGATGAAAGAAGCTTACCGATAGAGCAGAATCCGGCTTAATGCCTTGTCGAAATATTCACGGAGACCGGCAATGACCTCTTCTAGAATGTCCATGCTGGCGGAATCTGGCTCCCGGTGAGGCTTTTCGTATGCCAGATAGTCCTCAAAGATTGCGTTGACTGGTTTAGGATGTGGAAGCGGCACAAGTTGGTTGTTCTTCGTCATGTTTTCCCAATCATCCACCAGCATTGCCTGGACATGATCGGGCACAGGGATGTTGATCATTGGCTTGCTGTGAAAAGTATCCTCCTGCGTGATGATTAGATTTGTCACTCGGATGAGGTCCATCTGTGGACAGTTGAAGCTGTAATCTGGCTCCGTCACTTGACTCGGAAAGGCCGTATAAGACGACTATGCTTGCTACGGGTGGGCATCTTTCTCGCATTGGCAGCGTTTCTTAATGAGCTATACTTCTTGCTCAAGTGCAGAGCCGTTCAATAGCGCTTGTCGAGCAAGAAATATTATGATGTCTTACTCATGCTTCGAAGTTCAAGCCTTCGAAACTTGATCAAAATGATGTTCCAGGCCTTTGTGTCTCTTGACATTGACTAGACACGGCTTTGACAGGTTTTGAGTAGACGAAGCCTCCTCCAGGCAGCCGTCTCACGTTTAAGGGGAAAGTAGCATGCCAGACTTTTTATGTGAAACGGCTTCGTTCTCTTGTAAAGAAGGAAACGAGACATCGATGAGGGACCGTGAGAATACGAAAGGGAAATCGCAGGGCGTGTAGCTGTAGATATCAGTGGGCGTGGGGATCTTGGTAGGTGCAGAATAGCCACAGAACAGAAGACGTCATTGCGCATCTCGGACGGAAAACAAAGCCGGTAGGCATAAGCAAGCGGGCCTGCTGAGAATGGAAGCGACAGGAACTACCCAGGGGGCTCGAGGCCGACGGAGGAGCGAGAGTATGCGAGCGCGTGGCAGCGTGACAATAACGTCGTCCGAGAAGCGGCTCACAGGGCAGAGAGCAAGTATACAAGCCAAAGAATCAAAGAGCCTTCTCACCTGCTCCACGTCCCAGTCTTTGCCTCTGCGTCCTCTGAGGCCTTGAGCAGCGGCTGAGGCACGTTCTTCACTACCGCGGATGGACTCGCCACCGCTTCGCAAGGCTTTCTTGGGCTGCTTCGAGTTCTTGTGCAAATTGTGCTTGATCTTGGCGTTAATTTGGGCGGCAAGCTGCTTGTGCTCATCATCGAAGGGGCGAATGCGGTCGGCAAGCACCCAATCGTCCCACGTGTTCTTCCATCCCTTGTAGTGGACTTTATAGCGGAAGCCGTCGCCAGGCTTGTCACCGTGTTGGACGTCCATAATCTTGGCCTCGTACAGCATATCCATGTGGAAGCAGAGCACCTTTGCGTCCTTGTTAAACTGCGGTGCCTGCTGGTGGCGGGTAGGAGCCATGTTTGGGGTGGGAAGGGGGTGGGGGAGAGGAGAGAGTTGGGAGCAAGATGTGTGTGACTTTAGGAACAGTAATGTAGTATGCTTCAGTTTACATGTCTGGAGGAAACATATGGCGTGGAGAAAACTGAATGAAGGAGTGTCGAAATTGCCTGTGGTGAAATGAAAAACGCGTAGATGAACGTTGAGAGGCAAGCCGGCGGTATGGACCGAAGCCAAAGCTGAGCTGTTGGCTAGGGACTTTGCGGTTTCGTATTCGTACAGGTCCTGGCTGTTTGGGAAAAGCGCGTAATCACGTGGTATATATATACTATCAGCCAAGGTGACTTGCCCAGGGAGATCAACGCTTATCTGCTGTTTAACCGGTCATTGGTTGATGGTTCTGAAAGATGTCACGCGCCAACTGAGTTAAGAAATAGCAACTTGTATTGGCTATGTAGACGAAGACAGCGAAGTGAAGAGAAAGAAAGGCAAGAAAAAGAAGAAGAGAAAGAGCAATCTCCATGTCTTTCCACCCTTCCCTACGAAGTACACGCCATGTCTTTCTAGCAGCGCGTCACTTAGCGTGTCATGTGGCGCGTCACAAAAGATAAGAGTTTTTGCTATGCGTCCTGTTGAGCCAAACAGGGCATTTTTTTGCAGTGGAAAAGGAATGATCATAGCTGCTCTTTAAGAACTTCTTAGTTGGAGCTCATGCCGACGAAAAAAATCAATGCACATTTCGAGATTTTTTCTCGATTTTCAATCGTGAATTCCTCGAGGCTACATTCGCAAGCCCTCCTTATTCCTAATCGGCACGTATCCTGATTTTTTCTCCTAGTTCTCCTCACGCCATTGATTTCTAGCCTCCCCCCCTACACGCAAATTTGAGTGCGTCCACATGGCATCGACGCGCCGAAGTGCTAAAGCTGTTCAATGGGAGCAATGGGTTGAATATGCAATGCGGTAGGGGTCTGATTAGGTCGAAAAAAGTAATCAAAACCAAGATCTTGATCGAATAATGCACAACCAATCGGGCCACTGGCTCATCCGGCTGTGCCGCCGCTCGCCCACTTTTCCATTGCAGGGAAAAAACACGGGAGGTCAATTTCGAGGAACTTCGTGGCGCTTGCAGAGTTTGGCGTGTCGCTGTCTCACTCACAGAGACCAAACAAGGCTTGAAGTGAATAACCTCAATCTGAGAGCGTGGCAGCTCCATCGTGTGGATATTGCCGGCTACATGAGGACATCATGAGGCCTCATGAGCGGGGGGCCTTGCCTGTACCTTTACTTTGGAAGCACTGCGTAGAGAACGACTAGATATCCAATTATTCGACCCCTCCATAGCTATATGACTACTTAAAGTCAATGAAGATTTGTTAATTTTGCGCAGGAAGGTGGGGAAACCCCGGAGCGATGAACTTTTTTTGTTGTTCCTTGCATCAAATCAAGGTCTGGCAAGTTCACTTTGAGCATAGTATGTATGCATTTGTGAAGTATGTTCGTACGAGGCAAATGCACCGGTCGATATGATTACTCCCTGTAGAAGAAAAAAAATCTCGCGCACGTGAAAAAGGCAGGTACGCATATTCGGCATAAGCTACTTTTGCCGCGGTCCTGTTTCTTAATACGACATGTTATGCAGGCGTTGTCTTCCGCACAATTGGCAATGAAGAAACTTCCTGGGCAAACAGCCAGGCACAGAAAGGTATGCTACATACACACCAAACAGTGGATCGCTCCATCTCAGTTGATGCGCGTGCCTTTGCTCGCAGCGTCGGCACATGGACGCCAGCCAGCCAGCCTCACCGGTGAAGGTCTCGGTGAAAGTCTCGGTGAGGGTCCCTTTCAACGACCCGTGCCCGACTCTCAACCTGTGCGCAACTCCATTCATGGCCTGCTGGCTCCACCAAGGGCCAACGTTGGAGGGCCAGATCACCAGCCAGACAATCAAGCACCACCAGCACCACCAGGGACGATCCATCATGGCCCACCGACAATCAGCAGGCACCACCACGGGCACCACTCCCTTCGTCTTCCCGGCGGGTCGCCTCCGTTCTCATGGCCTCCATCGTCTCCTCTTCTCTAGCTCTTGAGCATTCGTCCTCTTCTCCTCCCCGTTCACCTCTTTCATCCCTTTCGCTTCATCCATTCATTCAACGCGCCGCGCCCTCTTTCCGAAGAAGAGTTGATTCTCTCTCCACGCTCATTCAGCCCCAGGCTTATTGACGCTCCATAAATTTCGCTGCCGCGTATCATTCCACTTCACGTGCCCTTCTGACCCAGGGAAAAAAGTCATTTGAAAAGCCCCGTCTATCGAGGTCCGTCCAAGCCTTACTTATACTCGCGCCAGCCTCTTAGTCTCGCTTCATCAACTTACAGCCCCTGGCGTCGCCTAGCATCTTGCCGAACGATGAAGAGCGTCATTTTCTGCGTCCTAGTGGCCTCTCTGGCTTCAGAGGCCACAGCCCGCTCTCACTTTCATCATTTTCACCACCACATCAAGAAAGATGCCGCATCCAAATCCGATCACTGTGACCAGAACAGATTGCAACTTCAGGCTTACAAGGGTCCCTTGGTCTTCGAAGACTCTAACAGTGGGAAGATAAACGTCAAAGAAGCGCTTGAATGTCTTGAAACGTGCCGTTGCAAAATTCTAGGTGAGCGTGTTGACGAGTCCACGTCACCACACGCCCCAGCGCTCGTCGAGTTGGATGCTCCATTCGTGGAACACCCACTGAGTCCTTCGCTGCCGCCATCGATGCACGAAATACCACCCCTAGCGCCTCCTCCTGTCGACACTCAAAGTGCACAACCGTCGTCGAGTTCTTTGTCACCGTCATCGACTTACGCGACTCCTCTACCATCGCAAGCGTCACCTTTCAACTCTAATGTTGCCAAAACTACGATTCTGCTCTCGTCGACAAGCTTACCGCCATCGTCGCAAAAGACTCATTCCGCCGCGTCGACTTCGTCCGAAATATCGCCTCCCTTTGATGGCCAACACGCTTCGAGCTCCAGCCCTGCTACGCCAGTTGGTGACGATGCTCCCAAGGAGTACGATGCACACGACATATCCAGCCTGGATGTCGAGTTTCCCGACGGCTTGATTGATTGTAATGAGTTTCCCCGAAAGTACGGAGCTATGTTCCTCGACCACCGAAATGCGGGCTGGAGCGGTGTCCAGAGAGTCTCACCTGAAACGGTCGACGAGAACCTCAAGTCGATGCTTCTGAGGGATGAGCCGATCCGTGAAATTTCGACCCCTGACCCCCAGGAATGCAAGCCGGGCTGCCTGTGCTCGTATGCCTGCCCCCCTGGGTACGAAAAATCTCAATGGCCCCAGGCGCAGGGCATGAACAAAGAATCCCTTGGAGGCCTTTACTGCCATGTCGACAATCGCCTCTATCGTACGAAACCCAACATGCCGACTCTTTGCAGGAGAGGCCACGGCGACGTCACCGTTCTCAACCATCTTGACAACCAGGCAGTCCTTTGCCGTACTGACTACCCTGGGACGGAAGGCATGGTCATACCCACGGTCGCCTCGCCCGGGAAGAAGATTGATCTGACCAATCCTAACGCCAAAGAAACCTATCAATGGCAAGGAAATCCCACGTCCGCTCAATACTATGTTAACCCGTCTGGCCTCCATGTAGAACAAGTCTGTCTGTGGAAGAGTAGCGACAAGACTCTGGTCACCAAAGTCGGCAATTGGGCTCCCATTGTCGTCGGTTCTCACTCGAAAGATGGCACTACTTGGCCCGGGATCGCTCCAAACCCAAGAGAAGTCCAAGTTGGAAAAGATGTCATTGACAACGCAAATGAGTCGCTGGATTATTCCATCAGAATCACGGGCGACCTGACGGGTGCACCCTGTCATTACACCAAAGGCACCAAAGTAAAGGACTTCAAAGGATGTACTACCTCTGTGAAAGATGGAGGGAAAGCCGTCATCGAATTTTTCTGATAGTGATGAGATTGATGCTTGTCCTCCCAGACCATTATGCACACGTATGTTTGCTACAGTTTGGCAACATTTTTTGCCCATTCATCTTGGATACGTGTATTTCGTCATGATCATGTACCATACAAGATTCATCCGCCGAGCCGGCGCCGGGTAAGCGTCGAGCAAGGCCATTTTCGCTTCTATTCAATAAACGTTGAAAGAAATTTCTGCGTTCGGGGATTGCCAGCCGTGCGAAATGCAAAACTTCTTGACGATGACTTGTCGCGACCTGGGTCGGGTATTTAGCTGGCTACTGTTGTGAAGATGTGATCGGTGCCTACTTGGTACGTGTGTCGTGCAAACCAACCTTGTGTGGCTGCTTCCCACGCGTACTGGTTTGCGTTTTGGAAGACGAGATGGGCTGCCGTGGAGCGATAAAGGCTGTATATCGGTCAAGCCCTCTTGGGGCGAGGTTGGATGCGCCACCGAGAGAGGCGCGCGCCAACATATGAGGTTGGGCCAGCTTTGAGGCTGAGCCTCCGACAGTTACATCTCCATCGGGACGCCGATACCGGCCTCCTTGACCCGCCGGAGGTCCTCGCTTTGATCGGATCTCTCCTTGAGCCTGTCCTCGACGTCCTGTCGAATGGCTCCCAGGTCCGGGGGAATAGCATACATCTGGACGCTGGGGGCAGCTTGGACGAAGCGCAGCTGCTCCGTCACATGCTGAACGATCTCCTGCAAGCGCTTAGGCGTGTTGCGATTCTGTCGCGGCTCGCCTAGTATCTGTTCCAGGGTCGGAAACAGCGTGTCCTGCCGGAACTGATCACGCCACGGCGTGTGCTGTGGGAGTACGGGGTTGATTTTGTCCTGGCAGTCGATGGCGATGCTCGTCTCATAGGTCCAGGCGCGGGCGACGTTGCGGGGCGTATAGCCTCCGCCGCCAAAGAGGATAAGCGGGAGCTTCATCTTCTTGCAGAATTCGACGCAGGCACCGTGGCCCTGCACCTGAAGATTGAAGCGGCCGAGGCGGTCGCCAGCAAGCGAATCAGCGCCACACTGAAGCGCAATGGCGCTGGGGCGAAATTTTTCGACGATCCGGCCCACTATGGTGTTGAACAGCATGTCGTACTGCTCGTCCGTGATGCCATCATTGAGCGGCACATTGACGGCATGATGGGCTCCCGAGTTGTGCTCGTTTTTAGGGCCATTATCTTCGAGAGCGCCGGTACCGGGAAAGAAGACATGCGGATCGTACTTGTGGAAAGAGACGGTCATTACCCGACCCGTAGAGAAGAAGGCCTCCTCGACACCATCACCATGGTGAACATCGATGTCAATATACAAAACCCGAGGAAAGAAACGTAACAGCTCGAGGATAGCGATGACAATGTCGTTGATGTAGCAAAAACCCGAGGCCTCGGCCTTCTTTGCATGGTGGAGGCCGCCCCCCCAAGCAATGGCAATATCTGACTGCTTGGAGCAAATCTTCCGAGCGGCGTCCAGAGCGCCACCAGCGGACATGGAACAATAGTCATACATGCCCTCGAAGAGCGGGCAGTCGGAACCGCCCAGGTTGAACTTGAGGTCCAGATTCTGGCTCTCCAAGTCGCGGGGTAAAGGTTCCGGCAGAACAGTGCCTAGAAAGTCAAGGTAATCGCTCGCATGAAAGTCGGCGAGCTCTTCGTACGTGGCAGCTCGCGAGGTGTAGTTATCCATGGCAAAGGACATGCCATAAGAGTAGATCAAGCTCTTGGAGAGGGTCAACCGCCACGGCTTCATGGGATGCATCATTCCAAAATGGTGCCTTTCCATGTCTGGATTACAGTGGAAGGAGACTTTGTAGCCCTTGGGGCGAACGATGGCAGATTCTTCGGCCAAATGCTTGCACTTGTTGAAGAACTTGACGTTCTCGACATGACCGAAGGAGTCCAAAGGAATGTTGAACTGCTCGACAACAGGGCCATCGAAGTCGACTTTGAGCTCGTGAGGTAAATAATTAGGTTTGGGAGGGCGAAAGGCCCCAGAGGCTGCGTCCATGACCGGGCAAGCGCCCGCAGACAGACACGGCCGACTCGATTTAGACGGTGGTGGCTTTTCGTACTTGTTGACTTTGAGCTTCGGTTTACTGGCTGACTAGCCGTGGAAAAGTGGCGGGATACTAGGGGATTCAGATGTCGATTTTCTTGAAAGAAGACTAGTAGCGGGAAGGAGAGGAGAAAGGGAGATTGTTTGAAGTATGTGGTGATAAGTTGAGATAGAGGGGGGAGGAGTGGTTCGTGGATTGTAAGATGAGGAGTTCAGATATCTCCTGGCAAGACATAGGTAATAGCAAGTACCTTAGCTAGTTTGTATCTTATCGCATAACCTCAGTAAACCACGCTCATGTCAGAGGGAATGCCGAGCGCGGCGCCACAACACCGCCACGCGCGACGGGCAAAAAGTATTCCACGTACTACCATTTCACAGTGTTATCCAACCCCCATGCCTTTTTTTTGTTCACGACTTCCCTTCGCACGCAAGCAAGCAAGCGAGCGCCATGGCGCCCAGCGAACGCGAGATACTGAGCAGTTACCTGCTGCAGCCAGCGCCGCTGACCACCATCACAAGTCTGGAGCAGTTCCAGGCGCTTTTCCCGCGGCCGCTGCGCGCCTCGGCGCAGGTCCGGGCGCTCTTCCGCGACCTCCAGGCCCAGCGCAACGCCGTCGTCGATACCGTGGCGGCAAATATCGCCGTCGAGGCTCGCCGTGGCGTGGTCATGCGCAGGGAAGTGCTGCGCCTGCGCCGCGACGCCCATGGCCAAGAAGCCGACGCCGAGATGGACCTCGAACGCGCCCTCTTCGGGGCCGCCAGCGCCGCAGCCCCGCCCGCCACTCGCTGCCCTCGGTCCTCCCGGAGCTCGACGGCGCTGTGGCTCACCTCGAAGCCGAAGTCGGCCAGCTACAGGCCGAGGAGGCTGCGCTTTTGGCATCTTTGAGGCAGACCGTCGATGGTCTGAGCGACCTACGCTACGGGAAATTGGCCAACAAGTTGAGACAAGACGTCCTGGACGGGCTCGAGTCTCTGCAGCAAGCCTGTCGCGACAAAGCTTGATGTCGTAACGAGGACGACGCCTTGAATGTACATACTGTCCCGAAATGAGCACGTCCTGTCCGGCTCAGAGGGAATCCTGCCATCCACAAGCATCGTCGGCCTCGAGCGTCCGCCCCTCACCTGCACACCGCTCAATCTCGTCGCAGCGACCTGGGGAAAACAAGCCTCAGCGCGAGCGCCTCTCGTCCGCATCACATGTGCCCAAGCGCCGAGGATCGCCTCAGCGGCCAGCCGCTGCGGGACGGGCTCCAGGCCGTCCCGCCTGGCCTGGCCTGGTATTCATACGGTTGAGCCTGAGCAATTCTTGTCAGCTCCAGGACAAAAACCAGCACCAACAAATATTGAGCAGGGAAAGACACACATCATACGCCGGCTGGCAAAAGACACGACAACCATAAATAGCCAGTTGGGGACACGACTGAATGCCCAAATGACGTATGCACATGGAATAGCAAGACCGAGCTCGGTCGCCATGCCATTGAAGGGATGGAACCAGGATTCGACGGGAGTCCAGGCATCGGTGGTTGGCGAATCCTTCAGAGCGAGGAGATGCTCCGACGTCGTCGTCAGATTGAGCTTTCTCTTGTTCACTTCAATGGGAGAGGGAGGCGGGAGCATAGCGAAGGACCAGACATAGCCGGCATTCGCCGCCCAGCTGTTGCAGAGAATAGGCTGATCATCACAATTGAGATAGGCCATCCGAGGGGCGTCAGAGGCCAGAGCAAACTTGGCAGCCGTTTTGTTGAAGGCTTGCTCGATCTTTGCACATTGACCTGGGCGTTGCGCGTCACATCAATTCCATGTCCGGCACGGCACGTGCTGCCATACGCAGGATATAGGCGCAAGGCCGACGACGCACCGTAGCAGGTCTTGTTTCTCCCCGTAATCAGAACCCACCACTCCTCAGGGGTCGTGGCGCCCGGCAAGACGGGCTCGTAGAGCGTCTGTTTCCAATTTTCGAGCGTCAGGACAGAAAGCTTCATGGAGCCTAGCTTAGCCTCGAGTGCAGCGACAGGGTCGAATGTGCCGGGATTAGGAAGAGACGAGACAGCACGATCGAGGACTTTTTGTAAATGGCTTTTGTATGCGGCAAAGGGATTCCCCTGAACGGAGGCGAGGAGCGGTAAGGCCGCCAGGGCGGCAGAAACAGCGATACGCATGATTGCGAGACCGGGTTCCGGACGGGTGTGCGAGGTGCTCTTAGAACCTGAGAACGAAGGAACGCGGAGCGTCGCGAATCGACGCAAACGAGCCAAGACAAGACTTGGAAGCGTGTCGGGTTTTCTGGAGATGGATGAGGCAGGTTCGACGAAGCAGCTTCGGCCAGGGGAAGCCAGAAAAAAAGAGCCGATAGTGGTGTTGCTTACAGCCTGGCACGGCTTGGAAGTTGGCCGGCGAAGCGACTCACATTGAGCGGCTGATTATTTTTTCCGCAGCCGAGCCGCCTACGCGTGTAAGGGGGGGCCGGAAACAAGAGCGATGCGTGTGCTTCGTATGGTGTACGGAATGTAGTCGTGAGTCACTAAATAAGTGAATGTACATAGTTGCAGTACATGCACGGGAAGTAGTATTTAGCTGGCTGATGCGTTCGGGCTGCGTGCAGCGCAGAGTCGTGCCCCAGAACAGCCATCACCGCCGCTCCATCTCGGCCTCGACACGACACGACGCCGGAAAGAACACCGGAAATGTCATGGTACGCTTTTTGAGGTGTTTTCTCGTTTCTC